>JASVEL010011739.1:0-315026 GCA_032618575.1 Nicotiana noctiflora | reverse complement strand
ATGATACGTGGATCAGTCAAAGGGTCAACGGACAACAATTAAATGAAAGGCGCAAGGAGAAGAATAAGGTGCGAGGCGTAATTCAGATACGAGTCCCGTACCCGTTTAAAGCGAAGTGGGATGCAATTCTAATGACAAAAGATACAGAGAGCAGTTTAAACACGTATCTCGTATCAATTCAAGATATTTAAAACCAACGGAACGAAAGACGTCAAACACATGGATTCGAAGACAAAAGGAGACTAGATTCAATATTAAATCCCGGATACGTTGAAGAATTGGTATTTAATAGAAATGATTGTGTAACGATTTATTGAATGTCATTTATTACTCATAATTATATCATTAAAGCTTAGGTTTCATTCTTCTACCTAGGGTCAGCTATAAAAGGAAGAAGTGACATCATTTGTAAACACACAAGTTACTATTGAGATCATATTCAAATACAATTTTCTTTGCTGTTTATTCTCATTATCGAAGTCTATTATACTTTTTGGTCTCTTGATTATCAGTAACCCGATTTCTTATCTTATATTCAGGTTTTAATCGAAATTTCATATTTTGGTTAAATAAATTGGTTTCGTTACCGGGAATCCGATAATCTATTCTTTCCAAGCTTACACACCTTACTTGTTGTTAACATCCTGTCGAACGCCACCACCACCAACAACAACAATGTTGTTGAAAACCAGATCCCTCATGCTCAATGGGACTTGCACAATATTAACATTGTTCTTTCCCCTCAAGCCTCTCCACACCAGTCTCGTGAGGGTACTCTTGTACATGTATCACATGCTGACGAACAAGAGCAGTCAGAACATTTCGAAGGGCCAGAACAAGCTCTTCAAAGAATAATTGGTGCACGAGTTAACCAAGCTCTTCAGGCTTTAGTTAACTGGTTGCCTGCTGCGCCACTCACTCCTTCCCCTAATAACAATACACTGGAGAATCTTCGTTCTGATCTGGATAACACAAACGAAGGATCCCCCAGTGAACCACGAGAAATGGATACAAGTAATGCAAATAACTCTTATTTACAAAATTTGGTACTAACCTTGCAGGCACAACTCAAGGAGCAAAGCGAGCGGATTGAGCAAATACCAGGTGTTCCTCCAATAATCAAAGGGATAGATGCGGATAAATATTCTCAACAACCTTGAAAATCAAGTGCAGTTCCTCTTCATATCCCCAAGAAGTTTAAAATGCCTGATATTTCAAAATATGACTGTACAACCGACCCTCGAGATCATGTGACGGCATTTACTACGGGTGTCAAAGGGAATGACTTAACCAAGCAGGAAATCGAGTCCGTATTGGTCAAAAAAATTGGAGAAACACTCACAAAGGGTGCACTAACCTGGTATTCTCTCTTACCTGAAAATTCTATTAATTCTTTTGCTGAGCTTGCAGATTCTTTTATAAAAGCGCACTCAGGAGCACAAAAGGTTGAAAAAAGAATGGAGGACATCTTCAAGATTAAACAATCAGACACGGAGTTACTCGGAGTACTTATAAAACTTCTAAATAAGAAAATCGGCAAGAATAAAATTCAAAGGAGTACTTATAAAACTTCTTGACTTAAAAAAGATTCAGTCAAATAAAAATTCTTTACAAACGCCCCACTAAAGTAACTGGGGACTTAACCCATAAAATCCCTTAAAGTTCAAGGGAAATACTAAAGTTTTCAACTTGCTACTGAAGGAGTTGGATTTTCTGAAGTTGCAGTGTTAACTTCCTTGAGGGGGCAATACTATAACATTTTGGAACAAGGAAGTGATAACTTTGAGGCATCGTAACGGTTCGCCGACAAAATTGCTCCGCCGACAACACCCAGTGACCCAACGTCTCACCTTTTCTCCGTCGGCATCGCAACGGTTCGCCGGAGCATTACGGCGGCGCCTCCAACGTCTCAAAGCTCACTCCGTTTACTCGGGAGGAGGAGGTCTTGAGGGCGTTGTGTAGGATGAGTAGGGGTCGAGCGACTGGGCCAGACGAAATTCCGGTGGAGTTTTGGAAATGCATGGGTAGGTCAGGAGTGGAGTGGTTGTCCAGGTTGTTCAATGTGATCTTGAGGACCAAGAGAATGCCGGAGGAGTGGAGATGGAGTACAGTGGTTCCCTTGTACAAAAACAAAGGGGATATCCAGTGTTGCAACAACTATAGGGGTATCAAATTAATAAGTCACACCATGAAGGTCTGGGAGAGGGTGATCGAGGCGAGGGTGAGGGAGATGTCATCTATATCTGTGAACCAGCTTGGTTTCATGCCGGGTCGCTCTACTACAGAAGCTATCCACCTTGTGAGGAGGGTGGTGGAACTGTTCAGGGATAAGAGGAAGGACCTGCATATGGTGTTTATCGACTTGGAGAAGGCGTACGATAAGGTCCCTAGAGAGGTTCTGTGGAGATGCTTGGAGGCGAAGAGCGTGCCAGAAGCCTACATCAGAGTGATCAAAGACATGTACGATGGAGCCAAGACTAGGGTTAGGACGGTGGGTGGCGACTCGGACCATTTTCCGGTGGTTATGGGGCTACATCAAGGATCTGCGCTAAGCCCTCTCTTATTTGCCTTGGTAATGGATGCTCTAACTCGCCATATTCAAG
This sequence comes from Nicotiana noctiflora, assembly GCA_032618575.1. Lineage (NCBI taxonomy): Eukaryota > Viridiplantae > Streptophyta > Magnoliopsida > Solanales > Solanaceae > Nicotiana > Nicotiana noctiflora. The sequence continues at coordinate 312,423 of JASVEL010011739.1, read as the reverse complement.
GGGATGTGCCATGGTGTATGCTCTTTGCTGACGACATAGTCTTGATAGACGAGACGAGGGTTGGTGTTAATGCGAGGTTGGAGGTCTGGAGACAGACCCTCGAGTCTAAGGGTTTTAAACTAAGCAGGTCTAAGACAGAATATCTAGAGTGCAAGTTTAGCGCCGAGTCGAGCGAAGTAGGCTGGGACGTGAAGCTGGGATCTCAGGTCATAGCCAAGAGGGACAGTTTCAGATATCTCGGATCAGTGATCCAAGGGGACGGAGAGATTGACGGGGATGTCACTCACCGTATAGGAGCGGGGTGGTTGAAGTGGAGGCTCGCATCAGGAGTCTTGTGTGACAAGAAAGTTCCACAGAAACTCAAGGGAAAGTTTTATAGAGCGGTGGTTAGACCTGCCATGTTGTATGGGGTGGAGTGCTGGCTCGTGAAGAACTCTCATGTCCAGAGAATGAGAGTTGCGGAGATGAGGATGCTCAGGTGGATGTGCGGGCTCACCAGATTAGATAAGATTAAGAATGAAGTTATTCGGGAGAAGGTGGGGGTGGCCCCAGTGGATGAGAAGATGCGAGAAGCGAGACTCAGGTGGTTTGGGCATGTGCGGAGGAGAAGCCCTGATGCACCGGTGAGGAGTTGTGAGCGACTGGCGGTGGTTGGCGCGAGTCGAGGCAGAGGGAGGCCCAAGAGGTATTGGGGTGAGGTGATTAGGCAGGATATGGCTAGAATGGGGATTTCCGAGGACATGACCCTTGATAGGAAAGTTTGGAGGTCTAGTATTAGGGTTGTAGGGTAGGGCCTTCTAGAATTCGTAGTTCTTCTGTTAGGGGCTGAGTGGGGTTTGGTAGCGATCTCTATAGTTAATTAATGTATTGTATCGTGCCTCTTATGGTAGTAACCGATTGGTATTATTGCATGTCATTCTACTTTTGGTTTTATGTTTAGATAATTATTTATTTGATTTATCCCGGATTTACTAACATTGTTTTGTTTTGTTTTGTTTGTTGATTTTCTCTCTCTTTTCTGAGCCGAGGGTCGGCCGGAAACAGCCTCTCTACCCTTTCGGGTAGGGGTAAGGCCTGTGTACGTATTACCCTCCCCAGACCCCACTTTGTGGGAACATACTGGGTAGTAGTTGTTGTTGTTGTTGTTGCAGTGTTAACTTCCTTGTCAGAAGCAATCATAGGCACATAATCAACTTCTAGAGAAGTAGAAACATTTGGGATGTTAGGATCATTAAGAGAAGCAAGAGTCACGGGAGCTTCAACTTCTACGGGCTGATCCTTAGGGGCTGGGATTGTAATATTATCAACTTCAGTAGAAGCAGCTCCATCATTGGAAGGTTCATCAGCCACGGGAGTATCATCTGTTGGAGAAGGAAAGTCAAGTGGTTGTTGAGTCATTTCAATGATCTTTAAGACTTTGGCCAATTCCGATTGCAAATCAAAGTTCTCTTGGCTAGCCTCCATTAAAGTATCACGGCGAGAGTTTAAGAAAGCCCAGCTCACCTCTGAATCAAAGCTCTCCTCAAGAAGAGCATAATCCCTTTGCCACAAGGTAATATCATTTTTCAATGTTTGGTTTTCATTTAAACTGGCATTAAGGGTAGCTTCAAGAGAGGCACGAGAATCTTCTAAGGCACGAGCCTTATCAGAGGAAGCTTGTAGATCAACCTGAGCTTGAGATACGTTTTGTACTAGCTCTCCGCGTATTCTTCTTTCTTACTTAACAAAACTTTAAGTTCTCTAATCTCCTCACTTGACTTTGATAATTGTTCGAAAAAAGAACATTCCTGGCGCTCCTTTTCCTTCTCCACCTTGCTAAAATAGGCCTTGACTCCGTCTAATTCAGAAGTTAGAACTTGTTTCTATTGCTCCAAATTGTGATTGTTCTCTTGCAAATCCTTTATCTTTTTCTGAGCATTTTTCAATTGCTCTTGCCAATTGGTTGCTTTAAGATCAGCTTCCCTAGCCTTCTTCTCAGCCTCAAGAACAGCTCGGTCAGCTTCACGAGCTTTCTTCTCTAAAAGGGAAACTCTTCCCATGAGTACCGTGCCTATAAGATTAGCCTGCAAAAACGGTATATATAAGTGAAAATTAAAGGGAGAATTTCCTTCTGAAAAAAGGGGGAAAGGAAAACACATTCAAAGTACAATGAACTATATCGTTCATTAAAGTCAAACAACTATGACTGTCTATTTTTTTTTCTCTACTTCCCCAATTAAGGGTTCGAGCCAAACGTCTGCTCCACCTGACTTCCTCAAAGGGCTGCTAACCTCAAGTGTCACGCTCCTCATAGCCATGCTCCTGCTACTGGAACTTTTTTCTATATGACTAACAGAAGAAGAGGGAACTATTGAAGGATGGACGGTAGAAGAAGTGAAAATAGCAGAATTTAAGAAGATTAGAACAGGTACGGGGGCAAAAATTGGTAAAGAAATAGGAATGGACGAGGTAGCAAGTGTAACACTTGAAATAATGGGAGAAACAAAAGATGAAAGAGGGGTTTCGTCCAAAACCGGGCCAAATTCATCACCCTCAAAACCTTCAATGAAGAGCCATTGAGTGGATTCATGAGTGTCATTTGGAGCAGTTTCTTCATCAGATATGATAGTAACGGGCTCAGAGGTATGAGCAGGAGAAACTTGAATGTCATCCTCAGAAACCACCACAGGCCTCCTAGTCCTAGGACGAGCTGTTAAAGAGGTAGCTTCATCTTCATCGACATCAGAATCTTCTTCAACTGATTTCCTCTTTGCCAGTATGTCCTATGTCCTCTCCAGAGCTAAAGGAGTACTAGAAGAAGCTCTAAGGGCAATAGCTACTTCAGCTGACATCTCTCGATTTGCAAATCCTAATAATAAAAAGGATATAAAATTGAATGGAGAAGGAAAAAAGTTTACCATACGCAAAAGTAATAATAAATACATACCGTGAGTTTTAACTCTCCAACCATGTTTGTTGGAAACTGACTTCCAAGTTCGTGCATCCATAGGCACGGCCTTCAAGATAGCATCTACCCAAACACGGAAGCCAGGAACATGTTCCACATCTCCCATGATTGCTATCAAAAAGCAGAACAAAATTTAAAAAAAAAGGTCGAAATAGCAAAAACATACACGGTAAGAAATGAAATACTTACGTGCCATATTCCATTTTTCAGGAAAGGGAATATTTGATCCACCCACCAAATCAACTGTGGGGACACCTACAAACTGTGTGTACCAACCACGGTCATTAATATCCTCATGGTTTATCAAAACCCTCTTACCTCTTGCAGACAAGGTAAGAACACCATTACGAAAAAGTTTGGGATGGTAAAGGTGAATCAGATGAGGAAAAGTAATCAACATCTGCTCTGACCGACATATACCTTAAGCACACCACAGCCCTCCATACAAGGGGTCCAACTTGAACTAAACATATTTTGAAAAAATGACAAAAGTCGAGAATAACTGGATCAATGGCAAGGATAAATCCTAGAGTGAAAGGACAAGTGTAAACGCAAGAAAAATCGGCTCCATAAGAAGATATTCTCTGGCTAGGGTTGGGGATAACTATGGGGGTGCTATATTTCCAACGACAATCTGTTCGAACGATTGACATCAGCGGTTTAAAGAAGGATATTTATCAACTTTTTCTAATTTAAGTACTTGCTTACAAAGAGATTCTTTGTCATTCTCAAAAGATAAATCTGACGGTATGATTACTTCTACTGTCAGTTCATGAAGAGGTTAAGAAGGTTCTTTTCCTTTGGAAGAGGATTTGTTGGACAAAGCACCTCTAGAGGAGATGCCAGAACTAGAAAGGATGGTAGAACCAGAGGTACCACCACGCGTCGGCCCTACGCCACGAGGGGCACCTCCTCTGCCTCTTCTATGTCTAGCAAGTATTGGAACTCTTTTTGGGTTAGGATTTGAAAATGACATGGTAAGCAGGTTATTGATAAAAAAGTGAGTTACAAAAAATAAGGAGGTTTGTGTGAGAAGTCTATGAAGAAGAAGACAAAGGAATAAGTTTATAAATTCAACAATCGATAGCTTAGAAGAATAATAATGAAATGCCTATAATAAAGGTAACCATCACTTCGTGAATAGTGAAGAAAAAGGCTGCAGAACCGCAGAGCTAGTAAGGAAGTGACACGTATGTAGTGCATTAAATGGAAGAGAAAATTGAAACGTCGATACTGACATAGCATTAATTGTAACAAATATTTCCTTTTTAATGAGAATCCACTTCCCAAATATTTAATTGATAAATAAATGGGAAATGGGGGGGGGGGGGGACTATCTGTATTGGAAAAAAATTTTATGACGTGGCATGACACGTGGATCGGTCAAAGGGTCAACAGACAATAATTAAATGAAAGACGCGAGAAGAAGAATTAGGTACGAGGCATAATTCAGATACGAGTCCAGTACCTGTTTAGAGCAAAGTGGGATGCAATTCTAATGACAAAAGATATAGAAATCAGTTTAGACACGTATCTCGTATCAATTCAAGATATTTAAGGCCAACGAATTAAAAAGACGTCAAACACATGGATTCGAAACAAAAAGCAGACTAGATTCAATATTAAATACCTGATATGTTGAAGAATTTGTATTTAATAGGAATGATTGTGTAACGGCTTATTCAATGTCATTTATTACTCATAATTATATCATTAAAGCTTATGTTTCATTCTTCTACCTAGGATCAGCTATAAAAGGAAGAAGTTACATCATTTGTAAACACACAAGTTACTACTGAGATCATATTGAAATACAATTTTCTTTGCTGTTTATTCTCATTATCGAAAGTCTATTATACTTTTTGGTCTCTTGATTATTAGTAACCCGATTTCTTATCTTATATTCTAGTTTTAATCGAAATTCCATATTTTGGTTAAACAATCTTCACTATTTACTGAGCGAAATTTAAATTTTATAAGTTTAATATTTAAAGTTTGTAAAGTTATTATTTTTTAAGTTTTGATTTTATATTTATTATTTATTGTGATTTTAATGAATTTTATATATAAAATTATATTTCACATTACAAATAGTAAATTTAAATTTATGTTCAGGTGTCTTGTATTCATACTCCTTCGGGATATGGGTAAGATCTATGTATATACTATCCTTCCCAGACCCTATTAGTAGAATTTTACTGGACTATTATTGTTATTTTTGTCTTGCATTCACATCTACTTGTATGCATTTCAATTTCTGAATTAAAATCTAAAAATATAAATTTATGTGAATTATATAAGGATATATCAAAAAGTTTAAACTATTAAAAAATATTTTTAATTACTTAATTATATAAGATATCTAACTTCAAATTCATCTCACCAACCCTTTTTCCTTTTAAAACTCATCATCTTGTAAATGTATAGTTTTCCAATCAGTAGAAGATAAAAAGAAAAGATAAACTAGATGAAAACCATACAATGGTCTTTGCTTTGACAATATGTTCAAGGAAAAAATTGTTCACTTACTCCAGATAAATACAAGAACAACCCTTACAACCCTCCAAAAAAAAAAAAAAAAAAAACCAACCCCACCTCCTTATAAAGTGTGGAACAACTTTTTTGGTTGTATGTTTGTCACTACCTAAAGTGGACAAGGAATCAGGGTGGCTAAAAGATAAATAATTCTGAAAAAGACACAAAAATCCAAATATGTCCTAACAAAAGGACAGAAAAAATGACATCACTTCCTTTGTTTCATTGCGGGACAAGTGTGTGAGAATTGCAAGAACAAAAGACAATTCAAACTTGGTCTTTATCTTCTTTTCTCTTTACTCATAAATAAATTGAAAAAAAACACAAATTAAGACAAAGAGACAAAGGCTTTTAAGAACCAGCCAAAAGTAGACAGCACATTCATGTTTTGTCATTTACTTGTTTGACACTTAGCCCCAAGGAATGGAAATTTTGGCCACTTCTTGATAAACCAAATGGAGATTTTTGGAAGTTAGCCAACTACTTTGTTGTTTTGGACTGAAGGATCCAATATAAGTATTTAATGCTTCATATGAAACTTTGGACACTTTTGAAAAATAATCTTTTACTTTTCTTTTCCTTTTTTCTTTGTTTCAAAATTGAATATTTTTAAAAAAAAATTAATTCGATATCTGATAGATACATCAGGAATCTGACAAATTCGAATTTGTTCCGTTTAAACCTCGTTAAAGTGAGAAATTAGGTATTACTCTCTATGGTCTACTTTAATTGATTTTTTTTGCTATTTTCACATATTAAGCAATTCGATTTTTAGAATTAATTAATAATAAAGTTGACTATATTAATTTTAATTTATTCATTAGAAATAACAAATGCTCCTAAACTCTTTATTCCAAGGGTAACTTTCTCAGTTGGTAAGCACCTCCACCTACGATCGTTAGGTCCTGGGTTCAAGTCACCGTGGAGGGGAAGTGTGGAAACACTATAGATCCTCCTAATTTGGGAGGGGTAAAAAAAAAAAAAAAAGGGTAACTTTAACAAAAAAAAAAATTTAATTCCTTTTTTTATATCTGAAAATTTTAAATATAATAGACAACAAAAAAGAGACCAAAATCAAATAAAGTAGACCAAAAAGAGTAATCATAAAATGTATTTTTCACTTAACATTCTCTTTTACTCGAATCTGAGATTAGCAATGTAAGCCAGCTCCTAAGGGCGGAGTTAACCAAAAGATTACTATGATTATAAATTATATTTATAGCGTCTAATATTGGGAGAAATTCAAAAATGACAAGATTTACAAGTAGTAGTTGATCACGTCCAACTATGCCTTATAAAAAGAACAATGCGGTCTGTCAAGACCCAAATCCGGTCGTGATGGCGTCCAACACTAAAGCTAGGCCAGCCAGACCAACAATTATTTTCACAGTTAAAGAAAACTCAAGAAGAATACATGAGTCAATAGATACTCCAATAATAATAATATGAATAAATACTGAGAAGTGCGAAAACGAAATAACACTCCCAAAGATCTGGGGTCACGAGTCTAGAGCCTCTAAACAAAACCGAATAGTAATAGAAATACTGAATGAAATACTCAAATCTAAAACATATAATTATAACCGAATGGAATGAGAAGCTAGGTTCTGCGAACGTCGGCAGCTACCTCAGCAACTCGAAATGACTCTATAGAAGTCGGAGTGCTCGTCTATCCCTCTTGTGTACCCGAATCTGCACATGAAGGTGCAGGGAGTAGGGGTGAGTACAAAGTACTAAGTGAGTAATAAATATATATTAATAGCTGAAAGTAGAAAATCCACAGAATACCACAGAGTAAAGCTAAACTACAGTCTGATTCCTCCTACGAACTAGCAACATCAGTACATTACAATTAACACAGGTAATTCAACAGATAAAAATGCAATGCAATGCACATGACCGCTACGGCGTGTAGCCCGATCCATTTAACGTCGACGGCACTCACTAGGGGTGTGTACAGACTTCGGAGGGGCTCCTACAGCCCAAGCGCAATATATCATCTGCTCCGGCGTGTAGCTCGATCCTCATATCATCTGCTGCGGCGTGCAGCCCAATCCATCCTCAGTCCATAACATACATATGAGTAAAATGGTTAAAGTGAGCTCATAGCTCCGTGAGTGTTGTTGATTGGTCGGGCGGGCCTAGCAGTGTGCTGGGCGCCATCACGACCGAGTTTAGGGTCGTGACAATTGATTAAGTAAACCAAGCTATCACATATATATCTATCCCCAAGGATACTACAGGTTGGCACAAGGCCCCAAATATGGTTTACAGCCCACAAATATATCTAACACAGTGTGCGTTTTCAACCGCATATAACAAATTATTCATATATGGGATGGACCAAGTCTCAATCCCCAGTTGTAATCAATCATGCACCTGCCATGGGGTGCGAGCCACGCCCTACTAGTGTCACAATGTGCTAAGCCGGGGTTTCGAACCCTCAGGCTACCATATACACTAACTACTCACCTCTAGCCGACCGTAGACTCGTCCGCGATGCCTTTTCCCTTTGAATTTGCCGCCTAGTGCGTCAAATCTAGTCAAAACAACAACAATTATATTAATATGGGTCAAATAAACATAACCCAATCTAATTTACTTGAAAAACACAATAATGCACCAAGTTGGTAAAACTCGGGCCCCGGGCCCCGGGCCCGCTTCTCGAAAAATTCCGAAAATCATACCAACGGATTCCTCGTCTCGCCACGAGTCCGTGCATATAAATTTTATGAAAAACGGAGTCCGTTTGACCCCTCAACTTCCACTTTTATCTTCCTAAATTTCCAAGCCCTAACCACCATGTTTTTCACTTAAATTCTTAGTTTTTGGGGCGTTTAATCTATGTTTTTGTGTTATAACAACATAATTTGGGTTTAGGAACCCTTACCTGATGATTTCCCACAGTTTCTCTTTGAAAACCCTCGAAGTTTGTCTCTCCCCGAAGTTAAAAGTGTGTTTAAATTTTGAAATTTTAATACACTGTTCTAATTAAATCACTAACGATTTCCGCTTCTGCAGAAATATACTCGCTTAAGCGAGTTCGCTTCTGCGGAAGTCTCTTGCTAGGCCACTTCCTCTTCTGCGAGCCAGCACCAGCGGTAAACCATCCACTTCTCTGGAATTCACCTGGCAACCTTTGACCGCTTTTGTGTTCAAATGGCCGCATTTGCGGAACCGCTTCTGCGGTCCATTTCCACAGATGTGAAAATACCAGGTGCCAGAATTTTCAGACCTGCTATAACTCCAAAATTCTCTCGTTTAACCTCCTGAAAACATCCCGAGGCCCCCGGGACCTCAACCAAAAGCACAAATACCTCACATTACCTCATTCAAACTTGCTCGCAACATAAAAACTCCATCATAAACATCAAAATCACCATTTTCTCACGGATTCAAGCCTAATTTTCATAAAAACTTTTGAAACCAACATTTGATCTAAAACTCGACCTAACCACCTCCGAATGAAATAAAATTTTGCACGCATATCCAAAATCACCTAACGGAGCTACTGCAATTCTCGGAATTTCATTCCGAGCCCAGATCAAAACCTCACCTACCATTCGGATTTCGCCAAAATTCAACCTTAGCCAATTCAAGCCTAAAACTACACCGGACCTCCGAATTTGATTCCGATTGCTCTCCTAAGTCATAATGATCCCCCGAAACTAGTCGAATCATCCGAATTCCATTTCAAGCCGTCTAACTCATCGGTCAATATTCGGTTGACTTTTCCAAACTATTCTTCTCATAAAGAGGTTTATTGTCTCATTTCTATCAAATTTTCCTCCGATTTGCTTCTAACTCTCCAAACATATATGAATTAACATGTTAAAGTATTAAATGAAGAAAATTGGGCGATAACTCCCGTAATGACGGGTCGGGTCGTTACATTCTCCCAAACTTAAACAAACGCTCGTCCGCGAGCGAGTTAAGAAACATACCTGGAGTCTCAAATAAGTGTGGATATCTGCTCTGCATCTCTTGTTCGGTCTCCCAAGTTGATTCCTCGATGGGACGACCTCTCCACTGCACTTTCACTGAAGCTATGTCTTTGGACCTCAACTTACGAACCTGTCGATCCAAAATGGCTACCGGCTCCACATCATAGATCAAGTCCTCATCCAGCTGTATCGTGCTGAAGTCTAAGACATGTGACGGGTCTCCAACGTACTTCCGGAGCATAGATACATGGAACACCGGGTGAACTCCCGACAAGCTGGGTGGCAAAGCAAGCATATAGGCCACCTCCCCAACTTTCCTAAGCACCTCAAAAGGTCCAATGAACCTTGGGCTCAACTTTCCTTTCTTTCTAAACCTCATAACACCCTTCATAGGCGAAACCTTCAGCAACACCTTCTCGCCCACTGAATAAGACACTTCTCGGACCTTCCGATCCGTATAACTCTTCTGACACGACTAAGCTGTGCGAAGTCTCTCCTGAATCACCTACACCTTGTCTAAGGCATCTTGAACTAACTCTGTCCCCAACAATCTAGCCTCGCCGGACTCAAACCAACCGACTGGAGACCTACACCGCCTCCCATATAAAGCTTCATACGGTGCCATCCGAATGCTGGACTGATAGCTATTATTATAAGCAAACTCCGCAAGAGGCAAGTAATCAGCCCATGAACCACCAAAATCAATGACACAAGCACGAACATGTCCTCCAGTATCTGAATTGTACGCTCGGACTGCCCATCCGTCTGGGGATGAAATGCTGTGCTCAGCTCTATCTGTGAACCCAATTCTCGCTGAAATGTCCTCCAGAACTGAGAAGTGAACTGGGTACCTCTGTCTGATATGATAGAAATGGGAACTCCGTGCAATCTCACAATCTCGCGGACGAATATCTCTGCTAACCGCTCAGAGGAGTATGTAGTACACACATGAATGAAATGAGCTGACTTGGTCAACCTATCCACAATTACCCAAACTGAATCAAACTTCCTCGCTATCCGAGGAAGTCCATTAACAAAGTCCATAGTGATTCTTTCCCACTTCCACTCGGGAATATCAATACGCTGGAACACACCACCAGACCTCTGATGCTCATACTTAACCTGCTGACAGTTTAGGCACCGTGCTACATGATTCACAATATCCTTCTTCATCTTTCTCCACCAATAATGTTGTTTCAAGTCCTTATACATCTTTGCGGCACCTGGATGAATAGAATACCGCGAGCTGTGGGCCTCCTCCAATATCAACTCACGAAGGCCATCAACATTGGGCACGCATATCCGGCCATGCATCCGTAACACACCATCACTATTAGTGACATCTGTGGCATCATCATGCTGGACTTTGTCCTTAAGGACAAGAAAGTGTGGATGATCATACTGGTGCTCTCGAATATGGTCATATAAGGAAGACCGAGATACCACGCAAGCCATCACCCGACTGGGTTCAGAAATATCTAGCCTCACCATCTGATTAGCTAACGCCTAAACATCAACTGCAAGGGGCCTCTCCCCAACTGGAATGTATGCCAAGCTGCCCATACTAATAACCTTCCGGCTTAAGGAATCGGCCACCACATTAGCCTTCCCGGGATGATGCAAGATGGTAATATCATAGTCTTTAAGCAATTCAAGCCATCTCCGCTGCCTCAAATTGAGATTTTTCTGCTTAAATAAATGTTGAAGGCTGCGATGGTCTGTATATACATCACAAGATACACCATACAAGTAATGCCTCCAAATCTTTAAGGTATGAACAATAGCAGCTAACTCTAAGTCGTGAATAGGGTAGTTTTTCTCATGGGGCTTTAGCTGACGAGAAGCATATGCAATCACTCTACCCTCATGCATCAATATACAACCGATCCCAACTCTCGAAGCATCGCAATACACTGTATAAGACCCTGAGGCTGATGGTAACACAAGTACCAGAGCTATGGTCAGAGCCGCCTTGAGCTTTTGGAAGCTCTCCTCACATTCATCAGACCACACATGTCACACCTCCTTTTGGCGCTACCCGCGTGGGCGCAAGGGAGTTTTTTCTAATTAAAGGACAATTGAAGCGGGATTTATTTAATTAATTCAGAGTCGCCACTTGGGAGATTTATGGTGTCCCAAGTCACCGGTTAAATCCCGAATCGAGGAAAAGATTGACTCTGTATTACAGTCCGCGAACCAAAAATCCTAAGTAAGGAATTCTGTTAACCCGAGAGAAGGTGTTAGGCATTCCCGGGTTCCGTGGTTCTAGCACGGTCGCTCAACCGTTGTATTTGATTTTATGTGATTTCAAAAATACGTTTTAACTTATGTGCCTTTTATTAGTAATTCGCTTTTAATTTTTATTTTAATAAGAATTGCAACGTCGTGAAAATGCGTTTTGAACCACGTCGCACCAGTGCACCCATGGTTGTCAACATATTTTGACTCCGTTGAGACTTGGATTTGGGTAACATAAATGTGCACCCGAGTTTAGGAATGTATTATTATTAAACACGCGCCTAAAGCTACTAACGCGTTGTTATTTTGAGAAGACCGTGAAATTCGCTAAAACGGCACATCACGAAATCTAAGTATTTTTATATATACATTTATGAGGGCCCCGCAGCTTGTGCATTTTTTTTTGCGAGGCTCGTCTCATTCTATTAATTTAAAGGCCAATCCTAAAGTGGCTATGATTTTTTCTATTAATTATTTGTCCCTAAAAGTGCATAATTTATTTGCATTATTAATTACCATTATTAGAAAATCTTTTGTGGAATTCGAGCATCAAACTCAGGTCCATATTTGAACAAGAGGAAAACCTCCTAATTTAAATATGCTACCTAGCTCGGAAGGCCCAAAACTACGTCTATTATTAAGAATAGAATGATTGTAGTTGCACGAACGCCCACTCCAAATTAATTTAGGATCATAGTCATGTTACACGAACGTATACGCAACCACAATCGTGGATCAAAGACGAGTCTAAAAGCATATAACAGATTCATGAATTAATTTATCCTATAACATTTGAGAACAACTAGGACGTTCTTTACCACTCAAAATCTAAAGTGATTATATTTGCACTAACATTTAAGTTGCAGTGATGTTTTTGATACTTTTCAAGTAGTAATTATAATTTCAAACAAACAAATTAACAATAGCTTAACTCTTATCTCACATTATCAAACCAACGAATCACTGCAAAAACATAGAGTACGAATACAAATGAAATAAGAATCAGATAGCAAATCATGTTTAAGTCCATTTTGACATTGAATAACAGGGATAAAGAGTTAGACAAACAAACAACCATATATCATTTGAAGCTGAGTGGGATAGAAGAGGTGACCTTAGAGATATATTTCCGAAATGAAATCTGAAAGCGTTTAACAAAACCTCCACAGAACCGCGACAGAATTCAACAACGGACCTCGAATCAACACCTCGGATTTGCTAACGAACAACTCGAAACAAGACTGCCAACCACCTCGACGATAACCTTCTCTCGCAACGCCCTTGACGGGCTGTTCGTGGTGTTACAGGATGGACGACGGGCTGTGGAGATTGGTCAGCGACGATGGTGGTTGCTGGCTCGTGGTCGACTGGTGATTCTGATTTTTTCGGCCATGAGGGGTGACGAGTTTTGTATGGTTTTCAGAAGATGACTGCACAGCAGTGTGCTTGTCCTCTTTTCTCAAATGAAGAAGATGGAGGTCAGGGACATCACTGCTCCTCCATTGTCATCGGTCTTAGGCCTTCTTCATGAAAAAAAAGAAGAAGAAGGTGTGGTCCATTTGTTTGTACCCCCAGTCGTTGATCGGAACTCTTGTGGTGTTGAAGACGAAGCCACGTTAGGTAGGAGGTTGGGGTCGTCTGGTTTGAATGAGATGGGTTATCGTTGTACTGTTGCGGCTATCGTGGAGGGCTGGTTTCCGGCGGGTTTGGTGAAGGGGGTGGTGTGAAGGAGATGAGCTTCAAGGGGGTGGGTATCTCTTATGAAAGCTGCGCATCCTTGTTTTTGTTTATGTATCGGGCCTTTTGTGAAGATCCATTGCTGCCCGTTTTCTCTTCTTTTTGAAGAAGAAGATGTACAGTCTATTTGTTTGTACCCCAGATCCCTTTCACGTGACTTCCCCCCAATATGTATTCTATTCTAACTTTTAAAATCAACAGCAAATATTCTTTGCCCATCCTCTGCCCGTTGGAATTTCTGCCCACGTGAGAGACCAAGAGTGATGGGTCTCCACGTGGGTTTCAAGAGTTATGGGTTCCGTCTCGTGCTCCGTCCGTGTCCCCCACGTGTGGTGGGCTCGGATTATTATGGGCTAGATCCGAAAATTATAAAACCGGGTAGTTTGAACCCGAATATTATTCTTTGCCCGGAACCGAGAATAAGAACACGGTGTTATTAATTAATCCTACGTAAGCAAAATAACTATAAGACTAATAATTAAAACAAAGTTATTTTTTATATTTTTCTTTCAAAATTAAAGTAACTACAAAATGTTAATGCAACTATTTTTATTATTTTCGTTTTTATAAAAAGATAAAAATATAAAGTACTATTTTTGTATTTTTCAAGTTTAAAAATGACTACGAAACATTAATAAAACTATATTTTGTTATTTTTCATTTTAAGGTAAAAGTAAAGTAAAAGAGTCAAAATTAGCTAAGGTATCTATATTAGGCCTAAACTAAATATTTTACGCTAAAAATATAAAAAATCTCGGGTAGGGGAAAAATCACGCATCTACAGCTGCCCCTCTTTGACTGAAAACACAAAGAGTTTTCAGACAAAGAACGACTAGACAAGTGTTTTGACCCGACCCTTATTTAGAGAGACTAAACTAAAAAGAAGAGGATGTGACCGAGCCCTTGTATCTGAGCTGCCTACATATCCTTGGCTATAAAGGAATCAGGCCACGTGTAGTTCGAAGTGAGTAAGAATATGGAGTAACCGAGGTGGAGAGCCAGTCGAGGTGCCGTTCCGTCGAGGTTCCGGTCCGTCGAAGTTCCGGTCCGTGGTCCTGCTATTACATCCAAAATCAATACATGAGAAAGACTAACTAAGCCTATCAACTACTAGTTACAAGATTCCTATCTATAAGTCTTCTGAAGCTTGATCTTGATTATTGGTTGGTGCTTCATGCGGACTCTAAATTTGAACCTTGATACTTGCTAGTTGCAGGTGCTGCTTTTCGGATCAAGACCAGGTATGCAGTGCTTGTGAGCTTGGCAATGTCTTGAGCACGCCACATCTTTCATCAACTTCTGCACTTAGATTAACTCCTTGCCCTTTTTTTTCATTGTGACTAACTTCTGTTGATCATCTCAGACTGTTGACTCGCATTCTGGTCGCAAGCTTCTTTTGTTGCTAACTTGCATTGCACTCCAAAGTGAATTCCCTTACTTGTGATCTTCGAGCTATTCTCCTTCGAAGTCTGAATCTATCTTTTCTGATCCTCGTTGCCTTCCTTCTGATTCATGTTGGGGATTTCCGTTACACTTTGTCACTTTTCGATTGTTCACTACCCTTATCAAATCTTGGAAACTGAGACGGCGTTCTGCTTTTCTGGCGGGCTTCTGACTTTAACGACAAACTCTAATCATAAATTGCCATTCCCTTCTTCAGGCGGGCACCTGACTTCAACAACAAACTTCGAATATAAATTGCCATTCCATTCTTCAAGTGGGCACCTGATTACCAAAACTTGAAATGTATAGATCGAATGATTACCATCTCAGGAGAAAGATTCATCGGACTGAGATTTTGATGTCTTAGGAGAAAGATTCATCAAACTAAGACTTTGACGCTAGGAGACAATTCATCAGACTAGGTCTAAATCATTGTGATCTCAGGAGAAAGATTCATCAGCCTGAGATTTTGATGTTGTTGACATCCAGTTTTGACCCTCCTTTCTTCCAAACTATTTCTTTAAGCTTCTAATATTGCTAATATTGTAAGAATAACTATTTTACCATTTTTAACATAAACTAGACCTTATTATTATTATTATTATTATTATTATTATTATTATTATTATTATTATTATTATTATTATTATTATTATTATTATTGTCATTATTATATTACTCATATACATTATCTACTTAATCAAAATAATCTATATGCCTATATTATTATTATTATTATTATTATTATTATTATTATTATTATTATTATTGTTGTTGTTGTTGTTGTTGGTGGTGTTGTTGTTGTTGTTGTTGTTGTTGTTGTTGTTGTTGTTGTTGTTGTTGTTGTTGTTGTTGTTGTTACTACTACTACGACAACTATTCTTTTATATTGCTATTCTTATTACTATCGTTATCATCATTATTATATATTTTTTTTATCCTTTTAAGTATAATATTTATTGTCCTTTTTGCGAAAAATACAATTTTTCTTTATATAAGAAAATAATAATATTTTATTCATTCTACACTTTATAAAAGTTTGTCTAATAATATTATGATATTTTATGCAATATTTATTTTGTAGTATTTTACAACTATTTTATTAAGTTGCTAGAAATTATAATTTTGCTATGGCTATTAAATATTGATTTGATAATATGGTTTTACAAGGAAGTCAAAGAAATTAAAAGAAGAAAGGAAAAGCTAGCTAATTTTTCTAAGGGAAGACTCAGTTAAAGGGCCATAATATGATTCGACCTTCTTTAATCCTAATTCAGCCCAATTGTTTTTCATTTCAATACCCCAATCAATGTACTGACCCATTAGGACTTTCATGGGAAATATTTTAACCGTCGGATTAAATTAGTCTTGATCGAATGGTTGAGAATTATTCTTACATTACCAAACCCTAGATTCATTTTCTATTCCGTCAGAGATGCTACCACTCTTTCTTCACCCCTTTCCTCTTCTATGCCAACTTTCAAGTTCCTTTCAGCCATGACCAGGCTATGCCCACTCCATTTGAGGCAAAGAACGTCCTTCTCTATCACGTGAAGCCTTGTCGCGACTTCAACGTTCGGATTTGAACGCTTCATTTGAAATCCGAATTCAAAATCTGCCCGCCTAATAAGAACTAGAACCCTAGCTATTTTTCTTGGCCTATAAATAGATCTCTAACTCTATAGCCGATGGAAGGGAGGGACAATCTTAGACACGGCCTAAACCAAGCACAAATTGTGCTTTGCTTGAACTATCATTTTACTCCCACTACTGATATCATCTTTCAAAACTCGAAGAATTTCTTTTAGAACCTTTTCTTTCTATCTTGGCGTACTTTACCCGCGATAGAGGTATTCAAATTCATTCGGTTCGAGGTTCAGATGAATTCGTGACAAGAGAGTAGATTTGAGATCGACGACCCCGTTCACTTCCCACGAAAAGAGTCCCAATGAGGGATTTAATGTGACTCGACATCGCCATTGGAATAAGAACTTGCATCTCTTCTTCATTCTTCTTCATTATTTCGCTCGCTCTCCCGAAACACAATGAGAAATTAAGGAGTCGCGAGAGAAAATAGCGGATATTTCCTTTCATAACTTGCTGATTAACCTTGCCCTATACTTTGTGTTTTGACTACTAACACTACAAGAAAGCATGGAATTTGCAACAAATTTATTTGTTGTCATATATTGAATATTGTTGCGAAAAGTACTTTTGCCAACAATAGAAAAGTTGTTGCATGCTGTTGCAATAAATGCTGATGGGAAAAGTTTTTGCAACAACAAAAAAAGTTGTTGCAAAAAGTTGTTTTAGCGCAACAAAGAATGTTGTTGCCATTAATTATATTTTGGTCACATAATTGTGGTTTATGAAAATATTTAGCAACAACGATTATTGTTGCGATAAATTATCATTTTTCTGCAACAATATTAGTTGTGGCAAAAAATATTGGCGGGAGGGCAGGTAATATTCTGTTATAAAGGCTTTTAACAACAAGGATTGTTGTGGCCACGGATTACTTTTTACCAATAATATTCATTTATTTGCAACAATAAATATGTAGTTGTTACATACACAATTTACATTTTCTACCAATAATATTCATTTATTTGCAACAATAAATATGTAGTTGCTACATACACAATTTACATTTTCTATCCTTTAAAACATCACAAATATATATATATATAAATTGGTATATGATATATATGCAAAAGTCAATACAACTGAAGCACCAACTATTTTACATACTTTTAAAAATTAAATACCACTAAAACATGTGTTTTTACTTATAAAAAATAACAAGAACATCTCCAAGAGTCATATTTCTATTCTAATAACAATCTTAAAAGCAAATTTTCTTCCAATAACTTGTGCATTGATGAATCATATTGCAAGCTATGTTGGTTTACTCACGCTCATCCTACAAAAGAAGATAAATTATAATTATATTTTTTATAAGAAAGAAAACTGTAAACTACACAAGTCCAGACCAAAAGAGAGAATTTGGGCACCAATGTATAATACATATATTTGGGGGGGGGGGGAGCATGACTAGATTGGATCAAAATAAGCATGATGGACAAAATATAGTTGCATATGAATTTTATACGCTTCTACTAGTAAGTGGTTCAGAACAAACTAGTATGATAATTATTAGATGTTTGGACTCTGAAAGGAAAAGATTACTTGAATTTTAAGATAATAGAAGATTTTTGAGATCAGTAAACTCTTTTTGGTCAAGGGAGTTTCATATACAACACTTTTTTATGGAAATGGTGCTGCCAAAAGCTACTAATTATAGCAGTAAACAGCATAAAAAAATGAAAACGGGCAATCTAAGAAAAATTGCAACAGAGAAATGAACTTAGTTATTACAACTTTTCTCTATACCTGTAACTTTTCTTTTTGAACTTAGGTAAGTGAAAATTAACAAATAATGGAAGAAGATACTGACTAATGACATTTTAGACATTTGCAGGGGTAAATCTTCTTCTAAACTATCATAACAATCAGAATCCTAAATCTAATCCTTCTTTTTTCACTTTGGATTCAACTACTGAATGTACTAATCTAATTTAATTAAAGAAAATATTCCTACTAACTATTATCAGTGTAAATTCTACTTAGGGACCACAAAGCCACCCTATGGAGAATCATTTCTAGCTCCAAAATAATTTAACATTCAATGTTCAACTGCCTTTTAATTTGTATATAAAGGTGGCCTTTGAGACAAAGCCAGCAACTAATTTATTTGTGAGAGTGAAGGCTAAGTTCATGATACGAATGGTGGTGGCAACAACGACAAGATACTAGATGGAAATATAATGCAATCAAGATAGTGAACAATATAAACCAAGAAATCTACTTTTACAAGAGTTAGACGAAGTTTTCTTACCGTTACGTCATCCATAAGTCTTGAACAACTTGCTTCATCGGAACCACTTAAATTAGAAATAATATTGAGAATTCCAGTAGAAACTCCATTCTGTTAAACATAGTAAAATTACATAACTTAATTTGTCGTACAAATCAGTGGAGAGGAATGATACAGGAACAAGAAAGAAACAGAGATAGTGCGACAAGAGAAATTTATGTATTCGAGTTGTTTTAATATCTTCTTTTTAATAATCAAAGTATTTTCTTTCGTAGTCTTTTTGTATTATTATGTATTTACTGTTAGTGAACCTCAACCCTTACAGAGCTCGGAACCTCTGTCTGTGTTCATTATTCCCCCACTCAGTTATGAAATTTATGATCATGACAACCACCCAGAGGAGAAACAATGACCAACTTGGAATGAATGAGGAACCATAATAAAATCCCACCTAACAATTAATAGGAGAGAGTTTCACACATGCTCCTAAATAGTCGTCCCAGCAATACAAATACAAATTAATTTCACTATCAATCACTTTAGCATTAGATTTAGTCCATGAATGTTGATGACCTTACACCAAGACGTGAACACAATTCACAAATGAAAGCATTTGCATTCAACGCCATGAGAGGTCCACATTGCTGCTCAAAGTATTCTTATTTAATTAACATTATGGCTGAATTTTAATGCACCAAAATGATTGCATACGTTAATCTTCCTCCATTTATTTTATTTTTCTTTGAAATACTATAAAGGCTAGAGGATTGTGAATATGATATAGGGAGGAGATAATTTTTTATCTAATACTTGGTTTAGTAAACTAACTCCCAAGTAGCTCCCTTTCTATTATTACAAATAAAATTGCTTTATAGCACTCTTTTGAAAAACTCAATGATACTCTGTAAAAGTAGCAATGCAAATAGTAGTGCTAACCTTTGGCACAATTGCAAGCTTGCAATCATCCTCGTCACACTATTGCTGATTTACTTTAGTTGTTGTTTAGTTTGAGCGAAATATTCTTAGGATCAAAAGCAAGTAATTGAAATACCTCATTACTTAGCAAATGTGATACTAGTGCCATCATGCTCTGTTTCAATAGTTTTTGGTCACGCACCATGGCTTCTCGACTTTTCCGCTCCTCCTCAAGCTTAATCTTTACTTCCTTTAGCTGGCATTCTACACTATCTCTTTTTCGACGTTCTTCTTCTACCTCTTTTTATTGTGCTTGTAGTTCCTCTTGAATTCCATTCATGGATTTCCTATTTGTTGACTTAAATCTTAATCCTTGACCACAGAAATAACTTGACGTTTCTCCAACAAATTTCACAAATGCAGCATTAACAATCGGGTCCAAATCAGTATCCTCTTCAATTTCTTGAATTTGTTCAGCAACATATTCTTTCACCTTATCATACAAATTTTTTTATACAGGCTCTACCTTTCAATATTTATTTTTACGGACTCACATTCTAGGGATAAGGATAAGAGTTTCGCACATACATTTAATTCCGCGGAGGCATCATTAACCCAATATCCGTTCTTCATGTGCGTCAATTCCAAAGTTTTTGCAAGTTTGACTCTTTTCGAGTACTTTTATTTCTCTACCAAAACAAATCATTTTATGTTATTAAATAAAAAAATAACTAAGATCATCAAAATAAAGACATATGTTACCTGTTCAAAAGATACTGCCTGGAAGGATTTTCTGCCGCAAATATGATTCATTTCTTGTTTTTCCTTATTGGTTTTGTTTCGCTCACTCATTCTCTGTAATAAATATGAATCTGTGAATATATTTCTTGATGAGCTATAAGAAGTAGAACAAGAAAATAAATAATTTGCAAGGTTAAATCAATTTAATTTTTGCGTATCCTAATTAATTACCTTAAAAGTATCAGAATTGAAATATTCAACCAAGAATCTCCATTCAGCTTCATTAACATCGGGTGGCATGTTCTGTAAGCATTCCTCCGTTGTAGCATATTTCTTGAAATGATCATGGAGCCTACTACGGCGATATCAATATAAATTATTAGCTGTTTTAAGGATAGTATCCAGATTATGTTGTGTGTCTAGAAGTTGGAAGATGTCCTGAATTTGAAAAGAACATAACTGAGCTTACTTAAAATAGAATTCAATTTTCTACCACCAATGAGCTTACAGAATAATTGACCCAATCTTCTTGTCAAAGTATTCACATTCCTATTAGCATGTTTTTCTAACTATACTTTGATGCTA
Source organism: Nicotiana noctiflora (assembly GCA_032618575.1). Taxonomy (NCBI): domain Eukaryota; kingdom Viridiplantae; phylum Streptophyta; class Magnoliopsida; order Solanales; family Solanaceae; genus Nicotiana; species Nicotiana noctiflora. The sequence continues at coordinate 291,461 of JASVEL010011739.1, read as the reverse complement.
AAAATACAACATGCATAAAGGAAGGATACTGGCAGCATAACATAAATTGTGAACAAAGACAAAAGAAAAATGATAATATAAACGAAAGCTTCAACTAATGGATCATATGCATCCTTTGGCAAATCAATTTTAGTAACCTATAAAAAATTTTAGCTTCTGTATTAGACTCTTCGCAACTAGACTCGTTATTCTCATCAAACTCATGACTATTAGTGGGAATACCATGATACAAGTCATGCAACATTTCAAAAGTGGAAGCATCATCATTTCCTATATTTGAATTTATACTAGCATTTGTTCCATCATCCGAAGATGAATCCGATTCACCATGATAAATACACCTATCATATGTTGAATCAATTCCTTGCCTAAGTAAATCTGTCTTTACTTCTTCTCGTGTTTTCAGAAGAGCATTATTACACTTAATGCATGGACATTGGATTCTTACACCAACATTAGGATTAGAAAATGCAAAGTTTAAAAATTGTTCGATACCATTCAAGTATTGAGGTAACATCCTATTCTTAATGTATATCCAGCTCTTATCCATCATGTACTTACCTACAATAAAATATAAAAATAAAACTATAAGATTACCCTTAAGAGTAGAGAAGTTGTTTTCAATATACCCTCGAGCTAAAGAAAAGATGAAAAGAGATAATGACAACAAGTAGAACCTCACTAATGAATTAGCTTACCAGATTCAACACCACTAACTATTGCAAGATTGTCCAATTTTTGGCATTTCCTTCACATGATACATATTTTAGTCAAACAATATCTAATACATACTATTACATGTTGAGTTATATACTAACTGATAATTTTAGTCAGTCTCATTATATGATTTTGTTCCAAGGCTATGGAATCTGTTGGCTATCTGTTACTTGTTGCAACTTAACACTTGATTTTTTATTTCCTTGTGTAAATGTGAATCTCAATTGTCTGAAACACCTACTTTTGATAATATTAATAATACTCCATATATTTTTTTGCATAATACCTCTTACATTTTTTATAACAGAACTTGCCCTTGTACTGGCAATTAAATCACCACTGCTCCAGTGTTAGATGTTTTTACAATTTATTTCATCTCACTATTTATTCTCGCCGACTAGCTGATACCATTCTTTCAACTAAGGCCTCTCTTTTTTTTAATTTTTTAATAATAAATACCACTTTTAATATTCTTATTTTTGAGCAAGAAAGTTTCTTGCTTACACCTTGCTACTTTTCACATTAATACCAGTTCTATAGAATCTCAATCAAGAGTTTATAACATGTCACTCTTAAAAATACCTCTTTTCACCTTTAAAATATCACAATTTAAGATTTTTACCATACCCAACTAAGTACTTCAATAATAAAGAAAATAAAAAATGGTATTTTCATAATTCGGTGAAGCAGTAATCGGGTAAAACAATTGAAGATAGAGTTCTTACCGGTTCTTCTCCAATAAGCAGCAATACGATGCAACAAGCAGGACGCAACAGAGAAGTAGCTCGTTCAAGAATAGTTGATAAGAAAAATCCTAGGCAGAATAATTATTAGAGAATGCGCTAAAATTTTGAAAAAAGTTATTAAAAAGCGAAAGTTTGTCGCGTTTGATTTTGGCAAAAAATTAGAATGTTTTAGGCCACAACCCACGCACATTATTGGCATAATAATATGTATACCAACAAATAGTATCATATAATCCTTCGAGGAAATAATATCACATTCATATTATTGCAACAATAAAAAAAGGTCCATTAAAAAAGGAACAATAATCTGGACAAACTTTAAAACAATAAAATTATGCAATGAACAATAATGTGGAGAAACTTTAAAACAATAAACTAATGGAACGAAGAAGAATCTGACAACAACAAAACAGAAAACTTATGCTAAAAATAACAATGTGGACAACATTTAAAACAATAAAGTAATGAAACGAACAAGAATCTGACAACGACAAAAACAGAAAACTTATATGGAATTATAGGAGAAAAAAACACAAATCATACTCTGGCGGAGAAGAATTTAAGATGCCCATACCCAATTAAGTACTTCAAGCCACAAAATTCTCCAAGATTCTAGTGCAAATTTCCTTTGTTTTGAAAAGAGATAGGCCCGATAAAAGACAATCACAGAAGATAGAGTTGTTACCGTTCTCTCCGATCAGCAGCAACAAGACTTCTTACCATTCTTCTTATTAGCAGAAATAACAGGGGATGAGCTCTTTGAATTAGAATCATAAGAAAAACCCTAGTAAGAATATTTACTTGAGAATGGGCTAAAAAACTGGGAAAGTAATTAAAAGGGTTTTGGTTTTGCCGCGTTTGTTTTTGGCGGAAAATTGAAAAGCTTTAGGCCACAATTGTATCCACTTATCTGGAAATTTAATATTTATTGCCAACAACAAAAATTTATTATTTGTAATTTTTTTAGTTATCTTGCAAATTGTAACGACCCGACCGGTCGTTTTGAACCCCGACGCGTCATTCAGCAGATTGAGGCCATGAACAACTTCATCTCAGGTATATTGACTTGTGTGTATGGTCAGAATTAAAATTCAGGAAGTTTGGAGTCAAATCTAAATGGAAATTCTCATTTTGAAAGCTTAAAGTTGAAGAAATGAACTAGGATTTGGAATTTTGAGTAAATGACCTCGGAATTGGGATCTAAAAGTTCCAGCATGCTCGTATGATGATTTTGAACTAGGGCGTATGTCCGGATTTGATTTTTGATAACCCGTGAGCATTTCAGCGTATATGGTGAAAGTTAGTATTTTAGAAAAATTTCATAAATATGGGTTGGAAGTCATTTTAGAGTTATAGATGTCCAATGGGATTTCGAGTCTCGGAATAGATCCGTATGGTGATTTTGGAGTTGGGAAAGCGATCGAAAGTGAATTCGGATGTCTGGAGGTCATTTTGAAGTCATTTGGCTAAATATAGGAATTTGAAGGTTTGTGAGAAAATTCGACCGTAAGTGAAAATTTTGATATCGGGGTTAGAATGCGATTCCGAAAGGTGGTACAAGTCCGTAATGTCGAATGTGACTTGTGTGCAAACTTTGAGTCAATTCGGATCGATTTTGGTAGGAAAGGGACAATTAATCTCTTTAAGGAAAGCTTAAGTTGGAAAAGTCAACCCAACGTTGACTTATGAGTTAGAGGGCTCGGAACTGAATTCCGATGATTCGGTTAGTTTCGGGGGATGATTTAAGACTTAGAAGCGCAATTGGAAGTAATTTTGGAGGTCCGGTGAAGAAGTTAGCCTATTTTGGCGAAGTTAGTATTTTGGCGAATTCCGGTTGATAGGTGAAATTTTGATCCGACGGTCGGAATGAAATTCCGAAAATTTCTGTAGCTCTGTTATGTCATTTTGGACTTGTGTGCAAAATTTGAGGTCAATCGGACTTGATTTGATAGGTTTCGGCATCGAAAATAGAAGTTGGAAGTTGTAAAGTTCATAAAGCTTGGATTGGAGGTTAATTCATGATTTTAGCGTTGTTTGTTGTGATTTGAGGCCTCGAGCAAGTCCGTAATATATTATGAGAGTTGTTAGTATACTTTGTTGGGATCCCATGAGGCTCGGTTAAATTTTGGAACAGTTTTTGGAAGACTTTTGCCGTTTTGAGCATAAATGTAATGATCCAAAGGTCTATTTTTAGTTCTAGAGATTCAAATTTGATTTCGAGACTTCGAGAATTTAAATCATGAATTATAGGACTGATCTGGAAATTTTGGTTTAATTTCATCAAGTCGTGATTGAGTTTTTGACTCGAAATGTGAGTTAATTGTTTAACGAGAGAAATTGATGTTTCACTGAGCAAATCAGATCCAAATTCAGTTTTGTTTGAACCACTGGATCCGTATCGAAATTACGAAGCCACAGGAAAAAGAATCGTCGAATTCCGAATTCGTATGATGGAATTAGAACCATTTTAGTGAAAAATGGTTGTGCTGCAATTTTTCCTTAAAAAGCTGCTACAATTATGAACAGTGAACAGTCCCGCACGTGAACAGTAACCGCGCGTGACTGTTCACCCACGCGCATGAACAGTGAATCGGGAAAAAATCTGGACAGCTTATTAAAACACTAGCCATCAATTTTAGTGAGTTCCAATCTCGGATTTTGGGCAATTTTGAGTGAAAAATCACGGAAATTCTTGAGGTAAGTCCCTTATGATCATGGTTAGTCAATATTATTGAATTATCATTGAATATTCCGGCTATATTACGTGTTTTTGAGGTGTAAACCGGGTATTTAGGCCTAGAAATTTGAAAATGAGATTTGATGATTTGGAGGCCGAATTGTGGTCCGAATTGGGAGTTCTTGGTATGTACGGACTCGTGGAGAGACGAGGATTCCGAAAATGTGAGTTTCATAATTTTTCGAGAAGCGTACCAAAAGTCGGATTTTGACAACTTCGTGGGTTTTGGTGTAAACCAAGTTATTTCGATTGGGTTATGTCTAATTTGCCTATATTGATGTATTCTTATTGATTTTGAGCAGATTTGGCATCCGAGGAGATTGATTTTCAAGGCAAGTGCAAGGAGATCTAGGACTTCTACCGGTTCGAGGTGAGTGGTAGTAGTAAATAATGTACTGAGGGTTTGAAACCCCGTACTAGCACTTCACAGTGCTATATTGAGATGAGACACGCGTTCCATGACGGGCGTGGTGACATAGTGATTGGGGGTTCGGACTTAGTCCTTCCCGACTAATAGTATACTATGTGTTATGACTGATAATAAGTTTATAACTGTGCAATTGGGCTGATAGCCATGTTTGGGGCCTTGTGCCGATCTGTAGAGTATTAGGGAACCTATAGAGCTAGGTGACCCTTATATCGTGATTGGAAACATACACTCAACCGTAGCTCTAGCCGTATAGCATAATATGAGCCCGTACTAGATGTGTACATTGAGAGAGATTATCTAGGGTGGAATTCCCTGTTCTAGCTGAGTGGGCCTGAAAGGCCAAGTTTATATTTGATTGAGATGAGATAGGGTCAAGGACCCACTATGAGATGCTATATTGGGCCTGAAAGGCCAAGTCTATATTGACTGAGACAAGGTCGAGGACCCACTGTGATATATTATATTGGGCCCGAGAGGCCAAGTATATACTGACTGGGATAGGGTCGAGGACCCATTATGAGGTATTATATATATATACCTATATTGGATCGGGCTGCACGCCGCAACAGTATATATATTGGATCGGACTGCACGCTGCAGTAATATACATGTAATATACATGTGGGACGGACTACACGCCGCAGTATTATTGCGCTTGGGCTGTAGGAGCCCCTTCGGAGTCTGAGTCTGCACACATTCTCAGTGAGCACTGGTGTATATTATGGGATCGGGCTGCGCGCCGCAGCAGTATAAATATATATATACATATATATATTGGATCGGACTGCACGCCACAGTAATACATGTGTGGATCGGGATGCACGCCGCAGTATAATAGTGCTTGGGCCTAGGGAGCCCCTCCGTAGTCTGTATACACCCCCAGTGAGCGCCGTCGACATTAAATGGAGCGGGTTGCGCGCCGTAGCGGTATATGTATTGGAGCGGGCCGCGCGCCGCAACATTATACTTATTCATATTCATATATATACTGAAATATTTATATGTTATAGACAGATGTATATGTCTCCATATATTGTGATGGCTGTATACCGTAGTAGTACGAGCGAGGATGTGGTCAGTGTGGGACCTAGATGAGATAGATGTGGACTGGAGATCAGGGTACTCATTATAGTGATGACTAACCTGTGGGGGTTGCCTTAGAACTGTTTAGTGATAGTACAGGAGTTCTTATTTTCAGTTATTGTTTATTATTGTTACTCACTGAGTTGAAATATACTCACCCACTCCCCTGCACTTTTTGTGCAGATATACAGGTTCAGGAGGGCAGTTGAGCTATCGCAACTGCTTTATTATCCCCATTCTGTGGAGACTTCGAGGTAGCTGCCAACGTCCGCAGTACCCGACCTCTTTCTTTTTATCATTTTGTTGTCTCCATTCTGGTTAGACTTGATTGTGTAGTAGATCTCATTTGTAGAGGCTCAGACTTGTGACACCACGATTTGGTTGGGACTGTGTTCTTGTATTTCATTTCTACACTTCTTGATTTGTTATGAAAATAGGCTAATCACGCCCATTAATCGGTATTAATTATACTTGGCTGGTAATTGGATAAGATGGTCGGGCTTGCCTAGCAATGTGTTGGGCGCCATCACGACCGGGGTTTGGGGTCGTGACAAGTTGGTATCAGAGCCTAGGTTAACAGGTCTCGCGAGTCATGAGCCGGTTGGTAGAGTCTCGTGGATTGGTACGGGGACGCCTATACTTATCCTCGGGAGGCTGCAAACCTTTAGAATAGTTTCAAATTCTTGGAATTCTCATCGTGCATGTTTGATTCAGCTTGAAATGTAATTCTTGAAATTCCTTCTACACGCTTGTAAGTGCACTAAAGTGCTTAGTGATAAATTTGCCTTGATGGCTTATGATTCCCTAATCGAGGGACGAGATATAATCTCTGTGAGTTCATGTTGGGCCAGTCTAGAGGACTTGAGGCCGGATCCTTGTCTATGGCTTGAGCACCAAGGTACTAATTTCGCGAGCCGGTATTATGAAGTTCGTACGATCGGTATTGATCTTTATTGTGCAAATGGCAGTTTGATAATGTGAGAGCTGTAAGGTATTCAGTTCTTGTTGTGATTTGATATGTAGCCCTAGTTATGGGCATGAGAAATATGTTCATTGCCTCTTAGCGGAAATGTAAAGTGCACAATGTGTGGTAGTATGAGTTTAGACTCAAGAAAATTGAATTGGTTGTGCTATGAGTATTGTGGTGAAAGGTATTTGACATATGTTATGATTCGAGCAGGTGTAGCGCATGTTCATGTATCAATTTTGATAATATAACTTGTATAGTGTTGAGATTAATGTTGTTGATATACATTGCGATGTCTTGTTGAGTTATGGATGTATTGTTAGAATGGTTTGGTGATTCTCTGGCAGGTGGTTAGTCCAAACAAAGGAAACTCTGCCGAAATATTTGGAAAATTTGGGACTTAGAAAGATTTCTGTCACATAAAGAGAGTGGGCTTATTGTTGGTGTGTGTATAAATGCAAGAATTACAAAAGGGCTAAGGTCTCTGATGATTCGAGTCTTTGTTAAGCTTGTAAATGACTTGAGTTTAATCTCACCATAACATTGTGGCATCATTTGTGTAAAGGATTCTATGAGCGGCTAAAAGTGCTTTGATGTATGGCTCCGAGCCAAGTTGGGGAGGTTTCTATTAAATAACTAATTGCACGGTTGTGTGCTATATGGGCACTGTCTTTAAGTATGTTGGAAAAATTCTGACAAGGTTATGGCGCTTCGTAGATGTGAAGAAATACTAGGATGTTTTGAACTACCGTTGGTAAGGAATGTTCGGTGTATAGAAAAGAAAGATAGCGAATTGTACCTGTAAGTAATCATGTTCTGCGATGTCAGAGTTCTAACAAAACACGAGTGGTTCTACTCAATAGGACAGTTGAATTACAGCTGAATAAGGGTGAATGATGCCCGAGAATGGTTTTGCAGTGTTCAAGATTTTGCTTGTAACAGTCAAGTGCCTTAAGATTGTGTATGTGGCTAAAGATGGCGGTTTCGTTAGAAAAGATCAAGGCTTGTGTTATATCATGTGAATGATGGGATTCTATGTATCCGTATTGGGAAGTAATGATAACAAATTCAAAATCGCAGGAAGTTCTTCAAAATAAAGTGTGGTAGAATGTGGTACTTTTGGGAAACATTTGAGAGAGTATTCAGCGGCCCGTGAGCCTTAGACCGTGTGGTCTTGTGTACGAGTTTTGTGTGGTAAAAAGGGTTGAGGCATTGTCGTGCTACAATAAAGACTGATATGAAATTAAAGATGAATCAGAAAGGAAATTGGGTAAATGGATCAACTTGTTAATAAACCGAAACGGTATGATAAGGAATACGATTAATTCCTGGTATATGTTTGAAGTAATGAGTCTCGCCGATATTGTGCAATAAAGCTTTTGAGTATTGGCAGGTTGTGTAACTCGGTATGGGTATAAGGACTCGGTCCTGGCAATTTAACTTATGCAATGTAATTGGGAGAAATGGTTTGTGATGTGTTTTACCGTGGTTTGAAAATGAGTGTATTTCCTGTTGGTATGTAAAGCTCGAAATGTGTATTGAGTTTTCTCTATATAGGATCATGAAAGTCCTTGACTAGTTGAGTGCGCTGATGTTGCGGCGTAGGGAAAGGGATATGAATTTTCCCTGTTGTCTTAGTGTGGTATGGTAAATGCGATGTGTTATGGAAAGTTGATAACGGCATGTTCAAGGTTTTAAGATCAATTCATATTATATGGGGAGTCATTAAAATCCTCAAGCAGCGTGGGCAGCTGCAGATAATCCGAGAATCAATCTTCTTGGTGATTTAGGAGAATGGTACTGCTATACTAGTATTTCGGCAGAGTCTATGGTCAAAAGGGCCAGGTAAAATAAACCGATAATATCTAGCGGTATGGTGGTATACTCCCGTTGGATCGACTGTAATAATTGAGTCGTTGATGACATAGTGAAATTTATGAATGGCTTTCGTGGTATGAATGGACGTTTGAGGTGCGTTATGTAATCATACGGGAAGTACGAAATCTGGCATAGTGATTCCTGTGTTATGTATGTGTTGGAGACTAGAAGTTCTCGTAATCCGCCTACACAGTGGTGGTATATCGTGTGTATCGGCACCATTTAGCGGTTATTGGAAATTGGAAGCCCTAGTGGCTATTTTGTTAGTTGATATGACAAATTTGAATAATGATATATGATTGCAGGCTAGTTGTCATAAGTCAGGTTGTCTAGACTAATATGATATGGACTATATCAGAAAAATGTCACAACTGCGTGGCAGAGCGCATCGGATCATGCTCCAGCAGGGTGGATGTACCCTAGGGCCAGCGGACGGCTGGTAGGTATTGCCTTGTCAGTTGGGCCTTCGTGGCGGATGTCAGTGTAGAGGTATCTACCATTGATTCAACTCCAGTATTGAGGAACTTTGTCGGATGCGTTTCATGTGGCCGAGCTTGAGGCTATATATATATGTTTGTTGCAATGAGCAACTTGACTCGATGTGCATTTTCCTTGCTAGATGTATTTGTGGATCGGGTGGCACGCCGCCACATGTATGGTATCAGGATCGGGTGGCACGCCGCCACGGGTATGTTATTGGAACGGGTTGCGCGCCGCAACAGAGTGTGATGTGGGAAATATAGCTTCCTATATGTACAATGTATACAATACTTCCTCTCTTATGAGGAATAGTCCGTATTGGGTATCGCTCGGGGAATAGCACATCGGTTGTGTCCATTCAGGATTCGATAGCATATACTAAATGTATCACCGCGTGTGTGATTGATTGCTTGAGTTCAGACCTAAATATGTGTGTGGCTGATCGTTTTGAGCATTGCGACTTGAGGTGCTCCATAAGTAATAGTGTTTGGATAGAATCATGAGTTGTGGCAAGGCCACGTGATGTTATGACCTTTCGAGGAGGATTCGGGTACTCTAATTCTATGATGTGAGACGAGATCTCAGTTATGTGTTGTGATGGTATTGAAGAATTTGAATTATAGCTCTTTATGTGAGTCTGTTGTCATGATTCGAGTGTGTTCAGATCATTTCTTATTGGAGCCTGTGTTTTGCTCGTCGTGGCTTAGGCCGATGAGGAGGTGTCATATTACCATTGTGGTGTGTTATAATCGAAATGATCGTTGGAGTCATTAATGAGTGCGAACATACATGATTTCAGCTAGATAGAAAGGTAATATCGAGGTTTGGCTCCAAAATTCGTTGTAATATCAGTCAAAAGAGAAATGGCTTCATAAATGGTGGATCTGAGGAATTGTTACGGTTTAGCCCGTGTTTTATTTATCGTTGGCAGTATATGAAAATGTTGGAATTAGACTTCAACTAATAAGAGGTTTCCATCGGTATTTGGGTATTGTAGGCAACTGCAGTAATAAAGAATGTTATTGTGGTCATATGAGTAAAGTTATGCGAAGTGTAAATTCAACAAAGTTATGCATTAATGTTTGGGTACAACGTGTGGAGATTGATATGGTGGTCGAATGATGGAAACAAACTTGGCAGGAAATTCAGGGTGTTGGAATTTGGCCTAATGGCTTATTCGCTTGAATAAAGAATTATATCTACAAAATTATATAGCTAATGTGCTCAACTAAGTAGTGGTAGCACGGGAAGGTGCATGATGTGTTAAACAAGTTATTTGAGACTACATCATTGTAGTTCTCAGAGCACGTTCGAGGACGAACGTATGTTTAAGTGGGGGAGATTGTAACGACCCGACCGGTTGTTTTGAACCCCGACGCGTCATTCAGCAGATTGAGGCCATGAACAACTTCATCTCAGGTATATTGACTTGTGTGTATGGTCAGAATTAAAATTCAGGAAGTTTGGAGTCAAATCTAAATGGAAATTCTCATTTTGAAAGCTTAAAGTTGAAGAAATGAACTAGGATTTGGAATTTTGAGTAAATGACCTCGGAATTGGGATCTAAAAGTTCCAGCATGCTCGTATGATGATTTTGAACTAGGGCGTATGTCCGGATTTGATTTTTGATAACCCGTGAGCATTTCGGCGTATATGGTGAAAGTTAGTATTTTAGAAAAATTTCATAAATTTGGGTTGGAAGTCATTTTAGAGTTATAGATGTCCAATGGGATTCCGAGTCTCGGAATAGATCCGTATGGTGATTTTGGAGTTGGGAAAGCGATCGGAAGTGAATTCGGATGTCCGGAGGTCATTTTGAAGTCATTTGGCTAAATATAGGAATTTGAAGGTTTATGAGAAAATTCGACCGTAAGTGAAAATTTTGATATCGGGGTCAGAATGCGATTTCGAAAGTTGGTACAAGTCCGTAATGTCGAATGTGACTTGTGTGCAAACTTTGAGTCAATTCGGATCGATTTTGGTAGGAAAAGGGACAATTAATCTCTTTAAGGAAAGCTTAAGTTGGAAAAGTCAACCCAACGTTGACTTATGAGTTAGAGGGCTCGGAACTGAATTCCGATGATTCGGTTAGTTTCGGGGGATGATTTAAGACTTAGAAGCGCAATTGGAAGTAATTTTGGAGGTTCGGTGTAGAATTAAGCTTGAATTGGCAAAGTTAGTATTTTGGCGAATTCCGGTTGATAGGTGAAATTTTGATCCGACGGTCGGAATGAAATTCCGAAAATTTTTGTAGCTCTGTTATGTCATTTTGGACTTGTGTGCAAAATTTGAGGTCAATCGGACTTGATTTGATAGGTTTCGGCATCGAAAATAGAAGTTGGAAGTTGTAAAGTTCATAAAGCTTGGATTGGAGGTTGATTCATGATTTTACCGTTGTTTGTTGTGATTTGAGGCCTCGAGAAAGTCCGTAATATATTATGAGAGTTGTTAGTATACTTTGTTGGGATCCCATGAGGCTCGGTTAAATTTTGGAACAGTTTTTGGAAGACTTTTGCCGTTTTGAGCATAAATGTAATGATCCAAAGGTCTATTTTTAGTTCTAGAGATTCAAATTTGATTTCGAGACTTCGAGAATTTAAATCATGAATTATAGGACTGATCTGGAAATTTTGGTTTAATTTCATCAAGTCGTGATTGAGTTTTTGACTCGAAATGTGAGTTAATTGTTTAACGAGAGAAATTGATGTTTCACTGAGCAAATCAGATCCAAATTCAGTTTTGTTTGAACCACTGGATCCGTATCGAAATTACGAAGCCACAGGAAAAAGAATCGTCGAATTCCGAATTCGTATGATGGAATTAGAACCATTTTAGTGAAAAATGGCTGTGCTGCAATTTTTCCTTAAAAAGCTGCTACAATTATGAACAGTGAACAGTCCCGCACGTGAACAGTAACCGCGCGTGACTGTTCACCCACGCGTATGAACAGTAAATCGGGAAAAAAATCTGGACAACTTATTAAAACACTAGCCATCAATTTTAGTGAGTTCCAATCTCGGATTTTGGGCAATTTTGAGCGAAAAATCACGGAAATTCTTGAGGTAAGTCCCTTATGATCATGGTTAGTCAATATTATTGAATTATCATTGAATATTCCGGCTATATTACGTGTTTTTGAGGTGTAAACCGGGTATTTAGGCCTAGAAATTTGAAAATGAGATTTGATGATTTGGAGGCCGAATTGTGGTCCGAATTGGGAGTTCTTGGTATGTACGGACTCGCGGAGAGACGAGGATCCCGAAAATGTGAGTTTCATAATTTTTCGAGAAGCGTACCAAAAGTCGGATTTTGACAACTTCGTGGGTTTTGGTGTAAACCGAGTTATTTCGATTGCGTTATGTCTAATTTGCCTATATTGATGTATTCTTATTGATTTTGAGCAGATTTGGCATCCGAGGAGATTGATTTTCGAGGCAAGTGCAAGGAGATCTAGGACTTCTACCGGTTCGAGGTGAATGGTAGTAGTAAATAATGTACTGAGGGTTTGAAACCCCGTACTAGCACTTCACAGTGCTATATTGAGATGAGACACGCGTTCCATGACGGGCGTGGTGACATAGTGATTGGGGGTTCGGACTTAGTCCTTCCCGACTAATAGTATACTATGTGTTATGACTGATAATAAGTTTATAACTGTGCAATTGGGCTGATAGCCATGTTTGGGGCCTTGTGCCGATCTGTAGAGCATTAGGAAACTTATAGAGCTAGATGACCCTTATATCATGTTGAAAACATACACTCAGCCGTAGCTCTAGCTGTATAGCATAATATGAGCCCGTACTAGATGTGTACATTGAGAGAGATTATCTAGGGTGGAATTCCCCGTTCTAGCCGAGTGGGCCTGAAAGGCCAAGTCTATATTGACTGAGACAGGGTCCAGGACCCACTGTGATATATTATATTGGGCCTGAGAGGCCAAGCACATATTGACTGGGATAGGGTCGAGGACCCATTATGAGGTATTATATATATATACCTATATATTGACTGGGATAAGGTCGAGGACCCATTGCGAGGTATTATATATATATATACCTATATTGGATCGGGCTGCACGCCGCAGCAGTATATATATTGGATCGGGCTGCACGCCGCAGTAATATACATGTGGGACGGACTGCACGCCGCAGTATTATAGCGCTTGGGCTGTAGGAGCCCCTTCGGAGTCTGAGTCTGCACACATTCTCAGTGAGCGATGGTGTGTATTATGGGATCGGGCTGCGCGCCGCAGTAGTATAGATATATATACATATATACATTGGATCGGACTGCACGCCACAATAATATTTGTGTGGATCGTGCTGCACGCCGCATTATCATGCCGCTTGGGCCTAGGGAGCCCGTCCAAAGTCTGTATACACCCCTAGTGAGTGCCGTCGACGTTAAATGGAGCAGGCTGCGCACCACAGCGGTATATGTATTGGAGCGGGCTGCGCGGCGCAACATTATACTTATTCATATTCATATATATACTGAAATATTTATATGTTATAGACAGATGTATATGTCTCCATATATTGAGATGGTCGTATACCGTAGTGGTACGAGCGAGGATGTGGTCAGTGTGGGACCTAGATGAGATAGATGTGGACTAGAGATCAGAGTACTCATTATAGTGATGACTAACCTGTGGGGGTCGCCTTAGAACTGTTTAGTGATAGTACAGGAGTTCTTATTTTCAGTTATTGTTTATTATTGTTACTCACTGAGTTGAAATATACTCACCCCACTCCCCTGCAATATTTGTGCAGATATACAGGTTCAAGAGGGTAGTTGAGCTATCGCAACTGCTTTATTATCCCCATTCCGTGGAGACTTCGAGGTAGCTGCCGACGTCCGCGATACCTGACCTCTTCCTCTTTAACATTTTGTTGTCTCCATTCTGCTTAGACTTGATTGTGTAGTAGATCTCATTTGTAGAGGCTCAGACTTATGACACCACGATTTGGTTGGGACTGTATTCATGTATTTCATTTCTACACTTCTTGATTTGTTATGAAAATAGGCTAATCACGCCGATTAATCAGTATTAATTATACTTGGCTGGTAATTGGATAAGATGGTCGGGCTTGCCTAGCAATGTGTTGGGCGCCATCACGACCGGGGTTTGGGGTCGTGACACAAATATAGCTTTTGAAAAAAATATTAATTTTAGATAGTGAAATTAAAGGGTTAAAGTAGCATTTTTCTTTTAAAAAGACATTAAAGACTAGATCTTTCACTTGAAGTCAGTCAAGTTTACTGAAATGGTTTCTCCTATGAGGTTTTCAGGTGAAGATATAATGACGTTTTCAAATCACGTTTCTTTACGTCTTGACCTACTTAAATCAAAAAATAATATTTGTAAAATACTTGTCCAAATCGATTTTTTCTTTCAGAGTGCTCTAATAGATCTCAACATTTTTTGGAGTTTAGAAAGCGAATCTGTGTCCTTTAAAAGACTTTCAACATTCAACACTTAGCTTTAATTTTTTTTATTAACCTAAGTTTGGCTGGTTAACCGTAGTTAACGGATCATATAGGGTGCCTTAATAACCTTCCCTATAGGATTAATTAGAACTCATACCCATAATCTTTAATGTTAAGTAGACCATAAAACAGAGTTAATTTGAAGCAATATTTAGTAAATAGGTGTCCTAATTCACCGTTAAAATAATTAGGTGGCGACTCTCTTTAATTAGTTAAACTTTCAGAATTACCGAATATGTTATACTCTAGTTTCACCTGTGTTAAAATGGGGTATAATAGCATGGCGACTCTGCTGGGGATTCTAGGTTCTAAACCATAACAAACTTAGGTTAATAATAAAATTAATTTGTGATTCTTATGATGCTTATTTGGATTGCCTTTATATGATAAACTATATTTTATGAATTGTTTGTCTATTCTTATTGTTATATATAAATTGTCATTCCGTTTCACTTCCTCCACTTTTGAAAAATTCACACAAAGCACACACCTAGCGGTTACGCGGTTTGCGGCCGTGCACTACTAAAAATACCTTTTAGGGAAAGTTCGTGGGTAAGTCGATCAGCGGTGCAGTCGACAGTCACGGGCTTTCCACTCTTGAGCTGTCCACTTGGGAGCAGACCGGTCTAGTTAACCCACTCTTAGTCAACCTAAGATAGAGCTAAACCAAAATTCATTTAAGATCATGCATCATTTAACCTTAGGTGGCTTAATACCCGAGGTGTATTAAATCCATTAGTTAACCTCACCTAAATGTCCAAGTGGGTTTTCAACCCCGAGTGACAATTATCATATTTATGTGCATTATCTAAAGGGTGAACATGCCAATTATGTGGATCATTTTCTTTAAATTAATTAAATCCAAGTTAAAGGAGCATGACTATCTTTTTTATAATATGTGTAATATTTTCAAATAATATAATCTTGCGGAACAACAAGAAGTTTATATATGACAAAAATATCTTTTATTGTACTTTCTTTGATTTTCTTTACGTAAAAATAAATAAATGGCCTAAGCGATTCATGTACTTCTTTTCGCTTTTGAAAATAAAATTACTTGCTTAATTAATTATAATAAATATATTTTATAATATTTTATTCTTTTGATGAAAATACACCCTCTTTTAAAAAAAAAATAAAAAAAAAAAAAAATAAAAATATATATATATATATATATATATATATATATATATATATATATATATATATATATATATATATATATATATATATATATATATATATATATATGTGTGTGTGTGTGTGTGTGTGTGTGTGTGTGTGTGTGTGTTTAAGCACACATATTTTACTATTTATTATGCTTTTAAGAAAAATAGAATTACTTAATTAATTTATAGAAATGAGATGATACATAATGGCATACTTATCTTTCAAATACACGATAGGCCTACCTCTGGCACAAAGAGGTCCTCACGTATTAGGACACGCTATTATTTGCTCTTTGGAATGTGTCACATGCTTTGCTTGCCTACTTGCTTACTACTTAACTTTATTATTTTTACTAATATTATCTGTTGTTTTTTTTAGAAAAAGGAAGTATTAACTATTCAACTTGCTTATATATTTTATTTGTTCATATATTTTTCTGTTCCTTATTTTGTATATCATTTTCCTGATTTAATAATAATAATCACCATCATTCCGCGCTTACCGCTCTTTAACGACTCTCGAGCATCATTTGTGCATTTACTTAAGCTCAAATTTCTTTTAGGTCTACTCCAATTCTTAGAGTCTAATTAAGATATCTTTAGTCTCTCAGTATCTTCTAATTTTAATAAAGTACGACGTCTTTCCCATAAGCTCTTCAATAGGCTCGGTTGGTCATGAAATTCCTCAATATTCGTGCCTTAAACTAGCCTTAAAATTTTTCTTTACACAACAATGAGCATCTGACTCCCTAAGCAAGATAGCATTCTAAAAAAAACTAGCGTAATGTTTTATAATATGAGAATATTTTGCCGATCTAATTTTATGAGTTGATTTTTATTCGTGTTCTTTTTCTTACAAATATAATTACATATTTTTTAAAATATCGCCACTCGTGCCTTACATAAATTTTCAATTTTATTCAATTCTGGCACAATCTTGCACCTTTAATTTTTGTCTCATAGCTTCATATCTCTCAGAATATAAATATTCGTACTAATTCTCATAGGTAGGTATCCAATTTTGCACCATCCACCCAGCAATAGAAGGCCGATTTGGTTAATTTTTAGCATCAAATTCTTTTTAATATTTTCACATATTCAATTCAAGCATTTGCATCATCTTATTTCGGATGATTGAGATTAATCTTCACACACCCGTTAATTCTACGTCTTGGCATGTGAGTCGAGGTACTATCCCATAAGTTTCAAAACGGCCGATACCGTATTCCGGGCCTCGATAGCTTTGTGACTTGCCAACGCTAAATAATAATAGAGTCATTTCATGTCCAATTAACTCTTATATCCTAATTACATATCTTGACTTTGAGCTTGTCGATATTCAAACAGACAAATATTATCTTCAATGTCAAAATTGTTCGTCTGGCCCCTTTGAAAACCAGTCTATATAAGACGCAGTCTCATTATAACAAAATTTTTTATTTTCCTTCATGAAAGAAACTGGGGCAGATTTTTTGGCACGCAAAATATCATCTCATGAAGTAATAATAAAAAACTTCCTAAAGATTGGGGCAATTTTTTGAAAAACATTAGAGTTATGCAATGAAAAAAAAACTTGTACTAGATCTAAACCTTTGATGTTCAACATAAGTTATCCCTTTACAAAACTTAAAATTATTTCGCTTCCATGTCAACAAGTCTCAAGCGTTAGAACCCTATAGATAACAATTCATTCTCGTCCATCCTTTTTGCAACATCGGCCATCATTTCTAGTTTAAGGCTCCTACTTAACATAGCATGAATTAATCTATATGCTATATTATTTTTTTATGAATTTACTTTATTATGATTATGCGCTAACAAATATTTTTGTTTGTATAGTTTTATTTTTCCTTTAAAGGTTGCCTAGCATTGAACACTGTTTTGGCTGTGAATTTGCAAAGGACGAGGCAATAATGACAGACCGATTTGAAGAATTCAACACTAGT
Source organism: Nicotiana noctiflora (assembly GCA_032618575.1). Lineage (NCBI taxonomy): Eukaryota > Viridiplantae > Streptophyta > Magnoliopsida > Solanales > Solanaceae > Nicotiana > Nicotiana noctiflora. Next base: position 273,818 of record JASVEL010011739.1, on the reverse strand, counting down.
AAGGGACTATTGCAAGCACAGACCGATGGTACCAAGGCGAATGTGGTGCGAAGAAACGTGTTGGTTAATCTTGGAAACACTTTCGACCTACTTCCAAATATAGCTTCTGCTTCCAACTCAAATCAAAATATTTGCTTAACCATATCTTCTTGCCCAAACCCTACTAATGCAATCTCTCCACAAATACCATTAACTTACACTCCTAATCAAGTTATGACAATGCCCAATATCCGGCCTTCTACGGCCGCAATTCCTTTTAGGGAAGACAAGCAAGACCAATTAGCATTATGCCAATATGCAAGACGTGGTAAAGAAACACAGTCAAATGGCCACAGGAATTTGGATAATGTCACGACCCTAGTTCACCAATTGTGAACATGTCGTGATGGCACCCATTCCCCACGACTAGGTAAGCCTAACATGTTGCGGAATCTATAAGTTATAAATACTTAAATAAGAAACAGCGGAAAATAACATAAAAGATATGTAATCCGTGCCGCTTGGCACATACATCCGTCACACAATGAATAAAATACTACCAAGATCCGGAACCCCACGGTAACACAGACTAAAAGGGAAATACAACCGTGGCTCTATGTGTAAAGAGTATCTAACAACGAAATGAAGAAAAATGTCAACTAGTAATACTAGAATAGAAGGGAAGCCTCCGGATCCGCGGACGTAGCAGATCATACCTCGAAGTCTCCCAGAAAGCTGCGGAATCACCTAGTACGAGCCTGCTCTGATGTACCTGGATCTGCACAACAAAAGTGTGCAGAAGAGTAGCATGAGTACACCACGGCGGTACTCAGTAAGTGCCAAGCCTAACCTCGATGGAGTAGTGACGAGGTAGGTCGGGGCCCTACTGAGAAAACAATAATATAATGATGATAACAAAATAAACAGTTTAAATGATAATAATTTCCGAAATAACAACATTATGATGATTACTGCAACTGTCTACAATTAAGCTAACAACAAATAACCAACTCGGATAAACAAATCCAGGATCTGTGGGAATTGAACCCACAGTCCCATTCTCAGTACCTCTGGGTCTCCGGGAATCGAACCCGCAGCCCATGTCTCAATAATATCTCAATAACTCAGGATCTCCGGGAATCGAACCCGCAGTCCCTACCAATAAGTCGGGATCTCGGGAATCGAACCCGTAGTCCTCATTTCAATAATCTCAGGATCTCGGGAATCGAACCCGTAGTCCACATTTCAATAATCTCGGGATCTCGGGAATCGAACCCGTAGTCCATATTTCAATAATCTCGGGATCTCGGGAATCGAACCCGTAGTCCACATTTCAATAATCTCAGGATCTCGGGAATCGAACCCGTAGTCCATATTTCAATAATCTCAGGATCTCGGGAATCGAACCCGTAGTCCACAACCACAGCAAGTAAAGGAATACACAGAGAGAAGTATAATATGCTTAACGATAACTTCGCCGATGAACAGCGCCGGCGATTACCAAGAAAACTCAAGTAAGTCAATTAAGCAACTAGACAGTTAGATTCTATCTAATCATGCTTTTCTAACTACTACCGGGTAGAAATGTCGAATTTAACAGCTAAAAACAGGAATATTACTCATTAAACATTTAAGTAAGGTATGTATTCAACAACCAGTGCATGTACACGCCCGTCACCTCGCGTACAAGGCATTTAAATTATCACATAATATCCTAGGGGTGAAAGTCCCTCACACGAGGTTAGACAAGCCACTTACCTCAATTCCGGTACGAAACCGCTAAGAAATAACCCTCTTGCCGCGAATGTCGGCCTCCACAAGTGTAGTATCTGATAAAAATCAATAGAATCACATCAAAATAGGCCAATTGGGCATTACCCCATCAAAATAACTCAAAATATACCAAAACCCACAAGTTGCCAAAACCCGACTTTCGGTACGCTTATCGAAAAATCACGAAAATTATATATTCGGGTTCCTTATCTCAATACGAGTCTAGGCATATAAAATTTACCAAAATCGGACTCCATTTGCCCACTCAAATCGGAGATTTTCTAACATTTAGGCCTAGGGCTCAAACCCACCTTTAATCCCCCATTTTCAGTGAAATAATCACGGATTTCATGATAAACCAACGAATTAAGGTCAAGAAACTTACCCACGATGATTTCCTGATGATATCCCAGCGTTTCCCCTTCGAAATCCTCTCTTGGAGCTCAACAATGGTGGTTTTGGTGTGTTAGGCCGCGACCGAAATGTTCTGGACTTAAAGTCACTGCCAGGCCATTTTACTCTACGCGGTCGCAGCACTGGGCTTGCGATCGCGATGCACAAAATATGGGCGGCCTAATTTTCCTCTACGCGATCGCGTGACCCTGGACGCGATCGCAGTGAACAACTCAGCAACCCTACGCGATCGCAAACGTACTAACGCGATCGCGAAGAACAAACTCGTCCGGCTCCCCAAACTACCCTACGCGATCGCATACTCCCTCACGCGATCGCACTGTTTCCGACCAATACCCTACGCGATCGCATGAAACCTCACGCGATCGCAGGCTTTACTTCGCGATCGCAGAGCTCGGGATTTCTCCCTTACGCGATCGCATGGCCATCTCCGCGATCGCGGAGAGCATAATTGCTCTGTAGATATTGCAGCAGAACAGCAGTGCCTTTTGGCACAAATTGATCCGTTTGGACCCCCGAATTTATCCCGAGGCTCCCGGGACCCCAACGAAAACTACCAACATACTCCAAAACACGATATGAACTCGTTCAAATCATAAAAACACGTCTAACAACATCAAAACCCATAATTCACATCGAATTCAAGCCTAAATTTCTTAAAACTTTCCGAATTGTACATTCGATCTAAAACCCGACCAAACGACGTCCGAATGACCTGAAACATTGCGGACATATCCAAATTCACATAACGAAGCTACAGAATTTGTCGGAATTCCATTCCGACCCCCGGATCAAAATCTCACCTATCGTTCGGATTCGCCAAAATTTCATCCTTCGGCATTTCAAGCCTAATTGAGCTACGGACCTCCAAAATACATTCCGAACGAGCTCCTAACATCGAAATCACCCAACGGAGCTAATGGAACCATTGGTTTTCCGTTCCGAGATCGTCTTAACACTGTTCTGACTACGGACCGTTTTCTAGCTTTAAAGCTCTCATTTAGGGACTAAGTGTCCCAAAATACTCCAAATTTCAGAACCGACTCTCCCGGCAAACCACAATAGCAGAAATGAACTTAGGGGAACAATTAAATTAGGGATTGGGGCGTAATTTTCTAAAACGACCGGTCGGGTCGTTACATCTTCCCACACTTAAAGATTCGTTCGTCCTCGAACGAGCATAGAAAACATACCTGGAGTGGTGAAAAGATGAGGGTACTGGCTGCGGATATCCTGTTCGGTCTCCCAAGTCTCCTCCTCGACCAGCTGGCCCCGCCACTGAACCTTTACCGAAGCGATGTTCTTTGACCTTAGCTTTCTGACTTGCCTGTCTAGAATGGCTACCGGCTCCTCAACATAAGACAGATCCTTGTCTAGCTGAACAGATGTGAAATCCAACACATGCGACGGGTCACCATGGTATCTCCTGAGCATGGAGACATGAAATACGGGGTGAACTCCGGCTAGGCTGGGAGGTAAGGCCAACTCATAAGCAACCTCCCCAACACGCCTCAAAATCTCAAAAGGGCCAATAAATCTAGGACTCAGCTTTCCTTTCTTCCCAAACCTCATAACGCCCTTCATGGGCGAGACTCGAAGTAGAACCCGCTCGCCAACCATAAAAGCCACATCGCGAACCTTCTTGTCCGCATAACTCTTCTGTCTAGACTGGGCTGCACGAAGTTCTATCCTGAATCACCTTGACCTTGTCCATTGCATCCTGAACTATATCAGTACCTAGCAGCCTGGCCTCGCCCGGCTCGAACCAACCCACGGGAGACCTGCACCTCCTACCATATAGGGCCTCATACGGTGCCATCTGAACACTAGACTGGTAGCTGTTGTTATAAGCAAACTCCGGCCGTGGCAAGAAGTGATCCCATGAACCTCCAAACTCAATCACGCACGCACGGAGCATATCCTCCAAAATCCGAATAGTGCGCTCGGACTGCCCATCAGTCTGGGGGTGAAATGCTGTGCTCAGCTCCACCCGAGTACCTAACTCCTGCTGTACGGCTCTCCAGAACCGTGAAGTGAACTGAGTGCCTCTATCCGAAATGATGGAAACTGGAATACCATGCAGCCGAACTATCTCCCTGATATAGATCTCCGCCAGTCGCTCCGATGAATAAGTAGTGCTCACCGGTATAAAATGGGCGGACTTGGTCAGCCGATCCACAATAACCCAAATGGAATCAAACTTCCTAACAGTCCGTGGAAGCCCAGGATACAAAGTCCATGGTAATGCGCTCCCATTTCCACTCGGGAATCTCGATCTGTTGCATCAATCCACCCGGACGCTGATGCTCATACTTCACCTGCTGGCAGTTGAGGCATCTAGAAACATAATCAACTATATCCCTCTTCATCCGCCTCCACCAGTAATGCTGTTTCAAGTCCCGATACATCTTCGCGGCACCCGGATGGATGGAATACCGCGAACTATGGGCCTCTGCTAGAATCAGCTCTCGAAGATCATCTACATTGGGCACACAGATACGCCCTTGCATCCTCATGACTCCATCATCCCCGATGGTAACATCTCGAGCATCACCACGCCGAACTCTATCCCGAAGGACAAGCAAATGTGGGTCGTCGAACTGACGCTCCCTGATGCGGTCAAATAGAGAAGACCGAGAGACCACACAAGCTAGAACCCGGCTGGGCTCCGAAAGATCCAGTCTAACAAACTGCCTGGCCAAAGCCTGAACATCCATCGCCATAGGCCTCTCCGAAGCTGGTAGATATGCTAAACTCCCCAAACTCTCCGCCCGACGACTCAAGGCATCAGCAACCACATTAGCCTTGCCCGGATGATAGAGAATAGTAATATCATAGTCCTTCAGTAGCTCCAACCATCTCCTCTGACGCATATTCAGGTCCTTCTGCTTAAGCAAGTGCTGCAAGCTCCGGTGATCAGTGTAGATCTCACAAGGAACCCCATATAAATAATGACGCCAAATTTTCAAGGCGTGAACAATGGCGGCTAGCTCCAAATCATGAACAGGGTAATTCTTCTCATGCACCTTCAGCTGTCTCGACGCGTAGGCAATCACCCTACCGTCCCGCATCAATACCGCACCGAGTCCAACTCGTGAGGCATCACAATATACAGTATAGGACCCCGAACCTGTAGGCAACATCAATATAGGGGCCGAAGTCAAAGCTGTCTTGAGCTTCTGAAAGCTCGCCTCACACTCGTCTGTCCACTGAAAAGGGGCACCCTTTTGGGTCAACCTAGTCATAGGTGCTGCAATCGAAGAGAACCCCTCTACGAAACGACGGTAATAGCCCGCCAAACCAAGGAAACTGCGAATCTCAGTAGCGGAGGAGGGTCTGGGCCAACTCTGCACGGCCTCCACCTTCCTCGGATCTACTTGAATACCATCACTCGACACCACGTGGCCCAAAAATGCCACTGAACTCAACCAGAATTCACATTTAGAGAACTTGGCATAAAGTTGCTTCTCCCTCAGAATCTGAAGCACTATCCTCAAATGCTGCTCGTGCTCTTCCCGGCTCTGGAATATACTAGAATATCATCAATGAAAACAATCACGAACGAGTCCAGATAAGGCCTGAACACACTGTGCATCAAATGCATAAAGGCTGCTGGGGCATTTGTCAGCCCAAAAGACATCACGAGGAACTCATAGTGGCCATACCGGGTCCTGAAGGCAGTCTTCGGGATATCTGGCTCCCGAATCTTCAACTGGTGATACCCGGAGCGCAAATCAATCTTAGAAAACACTTGTGCACCCTGTAGCTGGTCAAATAGATCATCAATACGGGGCAAAGGATACCGGTTCTTCACTGTAACCTTGTTCAGCTGACGATAGTCAATACACATACGCATAGAACCGTCCTTTTTCTTCACAAACAATACAGGAGCACCCCAAGGCGAAACACTGGGTCGAATAAAACCCTTGCCCAATAACTCCTGTAACCGATCCTTCAACTCCTTCAGCTCAGGAGGAGCCATACGGTACGGTGGAATAGAAATGGGCTGAGTGCCCGGCAACAAGTCAATAGCAAAGTCAATATCTCTGTCAGGCGGCATGCCCGGAAGATCAGCTGGAAATACATCAGCAAAGTCACGTATCACATGAACAAAATCAATAGAGGGAGTGTCAACACTGACGTCCCGCACATAAGCTAGATAAGCAGCACACCCCTTCTCAACCATACGCTGAGCTCTGAGAAAAGAAATAACACGGCTAGGGTGTGATCTAGAGTACCACTCCACTCAATACGTGGAATGCCTAGCATAGCCAGTGTCACGGTCTTGGCGTGATAATCAAGAATAGCATAATGGGGCGACAACCAGTCCATGCCCAGAATAATATCAAAATCGACCATCCCGAGCAGCAATAGATCCGCTCTGGTCTTAAAATCACAAATAGTAACCAAACACGACCGATATACGCGGTCCACAGCCAAAGAATCACCCACCGGAGTGGAAACATAAATGGGGGCACTCAAAGAATCCCGAGGCACACCCAGATGAGAAGCAAAGTAAGAAGACACCTATGAAAAAGTGGAACCAGGGTCGAATAGAACCGATGCCTCCCTGTGACTAACCATAATAATACCTGTGATAACAGAGTCAGATGCAACAGCCACAGCGCGATCAGGAATAGCATAGAATCTGGCCTGTCCCCCCTCTCGAGGGCGGCCTCTGGAACCCTGACCCCCGCCCCTGGATGGCTGGGCAGGTGGAGTGGCAGCTGGGGCTGGAATGATAGCCTGCTGGCCTTGAGAACCACGCGGATGCTGTGATGACTGATGAGGGGCTCCTCTCCTGCGCCTGGGGCACTCCCTAACCAGGTGGCGAGTATCCCCGCACTCAAAACAAACTCTGGGAGGACGCGGTGGCTGTGGCTGACCGGCCTCACCCCCACTAGTCAGACCCCTGGAAGGACCCCGCGCAGGAGGTGCACTGGAAACTCGGGGAGCATAATAAGGCTCCTGAGGTGCTGGAAGACCTGGAGTACTACCGGCTGCGGGCAATGCCGAGTGAACTGGTCGACCGGAATAACCCCCGCCAAAACGACCGGCTGATGAAGTGCGGGCACCAGAGAAATGGCCCGACTCACGAGACCTTTTGGCCTCTCTCTCTCTCCGCTCTCTAGGGAGCATACTCTCGATCCTCTTGGCAATGCTAACTGCCTGCTGATAAGATATATCTGTCTCAAGCTCTCTGGCCATGCTGGATCGGATAGGCGGAACAAGGCCCTCAATAAATCTCTGCACTCTCTCCCGAACCGTGGCTACCAAAGCCGGTGCATGCCTGGCTAGACGGGTGAAACTGATAGCATACTCCGATACCGACATGGAGCCCTGTCGCAACCGCTCAAACTCCGAGCGCCAAGAATCCCTAAGGCTCTATGGAACAAACTCCCTCAAAAACAGATCTGAAAATTGCGTCCAAGTCAATGAAGCAGACTCCTCTGGACTATCCAACTCATACGTGCGCCACCAATCATAAGCGGCCCCACGAAACTGAAAAGCAGTGAAGGAAACCCCGCCGGTCTCCACAATCCCCATAGTACGAAGAATACGATGACACTCCTCTAGAAAACCCAATGCATCATCTGAAGCCAAACCACTGAACACTAGAGGATCATATTTCTTGAACCTCTCCAATCTACGCCGCTCGTCCTCGGAGGCAGCTGGCCAACCTCCGGGTTGTGCTGGGGCGGCAGGAGGCATAACAAAAATCTCTGGAACCTGTCCCACTGGCACTCGCTGCTCAGGTGTAGCGGCTGCAGGAGTCTGGGCCCCTCCCCCGGCCTGAGATGTAGATGGAGTGAGAGGGAGCAACCCTGCCTGAGCTAAAGTGATATACATACTCATGAACTGGGCCAGGGTCTCCTGGAGTGCTGGAGTAGTAGCAGCTGTAGTCGGTGTACCAGGTGCCTGCGCTCCAACCTGGTCTACCTGTGGCACCTCAGCGGCAGCGCGCGCGGGTGCTGTGGCTGCACCTCGGGTGCGTCCTCGTCCTCTACCTCGGCCCCGGCCTCTGACGGCGGCAACAGGGGGCGCGGGTACCTGATCATCGCGAGTAGATCGTGTCCTCACCATCTGTGAGAGAATAGAAAGCAGTAGTTTAGATTTTTGATGTCAAAAATGTCGCACGATAAGGAATCCAAAAGAAATGAAGAGTTTCCTAAACAGTTACATAGCCCCTCGTAGATAAATACAGAACAACAACAATAGTTCTCAAAGAATCAGAACAACAATTCTCAAGGAACCACAACAACAATTCTCAAGGAACAACTGTCACGACCCTAGTTCACCAATTGTGAACATGTCGTGATGGCACCTAATCCCCACGACTAGGTAAGCCTAACACGTTGCGGAATATACAAGTTATAAATGCTTAAATAAGAAACAGCGGAAAATAACATAAAAGATATGTAATCCATGCCGCTTGGCACATACATCCGTCACACAATGAATAAAACACTACCAAGATCCGGAACCCCACGGTAACACATACTAAAAGGGAAATACAACTGTGGCTCTATGTGTAAAGAGTATCTAACAATGAAATGAAGAAAAATGTCAACTAGTAATACTAGAATAGAAGGGGAAGCCTCCGGATCCGCGGACGTAGCAGATCATACCTCGAAGTCTCCCAGAAAAGCTGCGGAAATCACCTAGCACGAGCCTGCTCTGATGTACCTGGATCTGCACAACAAAAGTGTGCAGAAGAGTAGCATGAGTACACCACGGCGGTACTCAGTAAGTGCCAAGCCTAACCTCGATGGAGTAGTGACGAGGTAGGTCGGGGCCCTACTGAGAAAACAATAATATAATGATGATAACAAAATAAACAGTTTAAATGATAATAATTTCCGAAATAACAACATTATGATGATTACTGCAACTGTCTACAATTAAGCTAACAACAAATAACCAACTCAAATAAACGAATCCAGGATCTGTGGGAATTGAACCCACAGTCCCATTCTCAGTACCTCTGGGTCTCCGGAATCGAACCCGCAGCCCATGTCTCAATAATATATCAATAACTCAGGATCTCCGGGAATCGAACCCGCAGTCCCTACCCATCAGTCAGGATCTCGGGAATCGAACCCGTAGTCCTCATTTCAATAATCTCAGGATCTCGGGAATCGAACCCGTAGTCCATATTTCAATAATCTCAGGATCTCGGGAATCGAACCCGTAGTCCATATTTCAATAATCTCGGGATATCGGGAATCGAACCCGTAGTCCATATTTCAATAATCTCAGGATCTTGGGAATCGAATCCGTAGTCCACATTTCAATAATCCCAGGATCTCGGGAATCGAACCCGTAGTCCATAACCACAGCAAGTAAAGGAATACTCAGAGAGAAGTATAATATGCTTAACGATAACTTCGCCGATGAACAACGCCAGCGATTACCAGAAAACTCAAGTAAGTCAATTAAGCAACTAGACAGTTAGATTCTATCTAATCATGCTTTTCTAACTACTACCGGGTAGAAATGTCGAATTTAACAGCTAAAAACAGGAATATTACTCATTAAACATTTTAAGTAAGGTATGTATTCAACAACCAGCGCATGTACACGCCCGTCACCTCGCGTACAAGGCATTTAAATTATCACACAATATCCTAGGGGTGAAAGTCCCCCACACGAGGTTAGACAAGCCACTTACCTCAATTCCGGTACGAAACCGCTAAGAAATAACCCTCTTGCCGCGAATGTCGGCCTCCATAAGTGTAGTATCTGATAAAAATCAATAGAATCACATCAAAATAGGCCAATTGGGCATTACCCAATCAAAATAACTCAAAATATACCAAAATCCACAAGTTGCCAAAACCCGACTTTCGGTACGCTTATCGAAAAATCACAAAAATTATATATTCGGGTTCCTTATCTCAATACGAGTCTAGGCATATAAAATTTACCAAAATCGGACTCCATTTGCCCACTCAAATCAGAGATTTTCTAACATTTAGGCCTAGGGCTCAAACCCACCTTTAATCCCCCATTTTCAGTGAAATAATCACGGATTTCATGATAAACCAACGAATTAAGGTCAAGAAACTTACCCCCGATGATTTCCCGATGATATCCCAGCGTTTCCCCTTCAAAATCCTCTCTTGGAGCTCAACAATGGCGGTTTTGGTGTGTTAGGCCGCGACCGAAATGTTCTGGACTTAAAGTCACTGCCAGGCCATTTTACTCTACGCGATCGCAGCACCGGGCTTGCGATCGCGATGCACAAAATATGGGCGGCCTAATTTTCCTCTACGCGATCGCGTGACCCTGGACGCGATCGCAGTGAACAACTCAGCAACCCTACGCGATCGCAACGTACTAACGCGATCGCGAAGAACAAACTCGTCCGGCTCCCCAAACTACCCTACGCGATCGCATACTCCCTCACGCGATCGCACTGCTTCCGACCAATACCCTACGCGATCGCATACTCCCTCACGCGATCGCACTGGTTCAACCTCCAGACTTACGCGATCGCAGGCTTTACTTCGCGATCGCAGAGCTCGGGATTTCTCCCTTACGCGATCGCATGGCCATCTCCGCGATCGCGGAGAGCAAAATTGCTCTGCAGTTATTGCAGCAGAACAGCAGTGCCTTTTGGCACAAATTGGTCCGTTTGGACCCCCGAATTCATCCCGAGGCTCCCGGGACCCCAACGAAAACCACCAACATACTCCAAAACACAATATGAACTCGTTCAAATCATAAAAACACGTCTAACAACATCAAAACCCATAATTCACATCGAATTCAAGCCTAAATTTCTTAAAACTTTCCGAATTGCACATTCGATCTAAAACCCGACCAAACGACGTCCGAATGACTTGAAACTTTGCGGACATATCCAAATTCACATAACAAAGCTACAAAATTTGTCGGAATTCCATTTCGACCCCCGGATCAAAATCTCACCTATCGTTCGGATTCGCCAAAATTTCATCCTTCGGCATTTCAAGCCTAATTGAGCTACGGACCTCCAAAATACATTCCGAACGTGCTCCTAACCCCGAAATCACCCAACGGAGCTAATGGAACCATTGGATTTCCGTTCCGAGATCGTCTTAACACTGTTCCGGCTACGGACCGTTTTCTAGCTTTAAAGCTCTCATTTAGGGACTAAGTGTCCCAAAATGCTCCAAATTTCAGAACCGACTCTCCCGGCAAACCACAATAGCAGAAATGAACTTAGGGGAACAGTTAAATTAGGGATTGGGGCGTAATTTTCTAAAACGACCGGTCGGGTCGTTACATGGACATGCGTCCGGAGCCGAATTCTGAGGCCTAGAGCCCAAGTTATGAATTTTTCTGTGAAGTATGAAGATTTATGTTTGCATCCACATGTTGAAATTCCACTAGGGTACAAGCTACCAAAGTTCAACACTTTTAATGGGATTGGAGATCCCATTGCTCATTTAAAGGATTACTGCAGCAGATTGATTAGTATTGGACATAATGAGGCCGTTCGAATGAGATTGTTCATTCAAAGTTTGTCCGGATTAGCGCTCACTTGGTACACCAGACAAGATTTTAGAAAATGGCATACATGGGAAGATATGGCCCATGATTTTGTGAAGCAATACGAGTTTAACATCAAAATTGATCCGCACATGGTTGATTTGCTCAAGATAAAGAAAATGCCGCGTGAATCTTTTCAAGAATATGCCACACGATGGAGGTTAGAAGCTTCAAAAATTCATCCTCCATTGCCAGAGGGGGAATTGATATCAACCTTTGTCCAAATTCAAGAAGGCATATATTTTGATAAGCTGCTCGGAACTTGTGCACGCAATTTGGCTGATTTGATTCGGATTGGAAATGAGCTAGAATGTGGCATTCTGGAAGGAAGAGTTGTCGGCAAATCAACAGCTCAAATGATTAACCAAACCTTCCATCAAGAGATACATGGAAACCTGCAAGGCAAAGAAGATAACTCAGTTGCCACGACTATGCACCAGCCGCAATGCTATGACAATAACCCATTTTTTCAATCTTATGCCACTTCCAACTTACACAAAAGCCATCTCCAGCCTAATTGCCAGCAAAAATTTCAGCAAAACTTCCAGAAGCAATCTCCCCGAGCACAATGCAGCCTCCGACCGCAAAAGAAGGTGAAGCCCTGCTCCTTCACTCACTTGGATGAGCCATTAGTTGACATACTTGAATGACTGAAAGCCAAAGGTCTTCTACAACTGAGGAAGGGATTTATCTCTGAGTATCCACCTCAAAACTTTGATCCATCTAAGAATTGTGCATTCCATTCAAACATTCAAGGACATGACACCGAAGAATGTTCAGCACTCAAATTCAAGATACAATGCATGATTAAGAAGGGGAAGATAAAGGTACAACCTGAGTTACCCAGCAATAATTGCAAAATTTCAACTGAAGGCACGATTATCGTCAAAGGCGATCTATCAAAATTGGCACCTAGATGTTTGAAAAGAAAGCGCATAACAGATCAGGGAGACTAAAATGATATCATATCACAGCCATTCTCCACCCACCCGCCCTTAGTACTACTCTTTTGCAATTCTTCTAAGACTTTTGTAATGAACTACGTTTTGACCTGATTCCCATTTAAGAGGGGATACGTAGGCAGCCCTATGGGTTCGGTCTCATCATAATAAAATTCTATTTGCCCCAAAAGCCAAAACCGGGGCAGATTTTGCAGAAGGATCCTCATCATTCGGCAACGCAGAAAATAAAATCTCGAGCCACATATTCATTACAAGGACAATAGCAAATTCCAAAATGCCATGGAAAGAAGTTGCAGATTCAAAGCCATCTGTCACGACCCGGATTTCCCACCATCGGGGTCATGATGGCGCCTACTAAATGGAAGCTAGGCAAGCCAAATATTAATTACATCTCCATTAATTACTAATTTCTTATTAACAACATAAAAATTACAGCGGAAGACTTAGTCAAATGTGATAAAGAAAATCCAAATCCGATATACTACCCAAGATTGGTGTCACAATACTCACGAACTTCTAAGAATAATACACATAATCGTCCGAAAGAAAATACAAGTTGTTTATCTCGATTACATGAGATAACGTAATGAAAAGCATAGATAGAAGAGACAACGGATCCCGCGGACGCCTCGCAAGTGCTACCTCGTAGTCTCGTAATCGAAAAATCCACAAGTCTCTACTATCGCTGCTGTTGTCCGTAACCTGTATCTGCGCAAAAAGAGCGCAGAGTGTAGTATCAGCACAACCGACCCCATGTGCTGGTAAGTGCCTGGCCTATCCCAGCGAACTAGTGACAAGGCTAAGGCCAGTCACCCACCTAAACCTGTACAGTTGCAATATAGATATATATATATATATATACAATACATTTATAAAGAAATACTCTGCTCTAAAATAACAGTCAATAACTCAAGTTATCCAGAATAATCTAATCAACATAATAAACCTTACTTTCTTGTCTCAATTTCCTCTTTCATTTCATGTCTCGTGGTAGGCGTACCACCCGCTCCCAACTATCACAGTAATTATCTCTTGTGGTAGGCGTACCACCCGCTCCCAATTATCAATAATTATATATCGTGGTAGGCGTACCACCCGCTCCCAAATATCAATAATTATATCTCGTGGTAGGCGTACCACCCGCTCCCAAATATATCAATAATTATATCTCGTGGTAGGCGTACCACCCGCTCCCAAATATATCAATAATTATATCTCGTGGTAGGCGTACCACCCGCTCCCAAATATATCAATAATTATATCTCGTGGTAGGCGTACCACCCGCTCCCAAATATATCAATAGGCTACCGGCAACTATGGCCAATGCCAAGATTTAAATCACTTCGTGGTCGGCGTACCACACGATCCCATTTCTTATTATATAAGTGGTCGGCGTACCACACGATCCCATTTCATAAATATATATATATATTACCGGCCTTTTGCCAATAATCTCTATATCAACAATATTTGTAATTACCGGTTTTTAAACCAATAATTTATAATAGCTTCAACAATTTACCTTCATTACCGGTATAACACCAATAATCCTTATTCAACAATTTATTCATTACTAAATTCATATTCGTACAAACTAGGATAGAACAAACACTTACCTCGAGTGCTTATGAACAATTCAACCCGTGGATATGTCTTTTCTTTCAATTTGGCTCCAATTCAACCGTATCTATACACAATTGATTTAATATCATCAATTCTACTCAACAACTAATTCTTAACACCAAATAACACTTTTTCAACATTCTGCCATGAATAGTAAATTTCAACCCCGGGCCCACATGGTCGGAATTCGGGGTTAGGACCAAAATCCGGTTACCCATCCCCCCAAGAGTTCATGTATATAATTTGTCTCAAAATCGGACCTCAATTCGAGGTCCAATTCCCCAATTTATGAAAAACCCTATTTTCTAACAAAAACAAGAATTTTACCATGAAAACATTTGATTTCTAATGAAAAACATGTTTAATGATGTTAGGAATTGAAAGAATTAAGTAAAAAGTGACTTACAATCGATTTGATGAAGAAGAAATCCTTGAAGAATCGCAAATGGGTGTTTTGGTTTTGTAAAATGTGAAGAAATGACTGAAATTCGTGTTTTTCAGGTCTCCGTGTTCGCATTTGCGAACATGGGTTCGCAATTGCGAACCCCGACCAATTTCTGGAGTTTGAAAAATAAGCTAAGGGTGGGAAGTTCGCATTTGCGAACTTTTCTTCGCATTTGCGAAGCCAAGGCAAAATTGGGAAGTTCGCATTTGCGAACTATTGTTCGCAATTGCGAACACAGGCTAAATATGGGGAGGTTCGCATTTGCGAACTATTGTTCGCATTTGCGAACCCAGGCGGAATAGTGGCCAGTTCGCATTTGCGAACTATAGCTCGCATTTGCGAGCACAGGCACAGAGGGTCAAGTTCGCATTTGCGAACTATTGTTCGCATTTGCGAACACAGACACAATAGAGGGGAGTTCGCATTTGCGAACTATTGTTCGCATTTGCGAACTCTGCAGAATAGTGGGGAGTTCGCATTTGCGAACTATTGTTCGCATTTGCGAACTCTGCAGACCAGTTGCAGACAGCAACTTCTAACATGAAAAATTGACCTCGTGGCCTATCCAAAGTTCACCCGAGCCCTCGTGGCTCCAAACCAAATATGCACATAACCTCAAAAACACATTATGAACTTGTTCGTGCGAGCACATCGCCAATATCACCTCGTTTTCATCAAATCAAGCCTCAAATGCATGATTTTCATACCTTTAGTTTTCAAAACTTTCAAACTTGGGACTCAAGGTCCAAAACCTCTCAAACGACATCCAAATGTCATCAAACTTTACAGAAATCACATATATAATATTTAAGACTTGTACCGGGCGTCGGAACCAAAATACGAGCCCGATACCAAGGTCAATTAATTTATTTCCTTTAATAATTGTATCAAAAACAATTTCACATAAAAATTCATAACTTGGGCTCTAGGCCTCAGAATTCGACTCCGGACGCATGTCCAAGTCCCATATTTTCCTACGGACCTCTCGGAACCATCAAATCTCGGTCCGGATCCGTTTACCAAAAATGTTGACCGAAGTCAACCATATCAATATTAATATCATTTTATCCAAATTTCTCATAGAATTCATATTTTCTATCACAAAAATCTTTCCGGCTACATGCTCGGATCGTGCACGTAAATCGAGGCAACATAGTATGAGGTTTTCAAGGCCTCAGAAGCTCGAAATTATTAATAAAATAAGTGATGACCCTTTGGGTCATCACAATCTCCACCTCTAAAACAACGTTCGTCCTCGAACGGACAAAAGAAAGAAGTACCTGAGTCAGGAAACAAGTGTGGGTAACGGCTCCGCATATCAGACTCGGACTCCCAGGTCGATGCCTCAGGAGGCTGACCTCTCCACTGAACACGCACAGAAGGATAACTCTTCGACCTCAGCTGTCGAACCTGCCTGTCTAGAATGGCTACCGGCTCCTCTTCGTAAGATAGATCATTGTCCAATTGGACAGTACTGAAGTCTAACACATGTGTGGGATCGCCGTGGTATCTCCGAAGCATAGATACATGAAAAACTGGATTCACGGCCGATAAGCTAGGCGGCAAAGCTAATCTGTAACCCACCCCTCCCACTCTGTCTAGAATCTCAAATGGGCCAATATACCTAGGGCTGAGCTTGCCCTTCTTCCCAAACCTCATCACGCCCTTCATAGGCGACACTCGGAGCAATACTCGTTCACCAACCATGAAATCTACATCTCGAACCTTACGATCCGCATAAGTCTTTTGCCTAGACTGAGCTGAACGCAATCTCTCCTGAATAGTCTTGACCTTATCTAAGGCCTCCTGAACTAAGTCTGTACCCAACAACCGAGCCTCTCCCGGTTCAAACCATCCAACCGGTGATCGACATCGCCTACCATACAACGCCTCATACGGAGCCATCTGGATGCTAGATTGGTAGCTGTTATTGTAGGCGAACTCTGCTAATGGTAGAAACCGATCCCACGAGCCTCCGAAATCAATAACACAGGCTCGAAGCATGTCCTCGAGAATCCGAATAGTCCTCTCGGACCGGCCATCCGTCCGAGGATGAAATGTTGTACTCAACCGAACCTCGAGTGCCTAACTCCCCGCTGGACCGCTCTCCCGAACCGCGAGGTAAACCGCGTACCCCGATCGGAGATAATAGATATCGGCACCCCATGGAGACGAACAATCTCCCTAATGTAAACCTCCGCTAACCTCTCCGACGAGTAGGAGACAGATCCACTGGAATAAAGTGTGCCGACTTGGTCAACCTATCAACAATGACCCAAATAGCATCAAATTTCCTCCGAGTCAAAGGAAGTCCAAGAACGAAGTCCATAGTGATCCGCTCCCATTTCCATTCGGGAATTTCAATCCTCCGGAATACACCACCGTGTCTCTGGGTGCTCATATTTCACCCGCCGACAATTTAGACACCGAGCGACATACGTAACGATATCTTTCTTCATTCTGGCGCCACCAATAGTGTTGCCGTAAGTCCCGGCACATCTTCGCGGCGCACCTGGGTGAATAGAATACCGTGAGCCGTGGGCCTCCGCTAAGATTAACTCTCGAATTCCTTCGACATTGGGCACACAAACTCGACCCCGCAATTTCAATATCCCATCATCATCTAGATTTACCTGTGTGGCACCTCCCCGCTGTACCGTATCTCTCAACTCACGCAAATGAGGATCATCAAATTGCCTCTCACGGATACGCTCAAATAAAGAAGAACGAGCGACCGTGCAGGCTAACACCCTGCTAGGTTCAGAAATGTCTAATCTCACGAACCGGTTGGCTAAGGCCTGGACATCTAGAGCTAACGGTCTCCGACTGACCGGAATGTATACAAGACTACCCATGCTGGCATACTTTCTACTCAAAGCGTCAGCCACCACGTTTGCTTTTTCCCCGATGATATAAAAAGGTAACATCATAATCTTTCTGCAATACCAGCCACCTTCTCTGCCTCAAATTCAACTCTTTTGTTTAAACAAATACTGAAGACTCTTATGATCGGTGTATACTTCACATACTACACCATACAAATAATGCCTCCAGATCTTCAATGCGTGAATAATCGCCGTAAATTCTAGATCATGCACTGGGTAATTCTTTTCATGCATCTTCAACTGCCTCGAAACATAGGCAATAACCTTGCCATCCTGCATTAACACTGCACCAAGCCCAATACGGGAAGCATCACAATAAACAGTATAAGGTCCCGTACCTGTGGGTAAAACCAATACCGGTGTTGTGGTCAAAGTTGTCTTGAGCTTTTGAAAGCTCGCCTCACATTCATCGGACCATTCAAATTGAACACCCTTCTGGGTCAATCTGGTCAGTGGGGTTGCAATAGAAGAAAATCCTTCTACGAATCGGCGGTAATAACCGGCTAACCCCAAGAAACTCCGAATATCTGTGGCTGATGTCGGTCTAGGTCAGTCCTTGACTGCCTCAATCTTCTTCGGATCAACCTAAATACCTTATTCTACAAATCCCACTTTACTCAGAATGAGGTATGGTGACCTCGTGATTATTTTCCCGAATTAATGCGTCATATTTATCCTTACCCGGTGCTCGTCTCAAAGGCTAAGCTCAACGGTTTCAAAATAGAAATGGCTAATATGAATAGAAACTATACAAGAATTGTCAAATAGTCCTAACGGACATGACTCTTATTTACGAATGCAATACGAAAATATTAATTTCATAAAAGAAGAATTTTAAACACATAAACTCTTACTACCAGGACCCAGTCCTCATATGATATCCACCGCAACTTGAAGCTCGGCTTAGAAATATTTCACATTATGCCAAAAATTGGAGGATCTCATCCTCAACTCTGAATCACAGTGCTTGCACATCATATCATCTGAAATTTTTCATTTCCTTTCTTTCTTCCTTTCAATAATTGTCCGTCAAGGATAATCACGACATAAAATAAGCCCTCATACTGATAGGGAGTACAATTAACGATTAAAATTAGTTATCCCGAAAATTATATCAAAACCCACTGTAATAAGTAATATAAAGTCACTCTTAGCCTCATGGATATTTTAGTGACTAACACCTAATAATAGGGATGTCTATCCTCATGTAATATCTCAACGTGAGTATTTCCCTAAGTAGGTTTGATGATTACGATGCTCGCTCATGAATGGAGCATGTTAAAAGGACTCGCCTAAATTTTCTTTCAAAAAAAACCAAATTAAATTAAGGGAAAAATTATTCTGTCTATAACAATCTGAATTATATGTGTGATGACCACATTTGGTGTAGTGACCTCCCTCATATCATAAAAATTATATCAATGGCTGGGTCTCCACCTCTAGGATTTTCACCTCCACCTCTAACATCATAACCTCTACATCTGGCTGGCCATGTAGGATAATTATTAACTGCAATGGAGCGTGTAGCCTGAGTGCTTTCCTAAAATTGTATTTCTCCAATATTCCACATTCACAACAATTCCTTTAAGGATCAGTTAACTTATTGCTCATGGCAATATATATTCGGACACAGTCATTGTGACCTGGTACAACCGTTCATATCGCACATATCACATATTGCAGAGAATCTCGGGGTGACGTCTTCATAACATTTTCTAAAAATAGAGTTTAGAAGATAGCGTTGCATTAGCCGGCTTGCCCTCTTGGCAATCTTGTCACAGACATTGATGGCCAATTTCCTCTTTTGCTATGTTGGCTTACACTGTTGAGCTACCCCGTTTACTCATATACTCTTCGTCATTCTCCGGGGGCGATCCTTACCCCATGAAAAGAACCAACCTTAAATATGTATAAATTATTTGGAGGACATTTCCATACCATATATATATACATTCCAATAACTCATCATATTTGTCCTTCACAACTCCAACACATCGACCGGACGTCAAGGTCCGTTGAAACCCAACACGATTTATTAGGTGATCTCCTGATATAATTGCGTCTTCCGTCGGGACCATAACTTGTGTGGTAAATACATTATCTTCCCACTACTTCTGTGTGCCTTCCGTAGCACAGTAAAATGAACTCCTCGCATTCGACTATTCCCACGTTCTGTAATTCCTCATAAGAACTGTCAAGCACAATCTCGTGGGTTCTCAAAAGATGCACCGCCGAAGGTGGCAGCGAAGACTTTGGTAAAACCTATCTGTCCTCCGTAAAACTTTTGAAGGCATAGTTGATCTATCACCAGCCTGTGCCATTGTTCGGCTGGATAAGCGGTACGTGACTACGCCATTCGTGGGAAGACAAGAGTGGAAATTTAACTTAACACTTTGAAGAACAATTTCGCACGATAAGAAAGAACAATTGAGAGACTCTTTCCTAACTCAATAGACTCTGGAGGACAAGTACAGACGTCTCCGTACCTACCTCTCAAACTCTACTAAGCTTGTTCGTGAGTTGTGAGACCTATGCAACCTAGTGCTCTGATACCAACTTGTCACGACCCGGATTTCCCACCATCGGGGTCATGATGGCGCCTACTAAATGGAAGCTAGGCAAGCCAAATATTAATTACATCTCCATTAATTACTAATTTCTTATTAACAACATAAAAATTACAGCGGAAGACTTAGTCAAATGTGATAAAGAAAATCCAAATCTGATATACTACCCAAGATTGGTGTCACAATACTCACGAACTTCTAAGAATAATACACATAACCGTCTGAAAGAAAATACAAGCTGTTTATCTCGATTACATGAGATAACAGAATGAAAAGCATAGATAGAAGAGACAACGGGTCCTGCGGACGCCTGCAAGGCTACCTCGTAGTCTCAGTAGTCGAAAAATCCACAAGTCTCTACTATCGCTACTATTGTCCGTAACCTGTATCTGCGCAAAAAGAGCGCAGAGTGTAGTATCAGCACAACCGACCCCATGTGCTGGTAAGTGCCTGGCCTATCCCAGCGAACTAGTGACAAGGCTAAGGCCGGTCACCCACCTAAACTTGTACAGTTGCAATATAGATATATATATATACAATACATTACATTTATAAAGAAATACTCTGCTCTAAAATAACAGTCAATAACTCAAGTTATCCAGAATAATCTAATCAACATAATAAACCTTACTTTCTTGTCTCAATTTCCTCTTTCATTTCATGTCTCGTGGTAGGCGTACCACCCGCTCCCAACTATCACAGAGTAATTATCTCTTGTGGTAGGCGTACCACCCGCTCCCAATTATCAATAATTATATATCGTGGTAGGCGTACCACCCGCTCCCAAATATCAATAATTATATCTCGTGGTAGGCGTACCACCCGCTCCCAAATATATCAATAATTATATCTCGTGGTAGGCGTACCACCCGCTCCCAAATATATCAATAATTATATCTCGTGGTAGGCGTACCACCCGCTCCCAAATATATCAATAATTATATCTCGTGGTAGGCGTACCACCCGCTCCCAAATATATCAATAGGCTACCGGCAACTATGGCCAATGCCAAGATTTAAATCACTTCGTGGTCGGCGTACCACACGATCCCATTTCTTATTATATAAGTGGTCGGCGTACCACACGATCCCATTTCATAAATATATATATATATTACCGGCCTTTAGCCAATAATCTCTATATCAACAATATTTGTAATTACCGGTTTTTAAACCAATAATTTATAATAGCTTCAACAATTTACCTTCATTACCGGTATAACACCAATAATCCTTATTCAACAATTTATTCATTACTAAATTCATATTCGTACAAACTAGGATAGAACAAACACTTACCTCGAGTGCTTATGAACAATTCAATCCGTGGATATGTCTTTTCTTTCAATTTGGCTCCAATTCAACCGTATCTATACACAATTGATTTAATATCATCAATTCTACTCAACAACTAATTCTTAACACCAAATAACACCTTTTCAACATTCTGCCATGAATAGTAAATTTCAACCCCGGGCCCACATGGTCGGAATTCGGGGTTAGGACCAAAATCCGGTTATCCATCCCCCCAAGAGTTCATGTATATAATTTGTCTCAAAATCGGACCTCAATTCGAGGTCCAATTCCCCAATTTATGAAAAACCCTATTTTCTAACAAAAACAAGAATTTTACCATGAAAACATTTGATTTCTAATGAAAAACATGTTTAATGATGTTAGGAATTGAAAGAATTAAGTAAAAAGTGACTTACAATCGATTTGATGAAGAAGAAATCCTTGAAGAATCGCAAATGGGTGTTTTGGTTTTGTAAAAATGTGAAGAAATGACCGAAATCCGTGTTTTTCAGGTCTCTGTGTTCGCATTTGCGAACATGGGTTCGCAATTGCGAACCCCGACCAATTTCTGGAGTTTGAAAAATAAGCTAAGGGTGGGAAGTTCGCATTTGCGAACTTTTCTTCGCATTTGCGAAGCCAAGGCAAAATTGGGAAGTTCGCATTTGCGAACTATTGTTCGCAATTGCGAACACAGGCTAAAATATGGGGAGGTTCGCATTTGCGAACTATTGTTCGCATTTGCGAACCCAGGCAGAATAGTGGCCAGTTCGCATTTGCGAACTGTAGCTCGCATTTGCGAACACAAGCACAGAAGGGTCAAGTTCGCATTTGCGAACTATTGTTCGCATTTGCGAACTCAGGCACAATAGGGGGGAGTTCGCATTTGCGAACTATTGTTCGCATTTGCGAACTCTGCAGAATAGTGGGGAGTTCGCATTTGCGAACTATTGTTCGCATTTGCGAACTCCGCAGACCAGTTGCAGACAGCAACTTCTAACATGAAAAATTGATCTCGTGGCCTATCCAAAGTTCACCCGAGCCCTCGGGCTCCAAACCAAATATGCACATAACCTCAAAAACACATTATGAACTTGTTCGTGCGATCACATCGCCAATATCACCTCGTTTTCATCAAATCAAGCCTCAAATGCATGATTTTCATACCTTTAGTTTTCAAAACTTTCAAACTTGGGACTCAAGGTCCAAAACCTCTCAAACGACATCCAAATGTCATCAAACTTTACAGAAATCACATATATAATATTTAAGACTTGTACCGGGCGTCGAAACCAAAATACGAGCCCGATACCAAGGTCAATTAATTTATTTCCTTTAATAATTGTATCAAAAACAATTTCACATAAAAATTCATAACTTGGGCTCTAGGCCTCAGAATTCGACTCCGGATGCATGTCCAAGTCCCATATTTTCCTACGGACCTCTCGGAACCATCAAATCTCGGGTCCGGATCCGTTTACCAAAAATGTTGACCGAAGTCAACCATATCAATATTAATATCATTTTTATCCAAATTTCTCATAGAATTCATATTTTCTATCACAAAAATCTTTCCGGCTACATGCTCGGATCGTGCACGTAAATCGAGGCAACATAGAATGAGGTTTTCAAGGCCTCAGAAGCTCGAAATTATTAATAAAATAAGTGATGACCCTTTGGGTCATCACACAAACTTTTACGTTCAATGCAAGGAAACCGCTTTATTTTGTACTAATGAATTTTCTTTGAGTAATGCAGGGGCATATTTTATTATTCTTGAATGTTATACGCTATTGCAAAGCTCAGCATCGAGTCAAAAGTCGCAAAGTTCATGCAAAGCAAAGGATAAAGCCAAGCAAGCACACAAACTTTGAAACTTACAATTTTTCTTTGACTTGCAGGAATTTATTAATAGAAAAACTTTATTTTGAAGCTCCAACAACTGTTACCATTGCACCAGGAATATTCACTACTACAAAAGCATTTCATCAAGCACTCTGCATCGCACCATTTGCTATTATAAAATCATTGCGCCAAGCTCTCTGCATTGCACCATCAATATATGTTGCTTTGAAGTAACCATGCCAAGCTCTTCGCATTGCACCAATCTTGTAATTTTAAATCAATCATCACATTTAGGCTTGTCCGCCTTTAATAGGACACTTAGGCTGGTCCGCCTTTGTGACGACCTGGCCCGTCGTCATGGGAATTTCCACCCCGTTATGTTGTAATTACATATTTCCTGCTTTTATACCAGTGTTAGAGTCTATCGGGGGAGTTAGGAGTGAATTGGATTGAAAATGAGGCATATAGCCTTTTTGAATGAAACTTGAATAAGGAAAGTCAACCTGGAGTTGACTATTTAGTTAGAGAGCTCGGAATTGAATTCTGATGATTCGGTCAGCTCGGGGAGGTCATTTGTGAGCTAGGGGAGCGATCAGGAATTGAATTTGGAGGCCCGATGTAGAAATAGGCTTGAATTGGCTAAGGTTGAATTTTGGCGAAATCCGAACGGTAGGTGAGATTTTGATCCGGGGGTCGTAATGGAATTCCGATAGTTGCAGTAGCTCCGTTAGGTGATTTTGGATGTGCCTGCAAAATTTCAGGTCATTCGGACGTCGTTTGGTCGGGTTTTTCATCGAATGTGTAATTCGGAAAGTTTTAAGAAATTTAGGCTTGAATCCGTGTGTAATTGGTGATTTTGATGTTTAGGATGGGGTTTTTATGATTGGAACAAGTTCGTATCGTGTTTTGGGGTATGTTGGTGGTTTTCGTTGGGGTCCCGGGGCCTCGGGGTGAATCCGGACCATCATCCGGCATTTGGAAGCATGAAATGGTCTGCTGAAATCTGCAGATCACTGGGCATAAAATAAGCCTTCGCGTTCGCGAAGGAAGGTTCCGCGTTCGCGAAGGCCAGGTTCAGTAAGGCATCACGTTCGCGAGGTCAATGCCGCGTTCGCGAAGGTTGAGGCCAGTTGGCCATGGCGTTCGCGATGGGTGGGTGGCGTTCGCGTAAGAGGGAAAGGAAAGGCATCGCGGACGCGTGACTTCACGTCGCGTTCGCGTTGAGTAAAAGTCAGGAGGCTGAGGATTTGATCTTCGCGGACGCGTGAGAGAGTGCCGCGTTCACGATGAAGAAGAGGAGGAAGGCATCGCGTTCGCGTGAGAGGCGTCGCGAACGCGATGAAGAAATGAGGTTGGCAGTGATGTTAAGTTCAGAACAGAACCAGTCGCGGGTTTAATACCCAAAAACGCCATTTTTGAGTTCTAGAGAGAGAAACTCACGGGAATTGCTGGTAATTCATTGGGGATTCGTTGGAGGTAAGTTTTGTGGCTTAATTACATTATTTTAACATGAATTCATGGGTTAAATTTCTGTAAATGGAAGATTAAAGGTGGGTTTGAACCCTAGGCCTAAATTTAAGAAAAACACCGATTTGAGTGGGCAAATGGAGTCCGATTTTGGTAAATTTTATATGCCTAGACTCGTATCGAGATGAGGATTCCGAATATGTGATTTTTGTAATTTTTCGACAAGTGTACCAAAAGTCGGGTTTTGACAACTTGTGGCTTTTGATATAAATTGGGTTATTTCGAATGAATTTCGTGAAATTAGCGTATATTGATGCATTCTCTATGATTTTGAGCAGATGTGGCACCCGAGGAGATTGATTTGCGAGGCAAGCGCAAGGCGGATTGAAGCTTCTACCAGTTCGAGGTGAGTGGTAGTAGTAAACAATGTACTGAGGGTTTGAAACCCCGTACTAGCACTTCACAATGCTATATTGAGATGAGACACACGTTCTATAACGGGCGTGGTGACATTGTGATTAGGGGTTCGGACTTAGTCCTTCCCGGCTAATAGAATACTGTGTTGTATGACTGTTACTGAGACTATAACTGTACAATTGGGCTAATAGCCATGTTTGGGGCCTTGTGCCGATCTCTAGAGTATTAGGGAACCTATAGAGCTAGGTGACCCTTATATCGTGATTGGAAACATACACTCAACCGTAGCTCTAGCCGTATAGCATAATATGAGCCCGTACTAGATGTGTACATTGAGAGAGATTATCTAGGGTGGAATTCCCTGTTCTAGCTGAGTGGGCCTGAAAGGCCAAGTTTATATTGACTGAGACAGGGTCTAGGACCCACTGTGATATATTATATTGGGCCCGAGAGGCCAAGCATATATTGATTGGGATAGGGTCGAGGACCCATTATGAGGTATTATATATATATACCTACATTGGATCGGGCTGCACGCCGCAGTAATATACATGTGATATACATGTAACAGTAATATACATGTAATAGACATGTAATATACATGTGGGACGGACTGCACGCCGCAGTATTATTGCGCTTGGGCTGTAGGAGCCCCTTCGTAGTCTGAGTCTGCACACATTCTCAGTGAGCACTGGTGTATATGATGGGATCGGGCTGCACACCGCAGCAATATAGAGATATATACATATATATATTGGATCGGACTGCACGCCGCAGTGATATATGGTGGACCTGGCTGCACGTCATAGCACCATAGCGCTTGGGCCTAGGGAGCCCCTCCGAAGTCTGTATACACCCCTGGTGAGCGCCGTCGACGTAAAATGGAGCGGGCTGCGCGCCGCAGCGGTATATGTATTGGAGCGGGCTGCACGCCGCAACATTATACTTATTCATACCCTACTATTTACTTAAATACTTATACATTATAGACATAAGTATGTGTCTTTATATGTTGAGATGGCCGTACACCGTAGGGGTACGAGTGAGGGTTAGTTCAGTGTGGAATCTTGTAGAGATAAACGTAGATTGGAGATTAGAGTACTACTATAGTGATGACGTACCTGTGAGGGTTGCCTTAGAACTGCTAAGTGATAGCACAAGATTTCTTACCTTCAGTTATTATTTATTATTGTTACTCACTGAGTTGAAATATACTCACCCCACTCTCCTGCACTTTCTGTGCAGATCCACAGGTGCCCGAGAGCAGTTGAGACATTGTAGCTGCTGATCCTTGTCTACTTTTGCGGAGATTACGAGGTAGCTGCCAGCGTCCGCAGAGCTTGTTTTCTCCTTCTTTATCATCTTGTTGATTTCCTATTTGCCTAGACTTGGTTGTATTAGGATGCCATTCTGTAGAGGCTCAGTCTCGTGACACCACGATATGGTTGGGACCGTATTTTGTATGTTTTACATTTCGTTTATCACCTGATATGATCATTTACTGTTAAGTTTAATTTAATTAATAATTGGCTGGTTTAAGGGATGATATGGTCGGGCTTGCCTAGCATTGTGTTGGGAGCCATCACGACCAGGGTTTGGGTCGTGACAAGTTGGTATCAGATCCTAGGTTAACAGGTCTCGCGAGTCATGAGCCGGTTGGTAGAGTCTCGTGGATCGGTGCGGGGACGCCTGTACTTATCCTCGGGAGGCTACAAACCTATTTAGGAAAAGTTTCAATTCTTGGAATTCTTGTCGTGCGATTACTTTTGACTTGAACTGAACTTTGACATTCTATTCTCTCGCAGATGGCGAGAACTCGATCATCCGGACGTGGAGGACGACCACCACCACCACCTGCTAGAGGCCGTGGACGCGGTCGTGGTCGTGGCGGAGTTAGGGTACCGAGTGCGTGCCAGCCGACCCACGACCCCCGGCTGCTAAGGTGCCAGACAGCACCGCATCGTGCACCAGCCGTGCCCATTGTTATTTCGGGTCTACAGTGAGACCCCGGCTCGTATACTAGCACATCGCACCGGCCTAGCACAAAGCGGTTTCGGCTACTACCGCAGCAGTCGCATCGGGGATCGGGGTGGTCATCGACCCCGCAAGACGCACCCGCAGCCAGCAGCGCGAGGCTTACGTACACCGCAGACTCCTCCAGCTCAGCTCGTGGTTCCGGTTCGACCAACAGATCGTATTCGGGGACAGGGTCCCGCGCATGACATGCACGATGAGCGCCGTCGTCTCGAGAGGTTCACCAGTTAGCCAGTTTGCGTTCACCGGTGCTCCGGGCGAGGACGCCCAAGGTTTTCTCGGATAAGTATCGCTCGGATGCTTCGTACTGGCAGGATATCGGAGTCCGGTGGGGTATCTTTCACTACCTTTCGGTTTCGGGGGACCAGCCTTCGCTCGGTGGGAGGCTTACGAGCGCCGCAGCCAGCCGGAGCAAGCACCACTATCATGGCCGCGAGTTCTCCACCATGTTTTCGGAGAAGTGGGTGCCTCGATCTCGGAGAGAAGAGATGCGTAGGCAGCTTGAGGGTCTCCGTCGGGGGACATGTCAGTGTCAGAGTATGAGATCAGGTTTACAGAGTTGTCCGGATATGCACCGTGGTTGGTTCATTCCGACAGAGAGAGGATTGGGCGCTTCGTGGACGGCCTCATTTATCCCATTCGTATTCCGATGACTCGGGAGAGGGTTTTGAGTCGTACATTCGAGGATGCTGTGGATATTGCTCGCGACATTGAGACACATCGTCGCAGGGAGCGGGATGAGAGGGAGGCCAAGAGGCCTCGAGGAGCAGCCTAGTTCCAGCGGCACCCGCACCGTAGGCCGCAGTCGCGCAGCCGAGGTCGCTCTTTCGTGTCTTCGCAGCACGGGCCGCTCGCATTGTCGCGGATGGTCACCTAGATAGTGTTATCGTGGTTCGCACCGCAGCCGCCCATCTCTCGCGCCACGCCAGCTCGTAGTTCTTCACGTGCCCCATCCGCTCGTGTTCATCTCGGCCTAGTTCATCGACCGGTCACTCCGCCGCCGTAGGTCCTTATCAGTCTCAGTACCCAGGACCGGGGAGTTGCTACGAGTGCGGAGAGTTTGGGCACCACCGCAGGGAGTGTCCCCGTCTTGTTTCCGGATCTTATCAAGAGGGGGCCGCCCTCGTCATCCGGTCCTTCTACTTCAAAGACCCGCCCCGCCGCCCAGGGGCGAGGGTCGACAGCCTAGGGGTCGCTCTCGAGTGGGAGGCCGATCAGGCGACATGCTAGACGCTATGCTTTTCAGTGCCGATCCGAGGCCGTTGCTTCCGATGATGTCATTACGGGTATTATTTCGGTCTGCCACACAGATGCCTCCGTATTGTTTGATCCCGGCTCTACTTATTCTTATGTGTCTACATATTTTGCTCCTCATTTGGGCACGACCCGAGTGAGTCTTGAGCTGCCAGTGCATGTATCTACCCCGGTAGGGGATACTATTGTTGTGGACCACGTATACCGGTCCCGTTTGGTCACTATTGGAGGTCTGGAGACCCGAGTAGACCTGTTGCTTCTCAGCATGATTGATTTTGATGTTATATTGGGCATGGACTGGCTATCTCCATGTCATGCTATTCTGGACTGTCATGCTAAGACAATCACTTTGGCTATGCCGGGCATTCAGAGGATCGAGTGGCGAGGCACGACTGAGTATGTACCTAGCAGGGTAATATCTTTCCTCAAGGCCCAACGAATGGTCGGGAAAGGATGTCTCTCTTATTTAGCATTTGTACGGGAGGTCGAGGCCCAGACTCGCAGCATTGATTCCGTTCCCATTGTTCGAGACTTTCCTGATGTGTTTCCCTCAGACCTGCCGGGCATGCCGCTGGACAGGGATATTAATTTTGGGATTGATTTGGTGCCAGGCACTCAGCCTATTTCTATTCCTCCGTATCGGATGGCACCAGCTGAGTTGAAGGAATTGAAGGAGCACCTCCAGGAACTCCTAGATAAGGGGTTCATTCGGCCGAGTGTGTCGCCGTGGGGTGCACCGGTCCTGTTTGTTAAGAAGAAGGACGGATCTATGAGGATGTGTATTGATTATAGGCAGCTAAACAAAGTAACAATGAAGAATAAGTATCCTCTGCCTCGTATTGATGATTTATTTGATCAGCTCCATGGAGCTAGGGTGTTCTCGAAGATTGATCTTCGTTCGGACTACCATCAGTTGAAGATTAGAGAGTCCGACATTATGAAGACTACATTCAGGACCAGATATTGTCACTATGAGTTCCTTGTGATGTCTTTTGGGCTGACCAACGCCCCAGCAGCATTTATGCATCTGATGAAAAGTGTATTCAGGCCGTATCTTGATTCATTTGTGATCGTATTCATTGACGACATTCTAGTCTACTCTCGTAGCCAGGAGGAGCATGCTCGACACTTGAGTATTGTGTTGCAGAGGTTGCGGGAGGAGAAATTGTATGCCAAGTTCTCCAAGTGTGAGTTCTGGCTCGAGTCCGTGGCATTCTTGGGGCACGTGGTGTCCAGTGATGGTATTCAGGTGGATCCGAAGAAGATAAAGGCAGTGCAGAGTTGGCCTAGACCAACCTCAGCTACTGAGATTCGTAGTTTCCTAGTATTGGCAGGGTATAATTGCCGATTTGTTCAAGGATTCTCTTCTATTGCCTCACCCTTGACTAGATTGACTTAGAAAGGTGCTCAATTTCTTATGGTCCGAGGAGTGCGAGGAGAGCTTTCAGAAGCTCAAGACAGCACTGACCACAGCACCAGTCTTGATTCTACCGACAGCTTCAGATTCTTATACTGTATATTGTGATGCCTCAGGAGTGGGCATTGGTTGTGTGTTGATGCAGGAGGGTAGGGTCATTGCTTATGCTTCTCGTCGGTTGAAGCCCCACGAGAAGAACTACCCTGTTCATGATTTGGAGCTAGCAGCCATAGTTCATGCTTTGAAGATTTGGAGGCATTACCTGTATGGCGTCTCCTGTGAGGTGTTCACGGATCATCGCAGCCTTCAGCACTTATTCAGACTGAAGGACCTTAATTTGAGACAGCGGAGGTGGTTGGAGTTGCTTAAGGACTATGATATCACTATTTTGTATCATCCGGGGAAGGCCAATGTGGTGGCCGATGCCTTGAGTCGGAAGGCGGTTAGCATGGGCAGCTTAGCTTTCATCCCAGTTGGGGAGAGGCCATTTGCTTATGATGTTCAGGCTCTAGCCAATCGGCTAGCGAGATTAGATATTTCGGAGCCGAGTCGGGTGTTGGCTTGTGTTGTTTCTCGATCTTCCTTATATGATCGCATTAGGGAGCGACAGTATGATGACCCACATTTGCTTGTCCTTAAGGACAGAAGTGCAGCATAATGATGTTAGAGATGTGACTATCGACAGTGATGGTGTTTTGAGGATGCAAGGCCGTATATGCGTGCCCAATGTTGATGGTTTGCGGGAGTTGATACTTGAGGAGGCACACAGTTCGCGGTACTCTATTCACCCAGGTGCCGCAAAGATGTACCAAGACTTGAGACAGCACTACTCGTGGAGGAGAATGAAGATGGATATTGTTAGGCATGTAGCTAAGTGCCTCAATTGCCAGCAGGTCAAATATGAGCATCAGAGACCGGGCGGTGTTCTTCAGCGTATGGTTATTCCCGAGTGGAAATGGGAGAGGATCACCATGGATTTTGTTACTGGGCTACCTCGGACAGCGAGGAAGTTTGATTCTGTATGGGTGATTGTTGATCGGCTCGACTAAGTCCGCACATTTCATCCCAGTTAGTACTACTTACTCATCGGAGCGATTGGCATCGATCTTTATTCGGGAGATTGTCAAGTTGCATGGGGTCCCAGTGTCTATTATATCTGACAGAGGCACTCAGTTCACTTCTCAGTTTTGGAGAGCATTTCAGCGAGAGATGGGTACGCGGGTTGAGTTGAGCACCGCATTTCACCCCCAGACAGACGGGCAGTCTGAGCGCACTATTCAGATCCTAGAGGATATGTTGCGAGCATGTGTGATTGACTTTGGTGGTTCGTGGGATGAATTCTTACCACTTGCCGAGTTTGCCTACAACAACAGCTACCAGTCGAGTATTCGGATGGCCCCGTACGAGGCATTGTATGGCAGACGGTGTAGATCTCCCGTCGGATGGTTTGAGCCTGGTGAGGATAGATTGATAGGGACTGAGTTAGTTCAGGATGCTCCGGATAGAGCAAAGTTGATCCAGGAGAGGCTTCGCACAGCACAGTCTCGCCAGAAGAGTTATGCAGACCGTAGGGTTCGAGAGTTGTCTTTCATGGTTGGTGATATAGTATTGCTGAAGGTTTCACCCATGAAGGGTGTCACGAGGTTCGGGAGGAAAGGGAAGTTGAGTCCCAGGTACATTGGTCCTTTTGAGATACTCAGGAGAGTTGGAGAGGTGGCATATGAGTTAGCCTTGCCACCCAGCTTATCCAGCGTTCATCCAGTATTCCATGTGTCTATGCTCCGGAAGTACATTGGAGACCCGTCCCATGTATTAGACTTCAGCCATTCAGCTTGATGGTGATCTATCCTATGACGTGGAGCCTATTGCTATTTTGGGTCGCCAAGTAAGAAAGTTGAGGTCGAAGGAGATTGCATCGGTTAAGGTTCAGTGGAGAGGTCGACCCGTGGAGGAGGCCACTTGGGAGATCGAGCGGGAGATGCGGAGCAGATATCCTCAGCTATTTGAGACTTCAGGTATGTTTCTTGACCCGCTCGAGGACGAGCGTTTGCTTAAGAGGGGGAGAATGTGACGACCTGTCCCGTCGTCACGGGAATTTCCACCCCGTTATGTTGTAATTACATATTTCCTGCTTTTATATCAGTGTTAGAGTCTATCGGGGGAGTTAGGAGTGAATCGGATTGAAAATGAGGCATATAGCCTTTTTGAATGAAACTTGAATAAGGAAAGTCAACCCGGAGTTGACTATTTAGTTAGAGAGCTCGGAATCGAATTCGGATGATTCGGTCAGCTCCGGGAGGTCATTTGTGAGCTAGGGGAGCGATCGGAATTGAATTTGGAGGCCCGGTGTAGAAATAGGCTTGAATTGGCTAAGGTTGAATTTTGGCGAAATCCGAACGGTAGGTGAGATTTTGATCCGGGGGTCGGAATGGAATTCCGATAGTTGCAGTAGCTCCGTTAGGTGATTTTGGATGTGCCTGCAAAATTTCAGGGTCATTCGGACGTCGTTTGGTCGGGTTTTTCATCGAATGTGTAATTCGGAAAGTTTTAAGAAATTTAGGCTTGAATCCGTGTGTAATTGGTGATTTTGATGTTTAGGATGGTGTTTTTATGATTGGAACAAGTTCGTATCGTGTTTTGGGGTATGTTGGTGGTTTTCGTTGGGGTCCCGGGGCCCTCGGGGTGAATCCGGACCATCATCCGACGTTTGGAAGCATGAAATGGTCTGCTGAAATCTGCAGATCACTGGGCATAAAATAAGCCTTTGCGTTCGCGAAGGAAGGTTCCGCATTCGCGAAGGCCAGGTTCAGTAAGGCATCGCGTTCGCGAGGTCAATGCCGCGTTCGCGAAGGTTGAGGCCAGTTGGCCATCGCGTTCGCGATGGGTGGGTCGCGTTCGCGTAAGAGGAAAAGGTAAGGCATCGCGGACGCGTGACTTCACGTCGCGTTCGCGTTGAGTAAAAGTCAGGAGGCCGAGGATTTGATCTTCGCGGACGCGTGAGAGAGTGCCGCGTTCGCGATGAAGAAGAGGAGGAAGGCATCGCGTTCGCGTGAGAGGCGTCGCGAACGCGATGAAGAAATGAGGTTGGCAGTGATGTTAAGTTCAGAACAGAACCAGTCGCGGGTTTAATACCCAAAAACGCCATTTTTGAGTTATAGAGAGAGAAACTCACGGGAATTGCTGGTAATTCATTGGGGATTCGTTGGAGGTAAGTTTTGTGGCTTAATTACATTATTTTAACATGAATTCATGGGTTAAATTTCTGTAAATGGAAGATTAAAGGTGGGTTTGAACCCTAGGCCTAAATTTAAGAAAAACATTGATTTGAGTGGGCAAATGGAGTCCGATTTTGGTAAATTTTATATGCCTAGACTCGTATCGAGATGAGGATTCCGAATATGTGATTTTTGTAATTTTTCGACAAGTGTACCAAAAGTCGGGTTTTGACAACTTGTGGGTTTTGATATAAATTGGGTTATTTCGAATGAATTTCGTGAAATTAGCGTATATTGATGCATTCTCTATGATTTTCGAGCAGATTTGGCACCCGAGGAGATTGATTTGCGAGGCAAGCGCAAGGCGGATTGAAGCTTCTACCGGTTCGAGGTGAGTGGTAGTAGTAAACAATGTACTGAGGGTTTGAAACCCCGTACTAGCACTTCACAGTGCTATATTGAGATGAGACACACGTTCTATAATGGGCGTGGTGACATTGTGATTAGGGGTTCGGACTTAGTCCTTCCCGGCTAATAAAATACTGTGTTGTATGACTGTTACTGAGACTATAACTGTACAATTGGGCTAATAGCCATGTTTGGGGCCTTGTGCCGATCTGTAGAGTATTAGGGAACCTATAGAGCTAGGTGACCCTTATATCGTGATTGGAAACATACACTCAACCGTAGCTCTAGCCGTATAGCATAATATGAGCCCGTACTAGATGTGTACATTGAGAGAGATTATCTAGGGTGGAATTCCCTGTTCTAGCTGAGTGGGCCTGAAAGGCCAAGTTTATATTGACTGAGACAGGGTCTAGGACCCACTGTGATATATTATATTGGGCCTGAGAGGCCAAGCATATATTGATTGGGATAGGGTCGAGGACTCATTATGAGGTTTTATATATATATACCTACAGTGGATCGGGCTGCACGCCGCAGCAGTATATATATTGGATCGGACTGCACGCCGCAGTAATATACATGTGATATACATGTAACATACATGTGGGACGGACTGCATGCCGCAGTATTATTGCGCTTGGGCTGTAGGAGCCCCTTCGGAGTCTGAGTCTGCACACATTCTCAGTGAGCACTGGTGTATATTATGGGATCGGGCTGCACGCCGCAGTAGTATAGAGATATATAAATATATATATATTGGATCGGACCGCACGCCGCAGTAATATTTGTGTGGATCGTGCTGCACGCCGCAGTATTATAGTGCTTGGGCCTAGGGAGCCCCTCCGAAGTCTGTATACACCCCCAGTGAGCGCCGTCGACGTAAAATGGAGCGGGTTGCGCGCCGCAGCGGTGTATGTATTGGAGCGGGCTGCACGCCGCAGCATTATACTTATTCATACCCTACTATTTACTTAAATACTTATACATTATAGACATAAGTATGTGTCTTTATATGTTGAGATGGCCGTACACCGTAGGGGTACGAGTGAGGGTTAGTTCAGTGTGGAATCTTGTAGAGATAAACGTAGATTTAAGGTTAGAGTACTACTATAGTGATGACGTACCTGTGAGGGTTGCCTTAGAACTGCTAAGTGATAGCACAGGATTTCTTACCTTCAGTTATTATTTATTATTGTTACTCACCGAGTTGAAATATACTCACCCCACTCCCCTGCACTTTCTGTGCAGATCCACAGGTGCCCGAGAGCAGTTGAGACATTGTAGCTGCTGATCCTTGTCTACTTTTGCGGAGATTACGAGGTAGCTGCCAGCGTCCGCAGAGCTTGTTTTCTCCTTCTTTATCATCTTGTTGATTTCCTATTTGCCTAGACTTGGTTGTATTAGGATGCCATTCTGTAGAGGCTCAGTCTCGTGACACCACGATATGGTTGGGACCGTATTTTGTATGTTTTACATTTCGTTTATCACCTGATATGATCATTTACTGTTTAAGTTTAATTTAATTAATAATTGGTTGGTTTAAGGGATGATATGGTCGGGCTTGCCTAGCATTGTGTTGGGCGCCATCACGACCAGGGTTTAGGCTGGTCTGCCTTTAATTGGACGTTTAGGCACATTTTGCCTTTAATTAAATATTTAGGCTTATCCGCCTTTAATTGGATTTTTAAGCATGCTTGCATTTAATATGATATTTAGGCTAGTCCGCCTTCAATAAGACATTTAAGCTTTTCGAGTCTTCCCAAGAGCAAGGTGGGTAGTTCTTGGAGGGAAGGATGCCGGGGGTCTATTTGGAAACAGCCTCTCTACCTCAGGGTAGGGGTAAGGTCTGCGTACATGCTACCCTCCCCAGACCCCACTAAGTGGGATTATACTGGGTTGTTGTTGTTGTTGTTGTTGCTTGCATTTAATATGATATTTAGGCTAGTCCGCCTTCAATAAGACATTTAAGCTTTATTTATCCGCATTATTAAATATTTAAGCGCGCACGCCTCTATAGTATTTAAGACGTTTGTTCGCTTTCAAATGGAACACTTAGGCTCGTCCGCCTTTAATAGGACATTTATGCATTAAATTTTAGACTTATCCGCCTTTAATCGGATATTTGAGCACGCTTGCCTTTATGATATTTAGGCTTGTCCGCCTTTAGTAGGACATTTAGGCTCGTCCGCCTTTAATAGGACGTTTAGGCACATTTTACCTTTAATTAAATATTTAGGCTTATCCGCCTTTAATTGGATATTTTTGCATATTTATCTTTAAATTAATATCTTAGGCTCGTCCGCCTTAAATAGGACATTTATGCATTAAGTATTTAGGCCTATCCACATTCAATAGGACATTTATGCACATTTATCTTTAATTGAATATTTAGGCTCATCCGCCCTAAATAGAACATTTAGGCTTATCCACCTTTAATTGGATTTCTAGGCAAGTTTGTCTTTAATTAAATATTTAGGCTTATCCGTCTTTAATTGAATTTTCAAGCACACTTGCATTTAATATGATATTTAGGATTGTCCGCCTTTAATAGGATATTTATGCGTTAAAATTTAGGCTTAGCCACCTTTAATTGGATTTTTAAGCATGCTTGCCTTTATGATACTTAGGCTCGTCCGCCTTCAATAGGACGTCTAAGCACATTTTACCTTCAATTAATTGTTTAGGCTTATCTGCCTTAATTGGATTTTTGAGCACACTTGACTTTTTGATATTCAGGCTTGTCCGCCTTTAATAGGGCACTTAGGCTCGTCCGCCTTTAATAGGACAAGTTATGCACATTTTGCCTTTAATTAAATATTTCAACTTATCCGCCCTTAATCGAACATTTATGCACATTTATCTTTAATAATATTTAGGCTTGTCCGCCTTTAATATGGCATTTCTGCGTTATATTTAAGCTTAACCGCCTTTAATTGGATTTTTAAGCACGTTTGCCTATTAATATGGTATTTAGGTTTGTCCACCTTTAAAAGCATATTTGTGCATTAAAATTTAGGTTTATCCGCCTTTAATTAAATATTCAAGCACGCTCGCCTTTATTACATTTAGGCTCGCCCGCCTTAATGGGACATTTAAGCACTTTTTCCTGTAATATTATATTTAGGCTTGTTCACCTTTAACATGACATCTATGCATTAAATATTTATATTTATACATATTTAATGAATTTTTTTAAGCAAGTTTGCCGTTAATATGATATTTACGCTTGTCATTATATTTAGGCTTGTTCGCCTTTAACATGACATCTATGCATTAAATATTTATATTTATACATATTTAATTGATTCTTTAAGCAAGTTTGCCGTTAATATGATATTTACGCTTGTCCGCCTTCAACATGACACTTTAGCACATATTCGCACGCTTTTCATTAATTTATTTTGACCTTGATGGTCATGCTTTTGATGTTATTACAGAAATACATCATTATCATAAATTATTGCAAAACACATTTATAAACTGCATGTTATTGTTGAAAATTATTATTGGCATAAAGCTATATTTTATCAAATCAGTCGGCCGTATTGTATAAGTAAATGCCCAAAAGGTGTCATTTTCATAAGATTATTTTACAGCATATTGCATTTCAATATCTACTCTATTGACGAATTTGTCTTGCAGAAAATATAGCGCAACATCAAGATCAAGCCGAGCTATAATAAATTATATTTTAAATCTCATAGTTTTCTTTGAGTGCAGGACTTTACTAATAATAAACCTCAGCATGCAAATTTTCAAATCATTGGCACCGCTCCTTGAAAAGGCACTGCATCAAGCTCTCCGCACGAAGGATATTTGCTATTGCACCAAGCTCTTTGCATCGCACCTTGAATATTTTATTATAACTTTGGCATCAGATCAAGCTTTATGTACCATATCAAGCTTTTTGCGCCGCATCATATTAATATTTGTAATTACAAATCAAGCACTACATATCGGGTCTATCCGCCCTCAAACAGGATATATCGGGTCCATCCGCCCTCAAATAGGATATATCGGGTCAATCCGCCCTCAAATAGGATATATCGGGTCCATCCGCCCTCAAATAGGATATATCGGGTCTATCCGCCCTCAAATAGGATATATCGGGTCCATCCGCCCTCAAATAGGATATATCGGGTCCATCCGCCCTCAAATAGGATATATCGGGTCCATCCGCCCTCAAATAGGATATATCGGGTCCATCCGCCCTCAAATAGGATATATCGGGTCTATCCGCCCTCAAATAGGATATATCGGGTCCATCCGCCCTCAAATAGGATATATCGGGTCCATCCGCCCTCAAATAGGATATATCGGGTCCATCCGCCCTCAAATAGGATATATCGGGTCCATCCGCCCTCAAATAGGATATATCGGGTCCATTCGCCCGAAAATAGGATGTTGAAGCTAATCTTTTCTCAAAAAGGATATATCGGGTTCATCCGCCCTCAAATAGGATATATCGGGTCCATCCGCCCTCAAATAGGATATATCGGGTCCATCCGCCCGAAAATAGGATGTTGAAGCTAATCTTTTCTCAAAAGAATATTTAATTAATTTTGACCCGAGTGGTCCCACTTGCATAAGCATTGCCAAAACATATTTTTCATAAATCATTGCCAAACATATTTATTTTTATAAGCTCATTTTCATATGGCATTGTGATCATGGAATATATCACCATAAAATTATATTTTTATAAGTTTGCCCAATAAATTCGCATTTCTTATGAATTGACGCCTAAATATTAATTTCATAAAATTACTTTTATGGCATATTGCATCTTATTTACTAACAAGTTTTTTAGCATTATTAATCTTCGCATGAAATATAGCGCAACGTGGAAATATATCTTAGCAGTAAACTGGGGCAGTTTGTTGGAGAGGAATACCAAACTCTCTAACAAAGGTCAAGGATCTACTTTGAACTCCGCTCGGCTTGACTCTCAAAATCCCAAACCAAATTCCTATTTCAAACATCTTTCTTTTAGTCATGGTACCCAGTGTTTCTATAATTCAACACTGGGGCAGCATTTTAAGATTTGTATCAATAGTTGAGTCCTACTCCAAGGTACCATAAGTCTTGAACTACATATGGCCTGATTCTCATGAAACCCGAGATATGTAGGCAACTCGAAACCAGAGTTCGGCCGCAATCATTTTTATGTCCCCTTTGTTCCATTCTAACCTTGATGGTCGGGACAAAATTGGTTACCATGTCAATTTCTTTGCCCGAAAACTCTTTCATCGTCTCCGTCCAAAGAGGGGCAGCTGTTGACATCCAGTTTTGACCCTCCTTTCTTCCAAACTATTTCTTTAAGCTTCTAATATTGCTAATATTGTAAGAATAACTACTTTACCATTTTTAACATAAACTAGACCTTATTATTATTATTATTATTATTATTATTATTATTATTATTATTATTATTATTATTATTATTATTGTTGTCATTATTATATTACTCATATACATTATCTACTTAATTAAAATAATCTATATGCCTATATTATTATTATCATTATTATTATTATTATTATTATTATTATTATTATTATTATTATTATTATTATTGTTGTTGTTGTTGTTGTTGTTGTTGTTGTTGTTGTTGTTGTTACTACTACTACGACAACTATTCTTTTATATTGCTATTCTTATTACTATCGTTATCATCATTATTATATATTTTTTTATCCTTTTAAGTATAATATTTATTGTCCTTTTTGCGGAAAATACAATTTTTCTTTATATAAGAAAATAATAATATTTTATTCATTCTACACTTTATAAAAGTTTGTCTAATAATATTATGATATTTTATGCAATATTTATTTTGTAGTATTTTACAACTATTTCATTAAGTTGCTAGAAATTATAATTTTGCTAAGGCTATTAAATATTGATTTGATAATATGGTTTTACAAGGAAGTCAAAGAAATTAAAAGAAGAAAGGAAAAGCTAGCTAATTTTTCTAAGGGAAGACTCAGTTAAAGGGCCATAATATGATTCGACCTTCTTTAATCCTAATTCATCCCAATTGTTTTTCATTTCAATACCCCAATCAATGTACTGACCTATTAGGACTTTCATGGAAAATATTTTAACCGTCGGATTAAATTAGTCTTGATCGAATGGTTGAGAATTATTCTTACATTACCAAACCCTAGATTCATTTTCTATTCCGTCAGAGATGCTACCACTCTTTCTTCACCCCTTTCCTCTTCTATGCCAACTTTCAAGTTCCTTTCAGCCATGACCAGGCTATGCCCACTCCATTTGAGGCAAAGATCGTCCTTCTCTATCACGTGAAGCCTTGTCGCGACTTTAACGTTCGGATTTGAACGCTTCTTTTGAAATCCGAATTCAAAATCTGCCCGCCTATAAGAACTAGAACCCTAGCTATTTTTCTTGGCCTATAAATAGATCTCTAACTCTATAGCTGATGGAAGGGAGGGACAATCTTAGACACGGCCTAAACCAAGCACAAATTGTGCTTTGCTTGAACTATCATTTTACTCCCACTGCTGATATCATCTTTCAAAACTCGAAGAATTTCTTTTAGAACCTTTTCTTTCTGTTTTGGTGTACTTTACCCGCGATAGAGGTATTCAAATTCATTCGGTTCGAGGTTCAGATGAATTCGTGACAAGAGAGTAGATTTGAGATCGACGACCCCGTTCACTTCCCACGAAAAGAGTCCCAATGAGGGATTTAATGTGACTCGACATCGCCATTGGAATAAGAACTTGCATCTCTTCTTCATTCTTCTTCATTATTTCGCTCGCTCTCCTGAAACACAATGAGAAATTAAGGAGTCGCGAGAGAAAATAGCGGATATTTCCTTTCATAACTTGCTGATTAACCTTGCCCTATACTTTGTGTTTTGACTACTAATCTGTTATTTGTATTTGTTTACGTTCCGTGTGTGATGATTCAAGTATAGCATATTTGTAATTTTTTTAGTTATCTTGCAAATATAGCTTTAGAAAAAAATATTAATTTTAGATAGTGAAATTAAAGGGTTAAAGTAGCATTTTTCTTTTAAAAAGACATTAAAGACTAGATCTTTCACTTGAAGTCAGTCAAGTTTACTGAAATGGTTTCTCCTATGAGGTTTTCAGGTGAAGATATAATGACGTTTTCAAATCACGTTTCTTTACGTCTTGACCTACTTAAATCGAAAAATAATATTTGTAAAATACATGTCCAAATCGATTTTTTCTTTCAGAGTGCTCTAATAGATCTCAACATTTTTTGGAGTTTAGAAAGCGAATCTGTGTCCTTTAAAAGACTTTCAACATTCAACACTTAGCTTTAATTTTTTTTATTAACCTAAGTTTGGCTGGTTAACCGTAGTTAACGGATCATATAGGGTGCCTTAATAACCTTCCCTATAGGATTAATTAGAACTCATACCCATAATCTTTAATGTTAAGTAGACCATAAAACAGAGTTAATTTGAAGCAATATTTAGTAAATAGGTGTCCTAATTCACCGTTAAAATAATTAGGTGGCGACTCTCTTTAATTAGTTAAACTTTCAGAATTACCGAATATGTTATACTCTAGTTTCACCTGTGTTAAAATGGGGTATAATAGCATGGCGACTCTGCTGGGGATTCTAGGTTCTAAACCATAACAAACTTAGGTTAATAATAAAATTAATTTGTGATTCTTAGGAGAAAGATTCATCAGACTAAGACTTCGACGCTAGGAGATAATTGATCGGACTGAGATTTTGATATCTTAGGAGAAAGATTCATCGGACTAAGATTTTGATATCTTAGGAGAAAGATTCATCGGACTAAGATTTTGATGTCTTAGGAGAAAGATTCATCAGACTAAGATTTTGACACTAGGAGATAATTCCTCAGACTAGGTCTAAATTGCTGCCTCACTTAAAATCTTCATCAGACTGAGATTTTGATATCTTAGGAGAAAGATTCATCAGACTAAGATTTTGACGCTAGGAGATAATTCCTCAGACTAGGTCTAAATTGATGCCTTACGTGAAATCTTCCAATTGTTGCTTCCTTCTTCTTGTTGCTTTCATCTAAAACCTCTAATTGTTGTTTTTCACTTCCTATTAAATTATCTTTAACTATAACTTCAAAAACTAAATCGCCACTCCATTCTTCGGGCGGGCTCCCTGACTTCAACTACAACTCCAAACTAAATCGCCACTCCATTCTTCAGGCGGGCTCCCTGACTTCAACTACAACTTCAAAATAAATCGCCACTCCATTCTTCAGGCGGGCTCCCTGACTTCAACTATAACTTCAAAACTAAATCGCCACTCCATTCTTCAGGCGGGCTCCCTAACTTCAACTACAACTCAAGACTAAATCGCCACTCCATTTTCCAAGCGGGCTCCCTGACTTCAACTATAACTTCAAAAACTAAATTGCCACTCCATTCTTCAGGCGGGCTCCCTGACTTCAACTACTCAAGACTAAATCGCCACTCCATTCTCCAGGCGGGCTCCCCGACTTCAACTATAACTTCAAAACTAAATCGCCACTCCATTCTTCAGGCGGGCTCCCTGACTTCAACATTAACTCAATAACTCCATCCCACCCTTTCTTCTGAATTACCTTGTTTCGGAATTGCTTTCCTCCTAGGTCTTGTTATTTTCTCTTGACTGCTAGGGACATCTTTGAATTGATTACTTACCTGCTGGGGATAATGCTGCTGGGGAAATCTTCTTCATTTCCTCCTTTTCTACTTCCTTCAAAACCTTTTATTCTCTCCCGGGATCGCGGGGGATTGAAATGTCATTAGCTGAGGATTGTCCTGTCGGGGGACCCCTTTTCCTTTTTCCTCTTTCCAAACCTCCTTCGGGACTCGCGCTTTGCTCCCTTGAAAAACTTGTAGGATATAATGCTGCCGGGGAACTCTCGAAATCAGTGTTTCATTTTTCCGAGAACTGTTGGGGATGATACCGGCCTCTTGCCTTTCTGAACGCAAGCTTCCTCGTTTTGTCCTGTCTGCTGGGGGTAAAATTTCCTCTATCACCGCTTGTTGTTTTCTTTCTTTCAAAGCTGCTGGGGATAACCGGGTTCAAAGATCATTTCCTTGTGTTATCTGGTTTCTTTCCCCAACCGGGTATTTGGTTTCGAGAAAATTTTCGCAACGGGGGAAAATTTTCTGCCCCAGTTTGAGAATCTTCTTCGTGGCATGCTTTTCTGCTAACAACCCCTCTTTTTCCTATTTCAAATCAAAGAAAAATCGGTTAGTTTAAAAATGTGGTGGCTGGTTGTGGTGCTCCTGCTGGGGATGGTTCTCCTCCTCTTTCCCTGCTCTGCGTTTCATTGTCAGAACTTGCTGGGGATGTTATTATTTGATGATATTCATGCTGGGGATAGTTTTGTCCTTTCTTGCTTCCCCGCCTTCCTTGACGACTCTTTATTCGCGAACCTTTCCACGTGGTTTTCCACCGACCACCCGAATTCCTATGATAGTGACCCTTCGTGAAGACCTTGCATGTTTTACTGGTGAACCATTTTCTTTGTTCACCCTTGTCACTGAAAATACCTTTCTGCTTGGGATATCTCTCCTTTTGCGGCATATCTAAGGACTGGGCATTTCCCGACCTTTGAGTCTCATTAACCTTCCTTGAGATATCCTTATTGACACCAATCCACAACAATCCCTCCCTTTGTCATTTTCCTATTGCTGGGGAATATACCTCTGGACGCTGGCCTTGCGCTTGATCCTTCCCGACTTATACCACTTGGGTGTACCAATCAAAATCCCGTCTTGCGTAATTGGAAAGCTGATGGAAAATTTTGCAGTCATTTCTTGCAAACGGACTCTATTGGGGAATTTTCGATAAAAAGGATAAAGATAAAAGGAAACAAAATAAAAGACAAAAAGGAAGACTCTAAAAAGAAAAATTATAAAGTAAACCTATCAAACGTGGATACCAACTCTAATGGACATGACATGCACATATAGCATATCTTCCGTCGTTAAACCGCCTTTTGTAATCTTCGCCTGGGGCTTTCCCATCTGATTTCCAATCTCCGTCCGACTTGTAGTGCCCGAGGGGTTTTCACTACCAAGCCTCTCTCATTTCGATTTTTCTCTCAGCTTTCATCGCCTTATGGTGCCTGTGAAGGTTTTCACCGCTAAGACTCTCTCATTTGTGTTACTTTTCAGCTGGGGATTGGTGGTGTTACTGCTAAGACTCTCCTATTTTTTGCTGGAGATCGGAGTCTTTCTGCCGGGAATCAGAGTGTTATGTTCCGATGAAACTTCTCTTATTTGCCTAACTCAGCCTCTTATGAAAATTGGTCAAAAGGTCTTTCTTTGGACCGTAATGTGGGTTTGGACAGGGCTAGAAAGAAAGGGTAATAAAGGCTCAAACTAAAACAAATTGGGTTCAAAATTACAACCTTCGGAATCCTATATTTTCCTTACATAAACACTTTTTCTTTTACTGCCCCTGTTTCTTGCTTGGGGATTTTTTTTGGTTTTTATTTACATTATGACCGAGCTGTGAAGCGCCTACGTATCCTTTTTAAGGAATCAGGTCAAACGTAGTTCCCAATTCCTCGTTTTTCTAGCTTTCATTTTCAACATTTTTTCATTTTTTTTTCCTTTTGGTTGTTTTCTTTTTCTTTACTTTTTTCTTTATCCCTTTCTTCTCTTGCCTTTCAAACTTGTGTTTCTAGTCTTTGCAACTAATTCCGAAGGAGGGGTATGAAAGAATTTAAAATAAGGCTCAAAGGGTTGACGATGGATAAAGTGTTTGGATAGCAGGAACAAAATGCCTTCGTCATTCCAATCTTCAAAACATGCCAAGTGTAAACAACACAATTAATATTCGTCATATCTTGAAAGCACTGTTGGGAAACACTCTCATTTTCATTATTATGAACGCCCCCATGTCAATTTTGGCAGCTTGCCTTTAACGGTTTTCTTTTACTTGCCCCAGTTTCTCATGACTCGGGTTTCGAATAATCTCAAACCGTTCTTATTTCATTTAAATATCTCGATCACCTCCCAATGGTTTTGTGATTAACTTTTAAGATCAGACCAGAACTATGCGCGCACGTCATGTCACTAGAGCTAGCAGAAAAAGAACTATAGGAAGGAGAGGACTAAATAACAGAAAATGTCTAGAAATAATGTAAAATAGGTCATTGCATTAACCGATAAAACAACGACTCGAACAACCAAAAAACAAAATTGGGGTTACAACCCTTAGAACGAACCTAGACCCCTTTAGATGAGACACTATGATCAAAAGAAAAATACAAGGATAAAAGGTTTGAGCCACAAAACAACATTCGGATTACCATTCTGAAAATAACTCGGACAAATAGAAATGACAACAAAATAAGCCACCACAAATGACTCTCCAATTGATAAGCCCGACATTTAGCCACGAATTTGATTATCAG
Organism: Nicotiana noctiflora; assembly: GCA_032618575.1. Lineage (NCBI taxonomy): Eukaryota > Viridiplantae > Streptophyta > Magnoliopsida > Solanales > Solanaceae > Nicotiana > Nicotiana noctiflora. The sequence goes on along the minus strand of JASVEL010011739.1, from coordinate 228,874 downwards.
AACCACTATGGCCTTCTCTCATTTCAGTCGGCAAATTCCCGAGTGGATTCTCATATTCCGTGTCACCGGGCATCACCGCCAGAAAGTGTGTATCATCAGGTGCAGGTAACGGATTCAGCGCGATATTCTGGGTGTCACTATTATGAATCACAATCAATCTTTCTTGGATCATCCTTTCTATTTCCCTTTTCAAATCCCGACAACTTTCCATGTTGTGCCCCTGGGCATGGGAATGGTATTCACACCTTTTAGATGGGTCAAAGCTCCTTGCACGTGGGTCCACATGATTTGGAGGGATGGGTGCAATCATGTCCTGTTGCTTTAACTTCTCAAATAAGCTTGCATAGGAAACTCCTATTGGTGTGAAATGTTCCTTCAACTTCGGTTCCCTTCTATACCCTTGGTTTGGAAGTGGGTTATAAGGTATTTGGAAATTTTGCGGAGGCTGGTAGAGATTTTGTGATGCTCGTGCTCGCTTTCTTGGATGATTTGATGGCTGAATAACATACTGGGGTGGATCAACTGAGTATGGTGGGTTCGGAGGTGGATAGTAATGCTCGGGGGAGTTATGGAAAACCTGTCGAGACATCGCATACCGTCGAGGTGTTCTTCTGGAACCTTTTCTTGACCCTGATATCATCATGACTTCTTCATCCCTCTCATTTGTGTCACTAGATTCAAATTGGACAGCCTGAGCTGCAGCCTTGAGAGCCGCTTGACTTATAATTCTGCCTGTCTTAAGACCGTTCTCTACCATTTCTCCCATTTTGATTACATCCAAGAAGGATTGACCAACCGCGGACATCATGTTCTGAAAATAATCCGGCTCTTGAGCCTGAAGGAAGACAATGATTAACTCATGGTCATCCATGGGTGGCTCAGCACGAGCCGCTTGCTCTCTCCATTTAAGGGCATATTCCCTGAAACTTTCACTTGATTTCTTCTTCAGATTTGAAAGGAAAATGCGGTCTGGGGCAATGTCAATGTTGTATTGGAATTGTTTGACAAAAGCTTGTGCCATGTCGTTCCAGACGTGCCAGCGAGATGCATCTTGATCCCAAAACCATTCGGAGGCTACTCCTGTAAGGCTTTCCCCAAAGTAAGCTATTAACAATTCTTCCTTTCTTCCCAGACTCCTTAGTTGATTGCAATACCTTTTCAAGTGGGCTATCGGGTGTCCATGTCCATCGTACTTTTCAAATTTGGGAATCTTGAAACCAGGTGGCAAGTGGACATCGGGAAACAAGCGTAGATCTTTGAAAGCCACACTCTTTTGACCTGCCAACCCGTGCGTGTTTTTCAACCGCTGTTCTAAGCTTTTCAGTCTTTGGGTTATTTCCTCATGTACCATCTTTCGGGGATCTTGCGTTGTCCGCTTGTCACAAACCAACCACCTTCTACTTACTTTACAATTCAAGACAAAACATGTTAGAATGGACTCAGCCAGTCCTTATCAATTTTTTTTCATTTTTTGATTACTTTTTTTTAAATATATATATATATACATATACAGTTGTGGTCGAATCTTATGTAGATTGCCTATGTATCATGACCCTGCATGAATCAGATCGAGCGTAGTTCTTGCAAATTAATGCAAGAAAAAAAAAGATGTTTATTTGATTATTTTTTGAAGGAAAATTATAGAAACCGACTCCAACTACAAACTTAAAAAACTTTCACATTTTGTACCGGAGATTTATTCAAGAATAAATATGTTTTTTTGTCAATTATGACTATTTCTACAAAATTGGCCATGTAATGGCTTATTTGGCAAAGTGACTATTTTGCAAAATTTTGTTTAAGAAAAATAAGCTTGAAAATTTCCTCATCCTGGGGCTCATGGGGCATCGTTCGGCATCGCCATAGGCCAACACAAGATTGAGAAGTTTTTGATGTCAATTATGACTATTTTTACAAAATTGGTCATGTAATGGCTTATTTAGACAAAGTGGCTCTTTTTGGAAAATTTTATTTAAGAAGATACAAATTTAAAATTTTTATCCTAGGGCCTATGGGGCATCGTTCAGCACCGACACAGGCCAATACAAGACTGAGGAAGTTAAAATGCAAAAATGTGGCTATTTCAGCAAAATTCCGGCCATGTAATGGCGTATTTGATAAAGTGGTTATTTTTGTAAAGTTGAGTATTTTTTTAAAGTTGAGTGATGTCTCAACCTTGATTTTGAGGTTACGGCCTTTCAACATTTCCACATGGAATATTTCAAGGCTATTATTCAAAAGGAAATGAAAAGATTTCAAAGTGGCCATTTTTGCAAAAACAACCTTCCGGCGTCCTTTCAGAACATCCGGCTATTTTCAAAAACAACATCACTTTGAATTTATTGACAAAACTAAACACACATTTTTTTGATTTTTTTTAAAAGGGGTGGCCTTTCAACATTTCCCAAAGGGGTATTTCAAGGCTATTAAAAAAGAAAAAGAAAAGATTTCAAAGTGGCCATTTTTGCACAAACAGCCTTCCGGCGTCCTTTCGGAACATTCGGCCATTTTCAAAAACGGCATCACTTTGATTTTATTGAAAACTAAAACTTCGACATTTTTTTTTAAAATTTTTTGAAAGGGTGGTTGGACCCGATGAGGGTTGCCTACGTATCCCACCTAATGGCGAGAATCAAACCTGCGTAATTCGGTCAGATTATTTTATGACCAATTATTTCAACAAAATTGCTCTTCCTATTTTTCAAATTTTCAAATTTTCGATAGCATTTCGTCAATATTTTTGATATTTTTCTATTCCAAAATTCTATTTCTTTTTTTTTGTTTTCAGGAATTTAACCAATCATCATAATAATACATGATAAATAAATGCAACATATAATATGCTCGGTCTTTGATTACCGGGTCGCCTGTCCTAGACGGACCCAACCCCTGTGTTGAGTCCCCTAAGTCAAATGCAACGTGATGCAAATAAGCGTTTCCTACTAGGGATCCGGCATGAAGTCATGTTATTCTAAGCTCGGAACCTCGGTATGTGATCTAGACTGTGTACCCAAGTGGACAACTCGGGCTGAGGAAGGAGCTCCTTTCCGGGAACCAAAAGGCCAACCGGCTTAGAAACTTTCCGAGCCTCTTTATTATTTCGGGGTGTGACACTAACAGAATGGGGAATCTCAACCAGTGAGCACATCCCCGGGGGTGAGAGAAAGAAAAGACTCGACGCAGTTTGTATATACAGTTCAGATAGTATCAAAGCGGTAAACATATAACAGTTTGTATATACAATGCAACTAGTATCAAAGCGGTAGACATATAGCACATTAATTAAACATATAATAAAATCAGATATAGACAAAAACAACAATTTAACTGAGCTCGAATTCTTAAACCCTGAACCGAAGTTCTGGGTTACCAATCCCCAGCAGAGTCGCCAGAGCTGTCACACCTCCTTTTGGCGCTACCCGCGTGGGCGCAAGGGAGTTTTTTCCAATTAAAGGACAATCGAAACGGGATTTATTTAATTAATTCAGAGTCGCCACTTGGGAGATTTATGGTGTCCCAAGTCACCGGTTAAATCCCGAATAGAGGAAAAGATTGACTCTATATTACAGTCCGCGAACCAAAAATCCTAAGTAAGGAATTCTGTTAACCCGGGAGAAGGTGTTAGGCATTCCCGGGTTCCGTGGTTCTAGCACGGTCGCTCAACTGTTGTATTTGATTTTATGTGATTTCAAAAATACGTTTTAACTTATGTGCCTTTTATTAGTAATTCGCTTTTAATTTTTATTTTAATAAGAATTGCAACGTCGTGAAAATGCGTTTTGAACCACGTCGCACTAGTGCACCCATGGTTGTCAACATATTTTGACTCCGTTGAGACTTGGATTTGGGTCACATAAATGTGCACCCGAGTTTAGGAATGTATTATTATTAAACACGCGCCTAAAGCTACTAACGCATTATTATTTTGAGAAGGCCGTGAAATTCGCTAAAACGGCACATCACGAAATCTAAGTATTTTTATATATACATTTATGAGGGCCCCGCAGCTTGTGCATTTTTTTTGCGAGGCTCGTCTCATTCTATTAATTTAAAGGCCAATCCTAAAGTGGCTATGATTTTTTCTATTAATTATTTGTCCCTAAAAGTGCATAATTAATTTGCATTATTAATTACCATTATTAGAAAATCTTTTGCGGAATTCGAGCATCAAACTCAGGTCCATATTTGAACAAGAGGAAAACCTCCTAATTTAAATATGCTACCTAGCTCGGAAGGCCCAAAACTACGTCTATTATTAAGAATAGAATGATTGTAGTTGCACGAACGCCCACTCCAAATTAATTTAGGATCATAGTTATGTTACACGAACGTATACGCAACCACAATCGTGGATCAAAGACGAGTCTAAAAGCATATAACAGATTCATGAATTAATTTATCCTATAACATTTGAGAACAACTAGGACGTTCTTTACCACTCAAAATCTAAAGTGATTATATTTGCACTAACATTTAAGTTGCAGTGATGTTTTTGATACTTTTCAAGTAGTGATTATAATTTCAAACAAACAAATTAACAATAGCTTAACTCCTATCTCACATTATCAAACCAATGAATCACTGCAAAAACATAGAGTACGGATACAAATGAAATAAGAATAAGATAGCAAACCATGTTTAAGTCCATTTTGACATTGAATAACAGGGATAAAGAGTTAGACAAACAAACAACCATATATCATTTGAAGCTGAGTGGGATAGAAGAGGTGACCTTAGAGATATATTTCCGAAATGAAATCTGAAAGCGTTTAACAAAACCTCCACAGAACCGCGACAGAATTCAACAACGGACCTCGAATCAACACCTCGGATTTGCTAACGAACAACTCGAAACAAGACTGCCAACCACCTCGAAGATAACCTTCTCTCGCAACGCCCTTGACGGGTTGTTCGTGGTGTTACAGGATGGACGACGGGCTGTGGAGATTGGTCAGCGACGATGGTGGTTGCTGGCTCGTGGTCGACTGGTGATTCTGATTTTTTCGGCCATGAGGGGTGACGAGTTTTGTATGGTTTTGTATGGTTTTCAGAAGATGACTGCACAGCAGTGTGCTTGTCCTCTTTTCTCAAATGAAGAAGATGGAGGTCAGGGACATCACTGCTCCTCCATTGTCATCGGTCTTAGGCCTTCTTCATGAAAAAAAAGAAGAAGAAGGTGTGGTCCATTTGTTTGTACCCCCAGCCATTAATCGGAACTCTTGTGGTGTTGAAGACGAAGCCACGTTAGGTAGGAGGTTGGGGTCGTCTGGTTTGAAGGAGATGGGTTATCATTGTACTGTTGCGGCTATCGTGGAGGGCTGGTTTCCGGTGGGTTTGGTGAAGGGGGTGGTGTGAAGGAGATGAGCTTCAAGGGGGTGGGGTATCTCTTATGAAAGCTGCGCATCCTTGTTTTTGTTTATGTATCGGGCCTTTTGTGAAGATCCATTGCTGCCCGTTTTCTCTTCTTTTTGAAGAAGAAGATGTACAGTCTATTTGTTTGTACCCCAGATCCCTTTCACGTGACTTCCCCCCAATATGTATTCTATTCTAACTTTTAAAATCAACAGCAAATATTCTTTGCCCATCCTCTGCCCGTTGGAATTTCTGCCCACGTGAGAGACCAAGAGTGATGGGTCTCCACGTGGGTTTCAAGAGTTATGGGTTCCGTCTCGTGCTCCGTCCGTGTCCCCCACGTGTGGTGGGCTCGGATTATTATGGGCTAGATCCGAAAAATATAAAACCGGGTAGTTTGAACCCGAATATTATTCTTTGCCCGGAACCGAGAATAAGAACACGGTGTTATTAATTAATCCTACGTAAGCAAAATAACTATAAGACTAATAATTAAAACAAAGTTATTTTTTATATTTTTCTTTCAAAATTAAAGTAACTACAAAATGTTAATGCAACTATTTTTATTATTTTCGTTTTTATAAAAAAGATAAAAATATAAAGTACTATTTTTGTATTTTTCAAGTTTAAAAATGACTACGAAACATTAATAAAACTATATTTGTTATTTTTCATTATAAGGTAAAAGTAAAGTAAAAGAGTCAAAATTAGCTAAGGTATCTATATTAGGCCTAAACTAAATATTTTACGCTAAAAATATAAAAAATCTCGGGTAGGGGCAAAATCACGCATCTACAACACAAATGCAGCATTCTTCTGTGTCAACTTAGTCAAAGTTGAAGCAATAGATGGAAAACCCTGAACAAACCTACGGTAATAGCCTGCCAAGCCGAGGAAACTCCGGATCTCAGTAGTTGAGGACGGTCCGGGCCAATTCTGCACCGCCTCGACTTTCTATGGATCAACTCGAATACCATCACTGGACACTACATGTCCCAGAAAGGTCACAGTATTAAGCCAGAACTCACACTTAGAAAATTTTGCATAAAGCTTTTCCTCTCTCAACCTCTGCAATACCACCCTCAATTGTTGTGCATGCTCCTCCTCGCTGCATGAGTACACCAGGATATCATCAATAAATACGATCACGAAAGAATCAAGGTATGGCCGAAATACATTGTTCATCAAGTGCATGAATGTGGATGGGGCATTAGTCATCCCAAAAGACATCACCAGAAATTCATAGTGCCCATATCTTATCTGAAAGCTGTCTTCATAATGTATGAATCCCTAATCTTCAACTGGTGATAACCCGATCGAAGGTCAATCTTAGAGAATACACTTGCTCCCTGGAGGTGATAAAAAATGTCCTCAATACGAGGCAATGGGTACTTATTCTTTACTGTCACATTGTTCAGCTGTCTGTAATCAATGTACATTCTCATTGTGCCATTTTTCTTCTTTACGAACAATACCGGTGCACCCCAAGGTGACACACTCGGGCGAATGAACCCCTTATCTAAGAGTTCCTGAAGCTGTTCTTTCAACTCTTTTAACTCAGCTGGTGCAATGCGGTAGGGAGGAATAGAAATGGGCAGAGTGCCCGGCATCAAGTCAATACCAAAATTGATATCCCTATCAGGCGGCATGCCCGCCAGGTCTGCTGGAAATACATCCGGGAAATCCCGCACAACGGGGGCCGAATCAAGACTGGGTGTCTCAGCCTCAACATCTCTAATGAAGGCCAAATAAGATAAACAACCTTTCCCAATCAGTCGTTGGGCTTTTATAAAGGAAATCACCCTGTCGGATACATAATCAGTCACGCCACTCCACTCGATCCTCGGATTACCTGGAATAGCTAATGGGACTGTCTTGTCATAACAGTCTAGAATCGCATGGTAAGGAGATAACCAATCCATGCCTAGGATCACATCGAAATCCACCATGCCCAATAATAATAAGTCAACTCGGGTCTCCATACCCCCAATAGTAACAAGACAAGATCGGTATACCAAATCCACAATAACCGTATCACCCACCGGGGTAGACACATGCATGGGCAAGGCAAGAATACCACGGGTCATACCCAAATGATGCGTAAAATATGAAGAAACACAGGAATAGGTGGATCCGGGATCAAATAAGACAGAACCATCTATGTGGCAGACTGAGATAATACCTGTAATGACTGCATCTGATGCACTAGCGTCCCTCCTATTCGGAAGAGCATAAAAACGAGCCTAGCCTCCACCAGTACGATCCTCACCCCTAGGGCGACCTTTGGCTACCTGAACACCACTCCTAGCTGACTGTGCTAGTGCTGAAGAAACATGAGCAGAAGACGAGGGCTGGTCCCTCTACTGAGACCGCTTACGAAGCAACTGGGGACACTCCCTCCTGATATGGCCAAACTCACCACACTCAAAGTAACGGTCTAAAGCTGGAGAAAGGGACTGCTGAGAACCCCTCACTGCAAATGAACCCTGAGCTGAAGGAGCAGGAGCATAACTCTAAGATGGAAGGGCACTTAGTGCAGGTTGGCTCTACATAAGACCCTGCTGACCTTGATGGCCCTGATGACCCTGACGACCACGGTCTGAAGAAGCTCCACTGGACTCTGCACGACCTGACTGAGGAGATCCGAAGGAACGACCTCGACTGTGCTGAAACTGGCCTATAGACGGAGCACCACTGTAACTACCTGTACCTTGAGGCTCTTAGCCTCCCTCTCCTCACGCTCTCGACGGCGGTCTGTCTCAATCCGACGAGCCGCATCAACCACCTCCTAAAAGGTAACTACTGAAGCCCTCTCTTTAGTCATCAATATGCGGATAGGATAGATGAGACCATCCACAAATCTCCTGATCCTCTCTCGATCCATCAGAATCATCCATATGGCATGACGGGCTAGCTGTGTAAATCTCAGCTCGTACTGAGTCACCGACATATCTCTCTGTTTCAAACACTCGAACTGACGGTGCAGCTCCTCCCTCTGAGACTGGGGCACATACTTCTCCAAAAATACTGTGGAGAACTGCTGCCGGGTGAGGGGCGCTGCCCCAGTAAGCCTATGCCTCTCAAAATCCTCCCACCACTGAAATGCTAGTCTTGTGAACTGGAAGGTAATGAAAGAAACACCGCTGGACTCCAGAATACCCACAGTATGAAGAATACACTAGCACTTATCCAGAAAATCCTGGGCATCCTCTCCCTCAACACCACTGAATGCCGGAGGCTGTAGCCTCTCAAACTTCTCCAACTGACGCTGCTCATCATCAAGCATAGATGGAACCACATGAGATGGGGATGGTGCAACGAGTGTAGCCGGCTGAGTTGGAGATGCCTCAGGTGCCTGTAAACCCTGAACTACCGGCTTGGGTGTGCGACCAATGGGGGTCTGATTCCCTCCCCCTGCCTGTGAAGAAGTTGCTGTAGTAGAGGCTGCAACCACCTGAGCTAAGCCAGTTCACACTGATAAAATCTATGCTAAAGTATCCTGAAGACCCGGTATCTTAATAGACACTGACGGTGCCTGAACCTGAGCTGCTGGGGTGCCTCCAGCTGGAACCTGATCTTGAAGCTGGGCCACTGGCGCTGGGATCTGACCCTGAGTCTGGTCAGCTGGTGGGTCAGCAGGTGCTGGCACTGCTGCCCTACCTCTGCCACAACCACGGCCTCTGGGTGACACTGGTGGTCGTCCGCCACGTCCGCTAGCACGTGTTCTCATCATCTGCGAGAGAGTAGGATATGGAAAATTTAGTTTCACGATAACACAAACCGCACGATATGAATCCAAGAAGTGAAGAGTTTCCTAAAGTTCTGTAGCCTCCCGAGGATAGGTACGGACGTCTACGTACCGATCTACGAGAGCCTACTAAATCGGATCATGACTCGCGAGTCCTAGTAACCTAGACTCTAATACCAACTTGTCACGACGCAAATCCGGTCGTGATGGCGCCCAACACTAAGCTACGCTAGCCAGACCAACAATTGTTTTCACAGTTAAATACCAATCTGGGGACACGAGTCTAGAGCCTCCAAACAAAACCGAATAGTAATAGAAATACTGAGTGAAATACTCAAGTCTGAAACATATAGTGATAACTGAATGGAATGAGAAGCTAGGTTCTGCGAACGCTGACACCTACCTCAGCAACTCGAAAATAACTCTGATAGAAGCTGGAATGCTTGTCTAACCCTCATGTGTACCTAAATCTGAACACAAAGGTGCATGGAGTATTGGTGAGTATTAAGTACTCAGTGAGTAAAAAGTATATATCAATAGCTGAAAGCAGGAAATCCACAGAATACCACAAAGTAAAGCTAAACTACAGTCCGATACCTCCTACGAACTAGTAACAACAGCAAATCTCAATTAGCACAGATAATTCATAGATAAAAATGCAATGCAATGCACACGACTGCTACGGCATGTAGCCCGATCCGTTTAACATCGACGGAGCTCACTGGGGGTGTATACAAACTCCGGAGGGGCTCCTTCAGCCCAAGCGCAATATCATATCATCTACAGCGGCGTGCAGCCTGATCCTTATATCATCTGCTGCAGCGTGCAGCCCGATCCATCCTCAGTCCACAACATGCATATGGGTCACACAACAGTTCAAATTATTTATCTCCAGGTTCCAGTTCATTTATAATGAAAATACCTTAATTCTTATTTAATTTCCAGGAACAGGTGACTTAGTATTTCAAAATGGTGATTTCAAACCAAGACTGAGATCAGTGATTAAGCAAACCAAGCTATCACATATATATCTATCCCTTAGGGATACTACAGGTCGGCACAAGGCCCCAAACATGGCTTACAACCCACAAATATATCTAACACAGTATGCGTTTTCAACCGCATATAACAAATTATTCATATCCGGGATGGACCAAGTCTCAATCCCCAGTCGTAATCAATCCCGCACCTGCCATGGGGTGCGAGCTACGCCCTACTAGTGTCACAATGTGCTAAGCTGGGGTTTCAAACCCTCAGGCTACTATATACACTAACTACTCACCTCTAGCCGGCCGTGGACTCGTCTGCGATGCCTTTCCCTTTGAATTTGCCACCTCGTGCGTCGAATCTAGTCAAAACCACAACAATTATATCAATATGGGTCAAAGAAACATAACCCAATCTAATTTACTTGAAAAATGCAATAATGCACCAAGTTGGTAAAACCCGGGCCCTAGGCCCGCTTCTCGAAAAATTCCAAAAATCATACCAACGGATTCCTCGTCTCACCACGAGTCCGTGCATATAAATTTTATCAAAAACGGAGTCCGTTTGACTCCTCAACTTCCACTTTTATCTTCCTAAATTTCTAAGCCCTAACCACCATTTTTTCACTTAAATTCTGAGTTTTGGGGCGTTTAATCTATGATTTTGTGTTATAACAGCATAATTTGGGTTTAGGAACCCTTACCTGATGATTTCCCACTGTTTCTCCTTGAAAATCCTCGAAGTTCGTCTTTTCCCGAAGTTAAAAGTATGTGTTTAAACTTTGAAATTCAGTACATTGTTATAATTAATCACTGATGATTTCCGCTTCTACGGAAATATACTCGTTTAAGCGAGTCTGCTTCTGCGGATTTCTTGTTCGCTTCTGCGGAAGTCTCTTGCCAGGCAACTTCCGCTTCTGCGATCCTGGGCTCGCTTCTACGAGCCCACACCAGCGGTAAACCATTCGCTTCTGCGGAATTCACCTGACAACCCTTGACCGCTTTTGCGTTCAAATGGCCACATCTGCGGAACCGCTTCTGCGGTCCATTTCCGCAGATGCGAAAATACCAGGTGCCAGAATTCTCAGACCTGCTATAACTCCAATATTCTCCCGTTTAACCTCCCGAAAACATCCTGAGGCCCCCGGGACCTCAACCAAAAGCACAAATACCTCACATTACCTCATTCGAACTTGCTCGCAACATAAAAACTCCATCATAAACATCAAAATCACCATTTTCTCACGGATTCAAGACTAATTTTCCTAAAAAACTTCTGAAACCAACATTTGATCTAAAACCCGACCTAACCACCTCCGAATGACATGAAATTTTGCACGCATATCCAAAATCACCTAATGGAGCTAGTGCAACTCTCGGAATTTCATTCCGAGCCCCGGATCAAAATCTCACGTACCGTTCAGATTTCGCCAAAATTCAATCTTAGCCAATTCAAGCCTAAAACTACACCGGACCTCAGAATTCGATTCTGATTGCTCTCCTAAGTCATAAATGATCCCCCGAAACTATTCGAATCATTAGAATTCCATTCCGAGTTGTCTAATTCATTGGTCAACATTCGGTTGACTTTTCCAAACTATTCTTCTCATAAAGAGGTTTATTGCCTCATTTCTATCAAATTCCCCTCCGATTTGCTTCTAACTCTCCAAACACATATGAATTAACATGTTAAAGTATTAAATTAAGAAAATGGGGCGATAACTCCCATAACGACGGGTCGGGTCGTTACATAGTCGCTGCAAATATAACCGGTTTATAAATGCGAAGTCGAATCCCATAGAGAGTTAACCTATCAATTACAACCTTCAAAACCCAATAATACTTCTAAATCAGCTTCCCAAACTTTCAAATATTTTTTTGAGTGGTTTCTACTAACTAAGTTTGCAATAAACTAAAGAATTGAAGAAACTAACTGAATGTGTTGTAATGAATAATGAGACAGACTAACGTGATGATTTCCCCTATGATGGAATCCCTTCTGTTTATGCTCATACAAATTGTCAATACTTCTCTATCAATCATAAACCCTGTTTCTACCGTAATTCACTCCTGAGCAATTATAATAATTTACTATTTCACTCTTCCGAGCTACCCTAGCTAGCTTTAATTAGCACAGTTCACTTTAGATTGCACCCAATATTTCGTTATTCCTAATCCCACCTTACCACCCATATTTATAGAATCCTCTAATAATCTAGGTGTGTCGTTGTTCAATAATAACCTAAATATGCACTCTTTTCCAAGTTATGAACACAAAATAGGTACAACTAATTGAGGATCCTATCAATTAACTACAACAAGAACAAAGTTGATCAAATAGAAATTTAACTAACAATTTGTATTCACATAACCCCGAAATTCATCAATCAATAGGTTCCATCAAAACCTTAGATAAAGATTTAGCTACTCATAATTAAGAAAGCAAAAGAGATAATGGATTTCATAATCAAGAATTCAAAGTAAAAGAAAGAGAGATGTTAAGAGAATTCTCTCTTACTAGTTTTATTGCAAAAGTAGTCAATAATACAAAACTTGCCTCCTTTGGGCGAATCCTAACAATCTATATAGGGTTTAGGTTTTACAATTTCCGTTTTTACACTTCACCCCTAAATTTTCCACCTTCCACCGCGATTTCACCGCGGTCGCGGTGGAACCGCAGTGGGTGATGCCTTCTGAATCTTCAAAACTTCTGCAGGTCTGTTCTACCACGATCGTGGTGGAACCACGGTCAAACAGTGCCTCGGATTCTTCCGGACTGTTCCAGCACAATTTCTTGATTTATTTCACACATGGACGTTTTCACCTTCTTTTGACTCCAAAATTGCTCTTTTAGCCTTCCTAAACTCATGTGTACCTATAACACACTAAAAACACTAATAAGAGCATTTTCTCATCATATATATTATCAAAACAACATTAAAGTGTGATTATTTAGGGTATAAATATAGTCAAATTCACCTATTATCAACACCTCACACTTAAACCTTTGCTCGTCCTCGAGCAACTTTAATCACACTTTTAGACCTATCTTATCAATGTCTCACCCAAAATATGACACACAAGCTGTCATTCATGATTAACCTAAGTAATGCACAATCATTACTCAACTGTAAACTCAAATGCCAACACATTATTGCTTACTCTAATTATTATCACAGACTTGCAAACTTACCCTTTTCTTCCTTAGTTACATGCCCTCACACAATCATACTGAGAGAAGTGCCCACACATAAGCAATTTATAACATGGAACTTATATATATAGAAAAATTTCACTCACTCTCAGCAAAGAGCATTTATATGTACACAGACACACCATAGGCTTGCTCCTAGTGTAATACTTCACTAATCGAGTTATTTAATCAAAGATCAAGAGGTCTTTAAGGGTTGTAATGTAGGCTATGGGATGGGTAGGATACTTTTGGTTATAGTGGCTAACCTCTCTAAGCACTTCTTTTACACAACTTCTCTTTAAGCTTTTCATTATGCTCACCCTAACCATTCTTTCACCTTTTATTTATTTTTAATCCCCCTTTTCATTTGGTGCACTTGCTTTCTTATTTACATATATACATCCCTTGTTCTTCTTTTTTCATTGCTTGTAAGCATTTACTGTACATTGCCAGTTCACCATTTTCTACCATTCATTCTTGATTTCCCTTTTTCAATTTCCCTTCACCCAACACTTTCACTTTTGCATATTCATTACGATTCGAGTGCTTCTAGGAGGTAAGGTACATCAATGTATAATATAGATTTTGAACATCATAGGGTTATCAAAGAACATGCTTAAGGCTCAAAAGGGTTAACTAAGATATTATGTACAGATAAATTCACAGTTTTTGATTTATGGGGTTACACAAAGAAATGCCTCTATCATCTCTATAACTAAACAACTTCTATTTCGCTTTGCACACACACAGGGCAAGTTCTAGGTATCATGTATAAACATACAATGCAGGTAGAAACTCACACACACTTAGCATGCAACTCATTCTGAATTAGGTTCATCTACAAAGTCATATCAATGTTCAAGCAAGCTGTATTGTGTAATTTAAGGCATATCCTAGAATCTACAGTCAAGCTCGGATAATACACTCTCAAGTTCATTTTAGTCTTTGCTAGTGTGAATACTTGGGGTTACATATTAACCTTCACCCTCTAATCCTAAAAAGAAAAATCTACCTAACCCGGTTCAATAAAAACCCTTGGAAAAGAACCATGGCCAAAAGAAAAACCAAGGGGGAGGTGATACACTACCTAAGAAAAAGAAAAGAAAAGAAACAAAAATTCCTACATGGAATACTTCCTTCAAGAGTACTGTCCAAGTAGTCCGTCATCAGGAAGAGTCCACTACTCATATTTTTGGATTGTTTTTTTAAATTTTTGATTTTTTGATTTTTTTACTTGTTTTGACTTAGACCCTTAAGAAATCCGTCGCCAAGTGTCCATCATGGGGCCAAGCCTGCTAATATACTATACAACTAAATCTACTATGTACAACATACAATACAGAGTAAGTCTCCCACCCCACACTTAAAATCATGGCATGTCCTCATGTCATACAAATTAATTTAAAGCACAGTAGGGTTAGAAGACTTACCTGAGATTCAATCTGAGTCGGAGACGGTGGCGGGGTCGACATTGCATCCTCGATCTAATGCTCTGGAACATGCCATGAAACGACTCTTAGACCTAGAATACCTCTGTGACATTCGTGTCCATGCGCATGTGCAGGCCATCCACAGAAGTGCGTAAATCCATAACTTTTTCCTCCAAAGACCTAAGCATAGGTCTGGTGGACTGGGACCGGGATAGGCGAGCTCCATAGTGAGCTTGCCTAGATGTACCTGCGGAGTTAGTGGACCTTTTGGACTGGACAATCGGGACAGGGTCGTCATCGTTATCAAGTCGTTGCCTCTACCCACCCGAATACCAGAAGCTTTAAACAGAGTTTTTTGTAGAAGCTCACCATCAGTAGGTAGTACGGGTGTGTGGTGAGATAGGCAAAGAGTAGTGACCAAAGACGGGAAATAGAATACCTTAGACTTGAGGGGTCCTCTCAGCATCATTTCATCACAAATTAGTCGGGCAACGTCAAACTCACGTTGGGTGACAAAGCACCAAGTCAATACTGCCCTATTAAAGTTAACATCAGTGGTGTTGCTGGAGTGGAGGAAACGGTTACAGACAACCGTAAACCAACATTTGGCAAGATGTGTGAAACATGTGGAGTTAAGAGTAATTTGCTCCTTGATCCAGAAAGGACGTCCACCTACACATAATGCCTTTATCATGGTGTCTCAAGTGACACCGGGCTTGTCGTGGTAATAATCCACGTCACTACTAAAAACAGGCAGTCCCAAGGCTTGCCTAACACTATGCACCTTGGCCCAAACATGCTTACCTCGCAAGAAGACCTCCCTAGCCATTTCGTAGGTTGCATTTGCGTAGAACTCCTTGACAAGCATTTTGTTGACGAGAGCAGGTTCCTGGAATAAGAATTCCATGTCCCTGCATCAAATTTCCTCATACATGTCGGTCTTTCTGCCCGAAGAGCCATCCTGTCAATAGAGATCTCCTGCAGCCATGCCTTGGTAGCCTTGGCGTGAAAGTCATTTTCTGCCTCTTCGCACTCAAAACGAGACTCATCGTAGGTAGGGCACCTAGACGAGCTCGCAGCATTCCTTGATCGCTTTGGTGCCATAATCCTGCACATAAGAAGCATACAAAAATTTCATTATATTAGTGCATCGAATGGTTACTCAGACTTCACCATCCGTTGACTACAAACGTACTTCTTTTAGTGCCATCATACCATGACCCCTAATTTGACCGTATATTTCCAGCAATTTCACCAACTCTAACCTAATGCACCCCACACTTACTTCTTTTATCATGCCAATATCACCCCACACATAATTACACCATCTCCAAATTTTTACAACAACAACCAACCAAACCTAAGCATCACATCCACTAAAAATGTGCAACACCATACATAACAACATAATTGGCCAAACCATGGCCCAAAACCATACTAATCAATCAACAAGCTAATTTGGGTCTCCAAACCACCATAACAAAGCACAATTACATAATAATGGAGACCCAACCAAGTTAATTATCAAAAATTCCAAAAATCAACTATACAACAATGGTGCTATACTAACAGGGCATATTTACATATTTTACACCAAGCCTAGGTAGGGTTTTAGCAAAAACTACAACTTTAACTATAATACACTACTTTAAACTAGCAAAAATTAAAGAAAAAGAAAAAGAAAAAGAAAAAGAAAAACTTACTTGCAAGTAGAAAGAGAAGAATGGGAATAGCAATAGAGGACTGGGAAGGAGTGGTGGAGGAAGAGGAAGAGATTTGGGGGGAGATTTTGTAGAGAGAAGGGAGAGAAAAAATTTTTAGAGGGAGAGGGAGAGTTGGGAGGGGCGGCTGGTTATGAGAGAAGTGGGAGGGAAATGTTTTAGGGTAGGGTTATTAAAAGAAGGGGGGGGGGGAAAGAAAAAATAATAAAAAAATTTCGCACTTACCTGGACTGCCCGCGTTCGCGGTGGAACCGCGAGCAATGGGAATCAGAGAGGTTCACCCACCGAGGTTTGACCGCGATCGCGGTCCAACCGCGGTGGGTCAGGTTCATAGGAGCCTTCTCACCGCGGTTTCATCGCGGTCGCGGTGGAACCGCGGTAGAAGGCTTACTCTTAATCTTAAGCCTGGTAGCAGCATTTTTTTTATATATAGACTAACTATAATATTTTACAATTACAACAATTTCGTGGGTTGCCTCTCACGTAGAGCCTGATTTAACGTCGCGGCACGACTCAACTTAGCGCATTTTAAGGCTCGCTCAACCTTTGAGGATCATCCAAATACAATTCAACCGTCTCTTTGGCTTCATCCATGCCAACGTACAATTTCAACCGCTGTCCATTGACTCTGAAAATGCAAGAGTCATCTTCAGATTGTATTTCCACAGCTTCCGACGGTAGTACTTCAACCACCCGGAATGGGCCAAACCACCTTGATTTCATTTTTCTCGAGAACAACCGTAATCTTGAGTTATAGAGTAGTACCTTGTCCCCGGTTTTGAAGTTGATCTCTATGATGTTTTGGTCATGCAACTGCTTCATCCTCTCCTTATATAATCTTGTTCTCTCAAAAGCCATATACCGGAACTCTTCCAGCTCATGTAATTCTGTGACTCTTGTTTTGCCCGCTTCATCCAGCTGAGATTTAATTGCTTGAGTGCCCACCATGCTTTGTGCTCCAGTTCAACGGGTAGGTGACAAGCTTTTCCAAACACCAATTTGTATGGTGACATGCCGATTGGTGTCTTAAAAGCTGTCATATACGCCCATAATGCATCATCGAGCTTTCTTGACCGGTCGGTCCTTGTGGCGTTCACTATTTTTGTCAATACACTCTTTATTTCCCTGTTGGATACCTCAACTTGCCCACTGGCTCTGCGGGTGATATAGAGTAGCCATATTGTGCTTCACATCATTTTTTGCCAAGAATTTCTCAAATGTCCGATTATAGAAATGAGTGCCCCCATCGCTGATAATTGCCCTCGGTGTCCCAAAGCATGTGAAAATGTTTTTCTTGAGAAATCCCACCACCACTCAGCATCATTGGTGGGTAATGCTACAACTTCCACATATTTGTACACAGTCTATGTCACACCTCCCTCTTTACTACCCCTTTACGATCCTTTTTAAAAGATACATTGGGTATACCTCAATGTTCAAATACCCGAGAAGGATATAATAACAAAGAGGAAGGAGTTTTTCCAAATAAAGGACAATCGGTCCGGGATTTTATTTAATTTTTAGAGTCGCCACTTGGGAAGATAATGGCGTCCTAAGTCACCGGTTAATCCCGAATCCGAGGAAGTTGACTCTGTATTACAGTCCGCGAACCTGGATAAGGAATTCTGTTAACCCGGGAGAAGGTGTTAGGCACTCTCGGATTCCGTGGTTTCAGCACGGTCGCTCAACCGTCGTTCTCAATTTTACGTGACTTGTTATACACTTTTTAACAATATGTATGTGTTTCCAACTTTAATATTTTTAAAGAATTGTGACGTCGCGAAAACGTATTTCGAGTCACACCTCAACCAGTACGCCTGTGACTTTTAATACATTTCGGCTTCGCCGGGATTTATGATTTGAGTTACACCAAGTGCACACTCGTATTAAGGAAGGTATATTTATTAAATCGTGCCTAATAAGCGTCTAAAAGGTTTAAATCTTTGGGAAAGGTTGTGGAATTTTCTATCAACCTTCCCGAATCTATTATATACTTTATCAATTACTTAAAGGGGGCCCCACTATTTTTGTTACTATGTGAGGCTCGTCCCATGTATTTTTTAAAGTCCAAACTCAATGTATAACTATATTTTCTATCACTGTTTTTCCCTTAATCAAATTAATTATCTTGTATTTTTGGAAACGGAGTCCAGGCCTCATCATATTTACACAGGCCTGAACTGAGCTTGGTTTCAGCAAATTATTGTGTGTATCTCGTCCTTAATAACCCACACCATATTAAAGCTTGCATTCAGAGGCCCAATTGGTACTCGAACACAGTCCAGGCCTGCGTTACACGTTAGGCCCAGACCAAAACTAAACAAAGAGAATGAAAACAAAAACTGAAAACTCATAATATGAACAAGTGTTTGAAACCAAAAGGAAATAATTCAAGCTATACTTTGTTCATTAAAAGAGAATTATCATACAAAGCTAACAACATCGATTCTGATTTCATAATTGTCTAATATGCATAAATTCTAATTAACAACTACTTTTCACTTTATTCTTCAATGACTAATTCATACTGCTAATCCGAATTCTTTACTAACTAAGTAACATGAGGTTATTTAATTATACAAAACGTGATTAAACTAATATGATTCACTTACTTAGAGCTCATTTGCAGATGCTAATTATACTTATCACTAGGTTTACTGTGAGTCTAGTTCATTTAATATTACAAAATCAATCTTAATTAAACTCTTACGTCATCTTATTGTTGTGAGCACATGATTTTTGCCCTACATGAAAATTACTCCCAAAATCCAAAAAAAAAAACAGAATAATTTTTGTGTTGTGCGTGATTTTCTGAATTTTTGTTTGATTTTCTAAATTATTATCTGCATCTTTTATCGGTGCATGTTTATTTGTTAAACTAAAAAAAAATATACAAAATAATGTTGCATTTGCATTTGAGTCTTATTTAGAGTAATTAAGTTTATTTTTTCAAAATATATAAAAATAAAGTCGAAAAATAATAATAATGCATCTTTTACGGTTAAATGCCTAGTTGTGTGATTTTTATTTAATAGATATTTAATTGGCATGTCAATTGTTGTTGAGTATTAATATCTATGTAGTTCTTACATTTTACAAATTAATTTTTTGTTTGATTATAAAGAAGGAAAAGAAAATGACTGAATATTAAGAGAAAAATTCGAATAGGGCCTTTGAATCTGGAGCCCAAACGAAACCAGCCAAAATATTCTCCTGAACCGGATCGACCCATTCCCCTCACCCGTTTTTGATTGATTTAATCCAAACCGTTGGGTGTTATTATCCAACGGCCAGGATTAAAAGATTCAATTTCAATATACCAAATTAACCAAAACCCTATCATTTTTCATCCCCCATTTCTTCAGAGAAGCCGCCGCCTCCTACCACCATGAACCGCCAGCCGGAAATCGTTTCCGCCGGCGGCAGCGCTCCAAACCACCCCATCTTTTCACCCCAAGCTCGCCTCAACCTCCCCGTCTCGATCCCCCTATCAGTTAGTTTCAAACACCCCCGGAACTCCTCGAATCTCCACTTTTAGCCATGAACCCTAGTGGCGGCGCCGCCTCCAATTGACCCCAAACTTGCACCCAACCTTCACCTCATCTCCCTCACACCCTAACCACCGTTATTTCCGCTCGAATTTGGCCAGAAATTGTTGAACCCCAAAATCGAAGTTTTTGAACCCTAAAATCCGAATGGAAAATTTTGTCGCCGGATTTCGTTGAATTGAGGTCTAATAGACCTTAATTGACGTGTTTTCACTTGGAAAACATTTCAATTAAGGTCCTTTCGACCTCGAATGACCAAAGCCCAAGCCGCCGAGTCTCCATTTTCTTCTATTTCGAGGTATTTCTTTTCCTTCTCGATTCTTGTTTAATTGTATTCGATGGTTTAGTTTAGTTATTTTGTAGTTTTTCGTTCGTTGTTATTTCTCTTCGGACATCTTCGATTTTTCTATTTTTTCTCATCTCTTTGGGACCTTTTTATTTGGTCAATCTGTCTACTTGTTGTTATTTGTTGTTAACGTGTAGTTGTAAGTTGAATTCACTTCGATTTTAATATCGTCGATTGGTTGATGTTGGATTCCAAAAGAAAACTGTGTTGTCCGAGGCTTGTTCTTGTGTCATTGATTTGTCGAATTTATGTTATCGTTTGTACATGTTGTATTCGACTGATTGAAGGTTGTCGACTAGCTTCGTAGGTCTGTTTGTTATTACTGTTAGATAGAAATTGATCCCTATTTTGTGCCCATAATCACTGTTGGACAGAATTTGGGTTGCCTATGATGTTTGGTTAGCTATTAATCCATTTAAGTGTTCAGAAAACTGAGTTTTAGAGTGCATTGCACATGGAACAACATGAAATGAGTTGTTGAAACTGCTGGACAACAGTATATTCCAGTGACTTCTTGCCCTTTAGGAGTTGTTTAATTGTTAAAACCCATATATAGACATATTTAAGTGGAATCAGAGAATAACAGGCAAATAATTTTGTTTATAATAATTTTTAAGTGTTAAAATAGGCAAAAGAGATCTGGAAAATAGATGGGGGGCATGATTAAAGGGTCTTTGCTCTTTGGCTATAAAAACACATTGAGACTCACTAGAAAAGACACACACAGAGAGAGCTTAAGATTTTTGAAAATCTGGAAAACACACAGAGACTCACTGGCAATAGATACACATTGAGAATCTTGAAAACACATACACACTCACACAGATACTCATTGGCAATAGATACTGAAAAACAGAGAGCAAAGGAGAGTTTTACCTCTAGTTTCTTCATTGAAACTTGTTCTGCTTTTGCCCTCTCTTGGTTTTCCCCGGATTCTTGTTTTGATTTCAAAATCATCTTTGAGATTATTGGTTGTCTTTGGGTTACTGTTTTCTGTCGAAATTCTGTTGGATCTGCCACTGCTGGGCTGTTTGGTTTTAGTCTGTTAGTTGCTATCTGCTGCTGCTGACTCACCTCCCTTTCCTCTTGTTGTAATTCAATCTCCAGGTACACCTTCTGATTTCATATAATTTTTGAAGAATCGATGCAACTGAGTTGAGTTGAGGAAATACATGATGAAATGTTGTTCAAAAATACTACCTGAAGTCATTTTTTTGGGGATTTTTTCTATTTTTCTGTTTAGCTTTAATACATGAGATGGTTTGTTATTTGAAGTCTTAATCCTTATGTGTATATAGACTATAATTCCCTGTTAATACGTAGTAATGGGATAAAAGATGGAGTTGTATGAGAGATTTTTTTTTAAATATTAGTTTATATTGAAACATGTTAGCATGTGATAATTGAGCCTTGTAGTTAAAAAATGAGCTCGATAGACTGTTAAATTAGCCAGGAATGTAACTGTTAGATTATTGTGATTGATAGGTTATGTTTGACAAATTTCGAACATCAAATTTCATGTTAATCGATAATTCAGGGAAATATTATACCAGTTGAAGGGAATAGGAAAGTGTTAAAAGATAAATTATATTTGAATATGGTTAAAACATGGGTTGTAAGCATTAGCCATAATCATAGCATTCTGACCATTTTATTTTCCTGCTAGTTTAACCCTCAATCTCTTAAAAAATGTTAATGATCCATTAGCTAGAGACAGGGATGTATAGGTCGAACTAGTAGTAAGGTAGTTTCACTCTGTTTTGTTAAATGCAAATTTGGTACCTTCTTGCGCATATTAATTAATTAGGACTTTAATTTTTGTTAGAAATAAACCAACTAGACAATCACAACCACTTTAGGATATCCTTGAATAAAACGAGCCTTACTAAATGTCTAAACCCGGGTGCATATTTATGTGATTTAAATTCAAATCTCAACGATGTTAAAATATGTCAAAATCACGGGTATAATTTATGTGACGTGATTCGAGACATATTTTAATAACGTTGCGATTATTCTTAAAATTAGATAAAAGCAGTTAATATGTTTAAATTGCATTATGATGTGAACATGTATAAAGTCAGGAATTTTTAGCCATTTATAATAATTGAAGCGACCGTGCTAGAACCACGGGATCCGGGGGTGCCTAACACCTTCCCTCGGGTCAACAAAATTCCTTACTTAGAATTTCTGGTTCGCAGACTTCATTTGGAAAGTCGAAATTTCCTCGATTCGGGATTTAAATGAATTGATGACTTGGGACACCATAATTTATTTCAAGTGGCGACTCTAAATTAAATGAATAATCCCATTTCGAATATTGTCACTTAAATTGGAAAAACTCCCTTACGCTTCTACCCACGGGTAGTGGGCTCGCCAAAAGGAGGTGTGACAGCTCTGGCGACTCTACTGGGGACACAAACCCAGAACCACTGGTTCAGGGTTTAAGAATTCGAGCTTTGAATAATTGTTGTATTTGGCTTATTTGTTATCTGATTTTGTTACATGTTTATATTTAATATGATAAATGTTGCTTTTACCGCTTTGATATTTTGTGAATTGTATATAAATTGTGCTGATACCCATTTTTCCTCTTCTGAGTCTTTTGAAATATAATATCGGGCATTTGCTGGACATAGCCCGTTTTTCTCAAGATAACCGTGGTGCTTGGCACCCGGTGAAGGATTTTGTAGTCACACATGTTTAGGCGGAGAGTTTTGTCAATTAAGCCGAAAGCCATGCTACCGGTGCACCGACACTCTTCGGCTCGAGTTGTCCGCTCGAGTTAAAGCCAGTCTAGATACTTTTTCCAACAGGATGATGACTTAGAAGAACAAAACCTTATGCCGAATCCCCGATAGGAACGTTTATTTGCATCATGTGCATATTTGACTTAGGAGGCAACACAGGGGTTGGGCCTGTCTAGGACGGGTGTACCTGAAACAAAAGACCAACTTGTTGCATCTTTCTGTGTGCATTTATTTGTTTCGATCTTACATGCCGACCGGTTTGTTATTAATAAAGAAAAGAGGGTAAAAAGTGGAAGATGTCAATCAAATTAATGGAAAACGAGATGTTTTTCTTGGAAAATAACTTTTTTGAAAAACAAATTGATAAAAAAAAAACAAAATAAAAATAAAATCTCCGAATAAATTTTGTTAATTTTAAATAGTTAGTTTCTTTAAAATTTTTCCTTTTGAAAAATGCAAAAAAAAAAAAAATTCCAAATAAATTTTCTTAGTTCCTTAGAAAATAATTTTTGAAAAATGCAAAAAAAAAGAAAAAAAAAATTGATTTTATTAAAGATAGGTTAGTTTCTCTCAAAATAATTTGATTTAGAAATGTTGTTTAAAAATAGTTTTTTTTCTTTTCTTAAAATGATTTAGTTCTTTTATTTCCGAACTACGCGGGTCTGATTCTCACCGGATGTGAGATACGTAGGAAAACCTCATCGGTTCCGACCCCAATTTATTTAAAAAAAAATCTAAAAAAAAATATATTTTTCGTTTAGTTCCTTCTTTAAAATCTTTCCTTAGAAAATTCAAAGAAAAAAAAAGTAGTTTAACTTTAAAAAAAAATGGTTTCGTTCTTCCTACTGTTTTTCATGAAATAAAAAAGAAAAATCAATAAAACTTAAAAAAAAATATGGGTTTCCTTCATTTTGAAGTACTTTTCTAAAATAAAAATAAAAAGAAACAAAAATTTAAAAAAAATAATATATTTTTTTTAGAAAAAGAGACAATAAGTAAAAATTCAAACAAAAATATTTTTTTTATCCCAAAGCAAATAAATTTTTTTAGAAGTCTTTCTTTCAAAAAAGCAAAACAAAAATAAGCAAAATATAAATATGTTATTTCTTTTAAAGCGTTTCTTTCAAGAATTAAACAAAAAAAAATATTAGTTTATTCGCTCCATTCCTTATTATCCGAACTACGCCCGGTCTGATTCATGCGGGGACATGATACGTAGGCAATCCACATAAGATTCGACCGTCACCAACAAAAAAAAAATAAAAAAATAAAAATAAAAAAGAAAAAAAAAGAAAGAGAAAATTGATAAAGGGAGAAAGAAGATGAACGCAAAGGAAAGTATAAGCCGGAGTAACGCATTACAATCGAATACAAGTAGCAACACGATCAACTGTATAAGTGCATCACAACCCAACGTGAGATTACTTATCTGTTATGTTGTCTCAGACTAACCGTTTGTTTGCCAAACTCCAGGTTTTAGAAAAGGGTGGTTGATTTTGTGGTACTCTGGCCTCACATTCATACTTCACGAGATCCAAAGGAAAAGTTTAGCAACCCGTTGCTAAATCAAAAGAAAATACCCATCCTTATTTCACAAGGTCGAAAAGAAGTGCCAACATGTCTTCAGAAATCCCTCTACCAACCTTTCCCGTTTTGGAAGAGAGCTCCGTGTCAGCCATTCCGGCTACTGAGTCAGCAGCTGCAGAAGAAAACAGAATTTTGCGTTGTCGCATGCTGGAGATGTTAGATGACTGGAATAACGGGAAAGAGCCCCCAAGTCTGATCCCTGGGTTCCCCGAACTATTCCTTAGGTCAAGTGGGATTTCCAATACCCCCACCAATTACCCACCTACTTTGTTTGGATATTCTAATGTTACAACTCTCTCCGAATCACCCTCCACTTCCCATCCTCGGGTGACAACATTAGATACATCTACAAGAACATCTGTAGGTTTTCCCGTTCCAATCACGGCGCATCCCGGCACGCATACTCCTTTCTTTGATTCCTCTTCTTTTACATTCCCAGCACCACCCCTTCCACGGGATCCTACCCAGTTTGCCGCCAATGTCTATCCTCAGCTCATGCCAAGCCAAAATCCAAAAGCTCCCGAACGGGATGAAATGGCAAAAAGAATGAGCAGCTTGGAACAGAGTTTGAAAAACATGCAAGGTCTAGGCGGACAGAAGAGTGTTCCTTACGCAGATTTGTGCATGTTCTCACATGTCCATTTGCCCTCAGGCTTTAAGACGCCGAAGTTCGAAAAGTATGACGGGCATGGCGACCCTATTGCTCATCTAAAGAAATACTGTAATCAATTGCGAGGTGCCGGCGGCATGGAAGAATTGCTGATGGCATATTTCGGAGAAAGCTTGATCGGGATAGCATCGGAATGGTACATGGATCAAGACATATCTCGATGGCACATCTGGGACGATTTGGCCAGAGATTTTGTGAAACAGTTCCAGTACAACATTGACATTGCGCCAGACAGGAATTCTTTATCGAACTTAAAGAAGAAACCCTTAGAAAGCTTCAGAGAATATGCTATTAAATGGAGAGAGCAAGCATCCAGAGTGAAACCCCCTATGGACGAAATAGAAATGGTCACTACTTTCCTTCAGGCTCAGGAACCAGACTATTTCCAGAAGATGCTGTCAGTAATGGGAAAGCCTTTTGCAGAGGCGATCAAGATTGGGGAAATGGTAGAAAATGGTTTAAAGACGGTAAGAATTTTGAGTCAAGCAGCCATTCGAGCGACCTCCCAAGCAATCCAAGGAGGGTCCGGAGGAATAGCAAAGGGTAGGATGAAAGAGGAAACATCCATGGCAACTTCGGGTGATAGAAGACACCACGCTCCTAGACCCATCTTTTCAGAAAGAACCCCCAGCATTATTACTCTGCTCGGGAAATGTCCTATATCCCTCAGCCGTACGCGGTCATGAACGCTCAACCTTTTGCGCCACCGCAACAGCATGTCAGTAGAAACCAAGCTCTATTTCCAAAAAATCAGCCTCCCCACCAGAACCACTATAATCCCCGACCTCCGCAGAATAACTTCCGTCCTTGGGGACCGCCAAAGAAATCAAACTTTACCCCAATTGGTGAATCTTACTCTAATCTATTCCCGAAACTTGTCCAAATGGGTCTACTGCAGCCGGTTCCTCAGAATAGACAAAACCCGGCATCACCTTCCTACAAAGCTGGTGTCAGATGTGCATATCATTCAGAAGCAGAGGGCCACCATACTAATGACTGTTGGACTTTGAAACAAGCGGTGGAGAATTTAATAGAGCAAGGGAAGATTGTGTTGGAGGATAAGGATGCCCCAAATGTGACCAATAATCCGCTGCCTGCTCACAATAACGGGCCGATAGTTGGGATGATTTGTGAAGACGAAGAATTCGATCCAGCGCTCAAGGCCATAATTGCTATTGCTAATGTGGAAAGGAAGCCCAAGGCGGCCCTGAAACAAGAGAAGGGGGAAAAGAAGAGTAAAATCACTGAGTTAGAACCAGAAAGGGAAATTAGTGCACCTAAGCAAGCCTATGTGGCATGGGGGGCAATTAAGACACCACAGCTGAATGAGCCAGTGTTTGTTGGACGCGTACCACAAAAGCTTAAGGACCGTCAAGAGGAAGATAATGAGGGTTTCATGACTGAAGAGAGTGAAACATGAGGCAAAGCTCTGCGATACCCATATGGTCGAGCCAGGGAAAAGGGACTATCACCGTTGAGATGTGATCAGACACTAAACTCCCAAACTGAAAGGCTAGGACATTCCCGATCAGGCGGAAGCCCAGTAAACTTGTCCTGCCGCATTTTTTCTGCATCCAGAGTATTTCAGGGTGTAAATTGGATGTTTCTTTTAGTTTTTGTCTTTAAATTTCCGAATGTGAACCCTGTTTATCCTTTCGATTCCAAGAAATGAAATTAATATTTCATCGTCTGTTTCCTTTTCTTTTGTTATTTTTTATTCTTTCAGATTTGTTTTAGTTTTCTTTTTCTGTTCTCTTTAGTTCAAATCATGCAGCTTTAAATAACATGACATGCTTGCGGATTTCATGCCTAGATCCCAAAACGCTGTCAGACTTCAGAATAATGAATCGAGAGTTGAAATGCACAAAAGTTTATTTTTGAGGAAATGAAACAATGAATCGGAATAACTGAAGGAAAATTGGTTCACATACAAAAGGATTGTGTTGTACTCAGAGAATACCCGAGTAGTTATCCCAACAAAGAATGGCCCATGCTTGCAACAAGAAAGTGCGGCCCAGGAATCTCGAAATAAAATAACCGACGTTAAGGCGCATTCCTCCTCATTACTAAGAGACAAAAGGAAAATTGGCTCCTAATTGGAAAGATCCATACATCATCCGGAAAATATCACTAGGAGGGACGTTGTATCTGGGAGACATTGAAGGAAATGATCTTGAAACGGCAGTCAATACAGATGCAGTATAAAGGTACTATGTCAAAACCTCATGCGGCGTTGGCTTTTGTATAATTGAGATGACGAAGGCTTTCTTTCTTGCTACCCCAAACACTACCAACCCTTTTGTAAACCCTTTGAGCCAGTTACATTTCTTTGGCTACCCTCTTTGGAATCCAAATACAAAACAAAAAAACAAAAAGAGAAAAGAAAACCAAAAACAAAACAAAACAAAACAAAACAAAGGACCTGAACTACGTTCTGACTTGATTCCGAAAGGATACGTAGGCAACCTCTCCTGAGGTTCAGTCACACCAAAACAAAAATCCCAATTTCCCCAAAAATTGAAACTGGGGCAGATGATATGACGGTTCATTTTAGATCCGTCAAGATGGTTCCAGAGTTGTAATTCCATTCAAATTCCTTTTTACCCAAAAAAACCTTGTTCAAGTCCTTCAGATCAATTACCAAAGGCAAGGAAGAGAAAAATGTCATTGACGAAAATCTAACACAGCCTGAATTGAGAGAAACAAAAAGAGAGAGTCTTATCGGTGAAAAACCTTCGGGCACCATAAGGCGATGGCGGTTGGAGAAGCTAAAAATGAGAGAGTCCGTTTAGTGAAAACTCGCAAAGAGCACTATCGGGCGACAATGAGAAGAGAAATGAGAGAGGTCGATTGGCGAAAACCCGCAAAAGGGCGCCGCCGACCAAAAAAAAGACGTCCCTTCACTAAAAGAATTTTGGCAAGGTTCCCTGGTTTTGAAATTGCGAATCAATGGGTTCATAAGAAGTTGGAAAGTTTATGTGGGTTAGGCGTCCAGTCCAAGAAGCATGTCATGTTTATTTGAAGTCAGCATGCATCACAGATAAGTCCTTTTTTTCCCCGAAAGGGACGCTTCTCTTTAAACTCATTTCCTTGCTTTTTGTATAGTTATTCTTTGAATCCCTTTCAATTTAATTTTAATTCTGAAACTATTACAAAGAAAGGCGGCAGGACCGGTTTTACAGGATTCCGTTTGGTAAAAAGGCAAAGAAAGATACCTAGCCTCAGTGGTGTATTGATCCAATCCCGACTGATCATGATGGTCGATCACTTACAAAGGAAAGGACATTAAGAAGGAAAAGGAAATCAAAGGCTAAGGTTTTAAAAACGGAACGAGACAGAAAGACAGAGCCCACACAGGCGAGTCCTCAAAGAATTCCGAGTTTGAACCCGATCATGTTGAGAGAAAGTCACCCTCAAAGACAATCAGCAGCAAAGTTTCTTAATGAAAATGGGGCAAGGATCAAGCAGTCAAGATAATCAAGGCCACAAAGTCAACCACTTTTTCAACTAATAAAATGTTCTTTGTTGAAAGCAGGTCTATTTAATTGTGCAAGAAGAAGGTACAACCCAAAGAAGTAAAGTACGCAAGCATTGAAATGGCTCTGAACAGGAAAACGCATAAAAAGGGAGGTTTCTTTCCAAAAGCTTTATCTTAGGCATTTGTTGATATTTTAAAAAAAAAAAAAAAAACCTAAAAGAAGGCCCAAAAGGAAGAATAAAAGAAAACAAAATGAAAACTCCAAAAAGAGAATCAAATCATGTTAGTCCAATATCCATTTGGATCCCGGTCAGAAAACCGAGGGTCTCTCCGGCCAGAAAGCCGTGAGACATTGCTTTTGAATTTCGGCCAGAAAGCCGTGAAACTTTTATCCCTGGTCAGAAAACCGAGGATCTCCCAGTCAGAAAACTGCGGAGCCATTTATTTTAACCCCGGCCAAAAAACCAAGGGTCTGGCGGCCAAAAAACCGTTAGACATTGTTTGAATTCCGGCCAGAAAGCCGTGAAACTTTTATCCCCGGTCAGAAAACCGAGGATCTCCCAGTCAGAAAACTCAGCGGAGCCATTTATTTTAACCCCGGCCAAAAAACCGAGGGTCCGGCGGCCAAAAAACCGTTAGACATTGTTTGAATTCCGGCCAGAAAGCCGTGAAACTTTTATCCCCGGTCGGAAAACCGAGGATCTCCCAGTCAGAAAACTGCGGATCCATTTATTTTAACCCCGACCAAAAAACCGAGGGTCTGACGGCCAAAAAACCGTTAGACATTGTTTGAACTCCGGCCAAAAAGCCGTGAAACTTTTATCCCCGGTCAGAAAACCGAGGATCTCCCATAGTCAGAAAACTGCGGAGCCATTTACTTTAACCCCAGCCAAAAAACCGAGGGTCTGACAGCCAAAAAACCGTTAGACATTGTTTGAATTCCGAATAAAAAGCCGTGAAACTTTTATCCCCGGTCAGAAAACCGAGGATCTCCCAGTCAGAAAACTGCAGAGCCATTTATTTTTACCTCGGCCAAAAAATCGAGGGCCTGGCGGCCAAAAAACCGTTAGACATTGTTTGAATTCCGGCCAGAAAGCCGTGAAACTTTTATCCCCGGTCAGAAAACCGAGGATCTCCCAGTCAGAAAACCGCGGAGCCATTTATTTTAACCCCGACCAAAAAACCGAGGGTCTAGCGGCCAAAAACCGTTAGACATTTGTGACGACCCGGCCCGTCGTCACGGGAATTACCACCCCGTTGTGTTGTAATTATATAATTCATGCTTTTATATAAGTGTTAGAGTCTATCGGGGGAGTTAGGAGTGAATTAAATTGGAAATGAGGCATATAGCCTTTGTGAAGGAAACTTGAATAAGAAAAGTCAACCCGGAGTTGACTATTTAGCTAGAGGGCCCGGAATCGGATTCTAATGATTGAATTCCGGCCGAAAGTCGTGAAACTTTTATCCCCGGTCGGAAAACCGAGGATCTCCCATCAGAAAACTGCGGAGCCATTTACTTTAACCCGGCCAAAAAACCGAGGGTCCGACGGCCAAAAAACCGTTAGACATTGTTTGAATTCCGGCCAGAAAAGCCGTGAAACTTTATCCCCGATCAGAAAGCCGAGGGTCTCCCAGTCAAAATATTGCGGAGCCATTTATTTTAACCCCGGCCAAAAAACCGAGGGTCTGGCGGCCAAAAAACAGTTAGACATTGTTTGAATTCCGGCCAGAAAGCCGCGAAACGTTTATCCCCGATCAGAAAACCGAGGATCTCCCAGTCAGAAAATTGCGGAGCCATTTACTCTAACCCCGACCAAAAAACCGAGGGTCTGACGGCCAAAAAACCGTTAGACATTGTTTGAATTCCGGCCAGAAAGCCGTGAAACTTTATCCCCGGTTAAAAAACCGAGGATCTCCCAATCAGAAAACTGCGGAGCCATTTATTTTAACCCCGGCCAAAAAATCGAGGGTCTTGTGGCCAAAAAAGCGTTAGACATTGTTTGAATCCCGGCCAGAAAGCCATGAAACTTTTCTTCCCGGTCAAAAACCGAGGATCTTGCGGCTAAAAACCGTTAGACATTGTTTGAATTCCAGCCAGAAAGCCGTGAAACTCTTCTTCAAAATCCCGGCCAGAAAGCCGTGGAAAATTTATTTGTGAAACCATGATTTTCTTACCCAATACCAAAGAGTCTTTTTAATCACTTTCTGTGTCACAACTAACTCACGAAATTTTCCTAGCAAAACTGGGGCAGAAAAATTTCGTTCGTTTGTTTGTTTTTTATCTAAATAGGTTTGTGTGACGACCCGGCCCGTCGTCACGGGAATTACCACCCCGTTATGTTGTAATTACATAATTCATGCTTTTATATCAGTGTTAGAGTCTATTGGGGAAGTTAGGAGTGAATTGAAATGAAAATGAGGCATATAGCCTTTTTGAAGGAAACTTGAATAAGGAAAGTCAACCCGGAGTTGACTATTTAGTTAGAGAGGTCGGAATCGAATTCTGATGATTCGGTTAGTTCCGGGAGGTGGATTGCGACTTAGGGGAGCGATTGGAATTGAATTTGGAGGCCCGGTGTAGTTTTAGGCTTGAATTGGCGAAGGTTGAATTTTAGCGAAATCCGGATGGTAGGTGATATTTTGATCCGGGGGTCGGAATGGAATTCCGACAATTTCTGTAGCTTCATTATGTGATTTTGGATGTGTCCGCAAATTTTCAGGTCATTCGGACATCGTTTGATCGGGTTTTGGATTGAATGTTAGTTTTGAAAGTTTTGAAGAAACTTAGGCTTGAATTCGTGTAGAAATGGTGATTTTGATGTTTAGTGTGGTGTTTTTATGATTGGAACAAGTTCGTATCATGTTTTGGAGTATGTTGGTGGTTTTCGTTGGGGTCCCGGGGGTCTCGGGATGAATCCGGGGGTCCAAACGGACCATTCTTGGCCAAAGAAGAGAGTTGGTTTGCTGTCATAAGTGCAGCAGAATTTTACCCTTCGCGATCGCAGAGATAGGGACGCGATCGCGTAAGGTCAAGAACAGAAGCAACGCGATCGCAGGAGCACGGACGCGATCGCGTAGAGTTAACCAGGTGGTCATCGCGATCGCATGAGCATCTACGCGATCGCGTAGAAGAGAAATGGGGTCCAGGGAAAAATGTGCTACGCGATCGCAGGAAGAGGGACGCGATCGCGTGATGCCGGATGGTTGTACATCGCGATCGCGTGAGGAGAATCGCGATCGCGTGAGGGCTAAATGTTTGAACATCGCGATCGCGTGAGTAGAGTCGCGATCGCGTAGAGAAAATGGGTCTGGCAGAGAATTTCATCACAGAACAGAGGGGCTACGGGTTCATTAACCCAAAACGCCATTTTTGAGTTCTAGAGAGAGAAACTCACGGGAATTGCTGGTAATTCATCGGGGATTCGTCGGAGGTAAGTTTTGTGGCTTAATTGCATCATTTTAGCATGAAATCCTTGGTTAAATTTCTGTAAATGGAAGATTAAAGGTGGGTTTGAGCCCTAGGCCTAAATTAAAGAAAAACACTGAATTGAGTGGGCAAATGGAGTCCGATTTTGGTAAATTTTATATGCCTAGACTCGTATCGCGATGAGGATTCCGAATCTGTGATTTTTGTAATTTTTTGACAAGTGTACCAAAAGTCGGATTTTGACAACTTGTGGGTTTTGATATAAATTGGGTTATTTCGAATGAATTTCGTGAAATTAGCGTATATTGATGCATTCTCTATGATTTTGAGCAGATTTGGCAATCGAGGAGATTGATTTGCGAGGCAAGCACAAGGCGGATTGAAGCTTCTACCGGTTCGAGGTGAGTGGTGGTAGTAAACAATGTACTGAGGGTTTGAAACCCCGTACTAGCACTTCACGGTGCTATATTGAGTTGAGACACGCGTTCCATGACGAGCGTGGTGACATTGTGATTGGGAGTTCGGACTTAGTCCTTCCCGGCTAATAGAATACTCTGTTGTATGACTGTTACTGAGACTATAACTGTACGATTGGGCTAATGGCCATGTTTGGGGCCTTGTGCCGATCCGTAGAGCATTAGGGAACCTATAGAGCTAGGTGACCCTTATATCATGTCGGAAACATACACTCAACCGTAGCTCTAGCCGTATAGCATAATATGAGCCCGTACTAGACGTGTACATTGAGAGAGATTATCTAGGGTGGAATTCCTCGTTCTAGCCGAGTGGGCCCGAAAGGCCAAGTCTATATTGACCGAGACAGGGGTCTAGGACCCACCGTGATATATTATATCGGGCCCGAGAGGCCAAGCACATATTGACCGGGATAGGGTCGAGGACCCATTATGAGGTATTATATATACATACCTATATTGGATCGGGCTGCACGCCGCAGCATTGGATCGGACTGCATGCCGCAGTAATATACATGTAATATGCATGTAATATACATGTGGGACGGACCGCACGCCACAGTAGTATTGCGCTCGGGCTGTAGGAGCCCCTTCGGAGTCTGAGTCTGCACACATTCTCGGTGAGCACTAGTGTATATTATGGGATCGGGCTGCGCGCCGCAGGAGTATAAATATATATACATATAAATATTGGATCGGACCGCACGCCGCAGTAATACATGTGTGGATCGGGCTGCACGCTGCAGTGTAATAGTGCTTGGGCCTAGGGAGCCCCTCCGAAGTCCGTATACACCCCCAGTGAGCGCCGTCGACGTTAAATGGAGCGGGCCGCGCGCCGCAGCGGTATATGTATTGGAGCGGGCTGCACGCCGCAGCGTTATACTTAATCATATCCTATTATCTACTCAAATACTTATACATTATAGACATAGGTATGTGTCTTTATATGTTGAGATGGCCGTACACCGTAGGGGTACGAGTGAGGGTCGGTTCAGTGTGGAACCTTGTAGAGATAAACGTAGATTGGAGGTTAGAGTACTACTATAGTGATGACGTACCTGTGAGGGTTGCCTTAGAACTGGTAAGTGATAGCACATGAGTTCTTACTTTCAGTTATTATTTATTATTGTTACTCACTGAGTTGAAATATACTCACCCCACTCCCCTGCACTTTCTGTGCAGATCCACAGTGCCCGAGAGCAGTTGAGACTTTGTAGCTGCTGATCCTTGTCTACTCTTGCGGAGATTACGAGGTAGCTGCCAGCGTCCGCAGAGCTTGTTTCTCCTTCTTTATCATCTTGTTGATTTCCTATTTGCCTAGACTTGATTGTATTAGGATGCTATTCTGTAGAGGCTCAGTCTCGTGACACCACGATATGTTTGGGACCGTATTTTGTATGATTTACGTTTCGGTTATCACCTGATATGATCATTTACTGTTTAAGTTTAATTTGATTAATAACTGGCCGGGTTAAGGGATAATATGGTCGGGCTTGCCTAGCATTGT
The DNA here is from genome assembly GCA_032618575.1 of Nicotiana noctiflora. Taxonomy (NCBI): domain Eukaryota; kingdom Viridiplantae; phylum Streptophyta; class Magnoliopsida; order Solanales; family Solanaceae; genus Nicotiana; species Nicotiana noctiflora. Next base: position 194,658 of record JASVEL010011739.1, on the reverse strand, counting down.
GTTGGGCGCCATCACGACCAGGGTTTGGGTCGTGACAAGTTGGTATCAAAGCCTAGGTTAACAGGTCTCGCGAGTCATGAGCCGGTTGGTAGAGTCTCGTGGATCGGTGCGGGGACGCCTGTACTTATCCTCGGGAGGCTGCAAACCTTTTTAGGAAAAGTTTCAATTTTTGGAATTCTTATCGTGCGATTACTTTTGACTTGAAGTAAACTTTTACATTCTATTCTCTCGTAGATGGCGAGAACTCGATCATCCGGACGTGGAGGACGACCACCACTACCACCTGCTGAGGCCGTGGACGCGGTCGTGGTCGTGGCGGAGGTCAGGCAGCTGATGCAGTACCAGCTGACCCACAGCCCCCAGTTACAGAGGTGCCAGCAGCACCAGATCAGGCACCAGTTGTGCCCATTGTCATTCCGGGTCTACAGGAGACCCTGGCTCAGATACTAGCAGTCTGCACTGGCCTAGCACAGGCGGTTTCAGTTACTACTGTAGCAGCTGCATCGGGGATCGGGGGTGGTCATCAGACCCCCGTAGTACGTACTCCAGAGCCAGCAGTGCAGGGCATACAGACACCAGAGGCTCCTCTAGTTCAGCCTGTGGTTCCGGATCAGCCAGCAGATCAGGTTTAGGGGGACAGGGTCCCAGCTATGACGGACGATGAGCAGCGTCGTCTCGAGAGGTTCACCGAGTTATCTCCTCCGGTGTTCACCGGTGCTCCGGGCGAGGACGCCCAAGGTTTTCCGGATAAGTGTCGTCGGATGCTTCGTACGGCAGGGATATTGGAGTCCGGTGGGGTATCTTTCACTACCTTTCAGTTTCAGGGGCCAGCCTTCGCTTGGTGGGAGGCTTATGAGCGCCGCAGGCCAGCCGGAGGGGAGCAGCACCACTATCATGGCCGGAGTTCTCCACTATGTTTTTGGAGAAATGGGTGCCTCGATCTCGGAGAGAGGAGATGCGTAGGCAGTTTGAGGGTCTCCGTCGGGGGACATGTCAGTGTCAGAGTATGAGATCAGGTTTACAGAGTTGTCCGGATATGCACCGTGGTTGGTTCATTCCGACAGAGAGAGGATTGGGCGCTTCGTGGACGGCCTCATTTATCCCATTCGTATTCTGATGACTCGGGAGAGGGTTTTGAGTCGTACATTTGAGGATGTCGTGGATATTGCTCACGACATAGAGACAGATTGTCGCAGACAGTGGGATGAGAGGGAGGCCAAGAGGCCTTGAGGTGCAGCTAGTTCCAGTGGTACTCAGACTAGAGGCCAGAGTCAACAGAGCCGAGGTCGCTCTTTCAGATCTTCGCAGTCGGGTCGCTCCGATCGTGGCAGATGGTCTTCTAGATAGGGTTATCAGGGTTCGAACCAGAGCCAGCCATCTCTCAGTGCCATGCCAGCTCAGAGTTCTTCACAGGCCCCATCTGCTCGGTGTTCATCTCGGCCTAGTTCATCAGCTGGCCAGTCCAGCGCCAGGTGTCCTTATCAGTCTTAGTCCCCAGCACCGGGGAGTTGCTACGAGTGCGGAGAGTTTGGGCACCACCGTAGGTAGTGTCCCCATCTTGTTTCCAGATCTTATCAGCAGAGAGGACAACCCTCGTCATCTGGTCCTTCTACTTCAGCACCCGCCCCGCAAGGTAGGGGTGAGGGTCAGTCAGCTAGGGGTCGGCCTCGAGGGGGAGACCGATCAAGCGGACATGCTAGATGCTATGCTCTCCAGGGCCGATCTGAGGCCGTTGCTTCTGATGCAGTTATCACAGGTATTATTTTAGTCTGCCACAGAGATGCATCAGTGTTGTTCGATCCTGGTTCTACTTATTCTTATGTGTCTACATATTTTGCTCCCCATTTGGGCACGACCCGAGGGTGTCTTGAGCTGCCAGTGCATGTATCTACCCCGGTAGGGGATACTATTGTTGTGGACCATGTATACCAGTCCTGTTTGGTCACTATTGGGGGTCTGGAGACCCGAGTGGACCTGTTGCTTCTCAGCATGATTGATTTTGATGTTATATTGGGCATGGACTGGCTATCTCCATGTCATGCTATTCTGGACTGTCATGCTAAGACAGTCACTTTGGCTATGCCGGGCATTCAGAGGATCGAGTGGCGAGGCACGACTGAGTATGTACCTAGAAGGGTAATATCTTTCCTCAAGGCCCAACGAATGGTTGGGAAGGGATGTCTCTCTTATTTAGCATTTGTGCGGGAGGTCGAGGCCCGGACTCCCAGTATTGATTCTGTTCCCATTGTGCGAGACTTTCCTGATGTGTTTCCCTCAGACCTGCCGGGCATGCCGCCGGACAGGGATATTGATTTTGGTATCGATTTGGTGCCAGGCACTCAGCCTATTTCTATTCCTCCATATCGGATGGCACCAGCCGAGTTGAAGGAATTGAAGGAGCAGCTCCAGGAACTCCTAGATAAGGGGTTCATTCGGCCGAGTGTGTCGCCGTGGGGTGCACCGGTCCTGTTTGTTAAGAAGAAGGACGGATCCACGAGGATGTGTATTGACTACAGGCAGCTAAACAAAGTAACAGTGAAGAATAAGTATCATCTGCCTCGTATTGATGATTTATTTGATCAGTTCCAGGGAGCTAGGGTGTTCTCGAAGATTGATCTTCGTTCAGGCTACCATCAGCTGAAGATTAGAGAGTCTGACATTATGAAGACTGCATTCCGGACTCGATATGGTCATTATGAGTTCCTTGTGATGTCGTTTGGGCTGACCAACGCCCCAGCAGCATTTATGCATCTGATGAACAGTGTGTTCAGGCCTTATTTGGATTCATTTGTGATTGTGTTCATTGATGACATTCTAGTCTACTCCCGTAGTCGGGAGGAGCATGCTCAGCATTTGAGTATTGTGTTGCAGAGATTGAGGGAGGAGAAGCTATATGCTAAATTCTCCAAGTGCGAGTTCTGGCTTGAGTCCGTGGCATTCTTAGGGCACGTGGTGTCCTGTGATGGTATTCAGGTAGATCCGAGGAAGGTCGAGGCAGTGCAGAGTTGGCCCAGACCGACCTCAGTTACCGAGATCCGTAGCTTTCTGGGATTGGCAGGGTATTATCGCCGATTCGTTCAGGGGGTTCTCTTCTATTGCTTCACCCTTGACTAGATTGACTCGGAAGGGTGTTCCTTTCTTATGGTCCGAGGAGTGCGAGGAGAGCTTTCGGAAGCTCAAGACAGCACTGACCACAGCACCAGTCTTGATTCTACCGACAGCTTCAGATTCTTATACTGTATATTGTGATGCCTCATGAGTGGGCATTGGTTGTGTGTTGATGCAGGAGGGTAGGGTCATTGCTTATGCTTCTCGTCGGTTGAAGCCCCACGAGAAGAACTACCCTGTTCATGATTTGGAGCTAGCAGCCATAGTTCATGCTTTGAAGATTTGGAGGCATTACCCGTATGGTGTCTCCTGTGAGGTGTTCACGGATCATCGCAGCCTTCAGCACTTATTCAGACAGAAGGACCTTAATTTGAGACAGCGGAGGTGGTTGGAGTTGCTTAAGGACTATGATATCACTATTTTGTATCATCCGGGGAAGGCCAATGTGGTGGCCGATGCCTTGAGTCGGAAGGCGGTTAGCATGGGCAGCCTAGCTTTCATCCCAGTTGGGGAGAGGCCATTTGCTTATGATGTTCAAGCCCTAGCCAATCGGCTAGTGAGATTAGATATTTCGGAGCCGAGTCGGGTGTTGGCTTGTGTTGTTTCTCGATCTTCCTTATATGATCGCATCGGGGAGCGACAGTATGATGACCCACATTTGCTTGTCCTTAAGGACAGAGTGCAGCATAATGATGTTAGAGATGTGACTATCGACAGTGATGGTGTTCCGAGGATGCAGGGCCGTATATGCATGCCCAATGTTGATGGTTTGCGGGAGTTGATACTTGAGGGGGCACACAGTTCGCGGTACTCTATTCACCCAGGTGCCGCAAAGATGTACCAAGACTTGAGACAGCACTACTGGTGGAGGAGAATGAAGATGGATATTGTTAGGCATGTAGCTAAGTGCCTCAATTGCCGGCAGGTCAAATATGAGCATCAGAGACCGGGCGGTGTTCTTCAGCGTATGGTTATTCCCGAGTGAAAATGGGAGAGGATCACCATGGATTTTGTTACTGGGCTACCTCGGACAGCGAGGAAGTTTGATTCTGTATGGGTGATTGTTGATCGGCTGACTAAGTCCGCACATTTCATCCCGGTTAGTACTACTTACTCATCGGAGCGGTTGGCAGTGATCTTTATTCGGGAGATTGTCAGGTTGCATGGGGTCCCAGTGTCTATTATATCTGACAGAGGCACTCAGTTCACTTCTCAGTTTTGGAGAGCATTTCAGCGAGAGATGGGTACGCGGGTTGAGTTGAGCACCGCATTTCACCCCCAGACAGACGGACAGTCTGAGCGCACTATCCAGATCCTGGAGGATATGTTGCGAGCATGTGTGATCGACTTTGGTGGTTCATGGGATGAGTTCTTACCACTTGCCGAGTTTGCCTACAACAACAGTTATCAGTCGAGTATTCAGATGGCCCCGTACGAGGCATTGTATGGCAGACGGTATAGATCTCCCGTCGAATGGTTTGAGCCTGGTGAGGATAGATTGATAGGGACTGAGTTAGTTCAGGATGCTCTGGATAGAGCAAAGTTGATCCAGGAGAGGCTTCGCACAACACAGTCTCGCCAGAAGAGTTATGCAGACCGTAGGGTTCGAGAGTTGTCTTTCATGGTTGGTGATAGAGTATTGCTGAAGGTTTCACCCATGAAGGGTGTCATGAGGTTCGGGAGGAAAGGGAAGTTGAGTCCCAGGTACATTGGTCCTTTTGAGATACTCAGGAGAGTTGGAGAGGTGGCATATGAGTTAGCCTTGCCACCCAGTTTATCCAGCGTTCATCCAGTATTCCATGTGTCTATGCCCCGGAAGTACATTGGGGATCCGTCTCCATGTATTAGACTTCAGTACCATTCAGCTTGATGGTGATCTATCCTATGACGTGGAGCCTATTTCTATTTTGGGTCCCCAAGTAAGAAAGTTTAGGTCGAAGGAGATTGCATCAGTTAAGGTTCAGTGGAGAGGTCGACCCGTAGAGGAGACTACTTGGGAGGTTGAGCAGGAGATGCGGGGCAGATACCCTTAGCTATTTGAGACTTCAGGTATGTTTCTTGACCCGCTCGAGGACGAGCGTTTGTTTAAGTTGGGGAGAATGTGACGACCCGGCCCGTCGTCATGGGAATTACCACCCCGTTATGTTGTAATTACATAATTCATGCTTTTTATATCAGTGTTAGAGTCTATTGGGGAAGTTAGGAGTGAATTGAAATGAAAATGAGGCATATAGCCTTTTTGAAGGAAACTTGAATAAGGAAAGTCAACCCGGAGTTGACTATTTAGTTAGAGAGGTCGGAATCGAATTCTGATGATTCGGTTAGTTCCGGGAGGTGGATTGCGACTTAGGGGAGCGATTGGAATTGAATTTGGAGGCCCGGTGTAGTTTTAGGCTTGAATTGGCGAATGTTGAATTTTAGCGAAATCCGGATGGTAGGTGATATTTTGATCCGGGGGTCGGAATGGAATTCCGACAATTTCTGTAGCTTCGTTATGTGATTTTGGATATGTCTGCAAATTTTCAGGTCATTCGGACATCGTTTGATCGGGTTTTGGATTGAATGTTAGTTTTGAAAGTTTTGAAGAAACTTAGGCTTGAATTCGTGTAGAAATGGTGATTTTGATGTTTAGTGTGGTGTTTTTATGATTGGAACAAGTTCGTATCATGTTTTGGAGTATGTTGGTGGTTTTCGTTGGGGTCCCGGGGGTCTCGGGATGAATCCGGGGTCCAAACGGACCATTCTTGGCCAAAGAAGAGAGCTGGTTTGCTGTCATAAGTGCAGCAGAATTTTACCCTTCGCGATCGCAGAGATAGGGACGCAATCGCGTAAGGTCAAGAACAGAAGCAACGCGATCGCAGGAGCACGGACGCGATCGCGTAGAGTTAACCAGGTGGTCATCGCGATCGCATGAGCATCTACGCGATCGCGTAGAAGAGAAATGGGGTCCAGGGAAAAATGTGCTACGCGATCGCAGGAAGAGGGACGCGATCGCGTGAGGCCGGATGGTTGTAAATCGCGATCGCGTGAGGAGAATCGCGATCGCGTGAGGGCGAAATGTTTGAACATCGCGATCGCGTGAGTAGAGTCGCGATCGCGTAGAGCAAATGGGTCCGGCAGAGAATTTAATCACAGAACAGAGGGGCTACGGGTTCATTAACCCAAAACGTCATTTTTTGAGTTCTAGAGAGAGAAACTCACGGGAATTGCTGGTAATTCATCGGGGATTCGTCGGAGGTAAGTTTTGTGGCTTAATTGCATCATTTTAGCATGAAATCCTTGGTTAAATTTCTGTAAATGGAAGATTAAAGGTGGGTTTGAGCCCTAGGCCTAAATTAAAGAAAAACACTGATTTGAGTGGGCAAACGGAGTCCGATTTTGGTAAATTTTATATGCCTAGACTCGTATCGAGATGAGGATTCCGAATATGTGATTTTTGTAATTTTTCGACAAGTGTACCAAAAGTCGGATTTTGACAACTTGTGGGTTTTGATATAAATTGGGTTATTTCGAATGAATTTCGTGAAATTAGCGTATATTGATGCATTCTCTATGATTTTGAGCAGATTTGGCAACCGAGGAGATTGATTTGCGAGGCAAGCGCAAGGCGGATTGAAGCTTCTACCGGTTCGAGGTGAGTGGTGGTAGTAAACAATGTACTGAGGGTTTGAAACCCCGTACTAGCACTTCACGGTGCTATATTGAGTTGAGACACGCGTTCCATGACGGGCGTGGTGACATTGTGATTGGGAGTTCGGACTTAGTCCTTCCCAGCTAATAGAATACTGTGTTGTATGACTGTTACTGAGACTATAACTGTACGATTGGGCTAATGGCCATGTTTGGGGCCTTGTGCCAATCTGTAGAGCATTAGGGAACCTATAGAGCTAGGTGACCCTTATATCATGTTGGAAACATACACTCAGCCGTAGCTCTAGCCGTATAGCATAATATGAGCCCGTACTAGATGTGTACATTGAGAGAGATTATCTAGGGTGGAATTCCCTGTTCTAGTTGAGTGGGCCTGAAAGGCCAAGTCTATATTGACTGAGACAGGGTCTAGGACCCACTGTGATATATTATATTGGGCCTGAGAGGCCAAGCACATATTGACTGGGATAGGGTCGAGGACCCATTATGAGGTATTATATATATATACCTATATTGGATCGGGCTGCACGCCGCCGCAGTATATATATTGGATCGGACTGCACGCCGCAGTAATATGCATGTAATATACATGTAATATACATGTGGGACGGACTGCACGCCGTAGTATTATTGCGCTTGGGCTGTAGGAGCCCCTTCGGAGTCTGAGTCTGCACACATTCTCAGTGAGCACTGGTGTATATTATGGGATCGGGCTGCGCGCCGCAGAAGTATAAATATATATACATATAAATATTGGATCGGACTGCACGCCGCAGTAATACATGTGTGGATCGGGCTGCACGCCGCAGTGTAATAGTGCTTGGGCCTAGGGAGCCCCTCCGAAGTCTGTATACACCCCCAGTGAGCGCCGTCGACGTTAAATGGAGCGGGCTGCGCGCCGCAGCGGTATATGTATTGGAGCGGGCTGCACGCCGCAGCGTTATACTTAATCATATCCTATTATCTACTCAAATACTTATACATTATAGACATAGGTATGTGTCTTTATATGTTGAGATGGCCGTACACCGTAGGGGTACGAGTGAGGGTTGGTTCGGTGTGGAATCTTGTAGAGATAAACGTAGATTGGAGGTTAGAGTACTACTATAGTGATGACGTACCTGTGAGGGTTGCCTTAGAACTGCTAAGTGATAGCACAGGAGTTCTTACCTTCGGTTATTATTTATTATTGTTACTCACTGAGTTGAAATATACTCACCCCACTCCCCTGCACTTTCTGTGCAGATCCACAGTGCCCGAGAGCAGTTGAGACTTTGTAGCTGCTGATCCTTGTCTACTTTTGCGGAGATTACGAGGTAGCCGCCACCGTCCGCAGAGCTTGTTTCTCCTTCTTTATCATCTTGTTGATTTCCTATTTGCCTAGACTTGATTGTATTAGGATGCTATTCTGTAGAGGCTCAGTCTCGTGACACCACGATATGTTTGGGACCGTATTTTGTATGATTTACGTTTCGGTTATCACCTGATATGATCATTTACTGTTTAAGTTTAATTTGATTAATAACTGGCCGGGTTAAGGGACAATATGGTCGGGCTTGCCTAGCATTGTGTTGGGCGCCATCACGACCAGGGTTTGGGTCGTGACAGTTTGACCTCGGGACGCAAGGATCAAGATAACCTACAAGTGGAACATCAATCCTGCATGAAGAAAAGAAGAAAAGAATCAAAAGAAAACGAGTCCAAATGTTGGAATAACAAAAGCGCGGATTGCTCAGAATCTGATTGAAGTAACAAGCTCCGCCGACTCCGTTTCACTCAATGTTACAGAAATAAACAAGCACGTACAGCTTGTTGAGCATCAAGATTCAGATCGAGGTCTACAATAAATCAGCTAAGATTCAAGATCAAGTTTTCAAGAAAATCATAGATAGGAATCTTGTAACTCATAGTTTGATAGCATAGCTAGTTCAGTTTTAATTTTTTTTTGGTGTAATAAGGAGGTCAGTAAGCAGTAAGCAGCAACAGCAGCAACGATAGCAACAGTAACATCAAAGTGTCAGTCCACGTCCCAGCTACCGAAACTTCCCGAACTACATTGACATGATTCCTGTTTAGCCCAGGATATGTAGGAGGCCTCCCGAAGCAAAGGCTCGGTCAAGATCTTTTCGAAATGCTTCACAAGGAGTGCTCAAAACGGGCAAAAAATCGCTCGTATTTGCTCATTATTCTTTGCAGGAAAACTCTTCGCGTTTTCATGCAAAGAGGGGCAGCTGTGAGCACGTGATTTTTGCCCTACATGAGAATTACTCCCAAAATCCAAAAAAAAAAATAGAATAATTTTTGTGTTGTGCGTCATTTCTTTCTTAATTATTATCTGCATCTTTTATCGGTGCATGTTTATTTGTTAAACTAAAAAAAAATATACAAAATAATGTTGCATTTGCATTTGAGTCTTATTTAGAGTAATTAAGTTTATTTTTTCAAAATATATAAAAATAAAGTCGAAAAATAATAATAATGCATCTTTTACGGTTAAATGCCTAGTTGTGTGATTTTTATTTAATAGATATTTAATTGGCATGTCAATTGTTGTTGAGTATTAATATCTATGTAGTTCTTACTTTTTACAAATTAATTTTTTGTTTGATTATAAAGAAGGAAAAGAAAATTGCTGAAAATTAAGAGAAAAATTCGAATAGGGCCTTTGAATCTGGAGCCCAAACGAAACCAGCCCAAAATATTCTCCTGAACCGGATCGACCCATTCCCCTCACCCGTTTTTGATTGATTTAATCCAAACCGTTGGGTGTTATTATCCAACGGCCAGGATTAAAAGATTCAATTTCAATATACCAAATTAACCAAAACCCTATCATTTTTCATCCCCCATTTCTTCAGAGAAGCCGCCGCCTCCTACCACCATGAACCGCCGGCCAGAAATCGTTTCCGCCGGCGGCAACGCTCCAAACCACCCCATCTTTTCACCCCAAGCTCGCCTCAACCTCCCCGTCTCGATCCCCCTATCAGTTAGTTTCAAACACCCCCGGAACTCCTCGAATCTCCACTTTTAGCCATGAACCCTAGTGGCGGCGCCGCCTCCAATTGACCCCAAACTCGCACCCAACCTTCACCTCATCTCCCTCACACCCTAACCACCGTTATTTCCGCTCGAATTTGGCTAGAAATTGTTGAACCCCAAAATCGAAGTTTTTGAACCCTAAAATCCGAATGGAAAATTTTGTAGCCGGATTTCGTTGAATTGAGGTCTAATAGACCTTAATTGATGTGTTTTCACTTGGAAAACATTTCTATTAAGGTCCTTTCGACCTCGAATGACCAAAGCCCCAGCCGCCGAGTCTCCATTTTCTTCTATTTCGAGGTATTTCTTTTCCTTCTCGATTCTTGTTTAATTGTATTCGATGGTTTAGTTTAGTTATTTTGTAGTTTTTCGTTCGTTGTTATTTCTCTTCGGACATCTTCGATTTTTCTATTTTTTCTCATCTTTTTGGGACATTTTTATTTGGTCGATCTGTCTACTTGTTGTTCTTTGTTGTTAACGTGTAGTTGTAAGTTGAATTCACTTCGATTTTAATATCGTCGATTGGTTGATGTTGGATTCCAAAAGAAAACTGTGTTGTCCGAGGCTTGTTCTTGTGTCATTGATTTGTCGAATTTATGTTATCGTTTGTACATGTTGTATTCGACTGATTGAAGGTTGTCGACTAGCTTCGTAGGTCTGTTTGTTATCACTGTTGGATAGAAATTGATCCCTATTTTGTGCCCATAATCACTGTTGGACAGAATTTGGGTTGCCTGTGATGTTTGGTTAGCTGTTAATCCATTTAAGTGTTCGGAAAACTGAGTTTTAGAGTGCATTGCACATGGAACAACATGAAATGAGTTGTTGAAACTGTTGGACAGCAGGTATATTCCAGTGACTTCTTGCCCTTTAGGAGTTGTTTAATTGTTAAAACCCATACTTAGACATATTTAAGTGGAATCAGAGAATAACAGGCAAATACTTTTGTTTATAATAAGTTTTAAGTGTTAAAATAGGCAAAAGAGATCTGGAAAACAGATGGGGGGCATGATTAAAAAGTCTTTGCTTTTTGGCTATAAAAACACATTGAGACTCACTGGAAAAGACACACACAGAGAGAGCTTAAGATTTTTGAAAATCTCGAAAACACACAAAGACTCACTGGCAATAGATACACATTGAGAATCTTGAAAACACATACACACTCACACAGATACTCATTGGCAATAGATACTAAAAAACAGAGAGCAAAGGAGAGTTTTACCTCTAGTTTCTTCATTGAAACTTGTTCTGCTTTTGTCCTCTCTTGGTTTTCCCCGGATTCTTGTTTTGATTTCAAAATCATCTTTGAGATTATTGGTTGTCTTTGGGTTACTGTTTTATGTCGAAATTCTGTTGGATCTGCCACTGCTGGGCTGTTTGGTTTTAGTCTGTTAGTTGCTATCTGCTGCTGCTGACTCACCTCTCTTTCCGCTTGTTGTAATTCAATCTCCAGGTACACCTTCTGATTTCATATAATTTTTTAAGAATCGATGCAACTAAGTTGAGTTGAGGAAATACATGATGAAATGTTGTTCAAAAATACTACCTGAAGTCATTTTTTTGGGATTTTTTCTATTTTTCTGTTTAGCTTTAATACATAAGATGGTTCGTTATTTGAAGTCTTAATCCTTATGTGTATATGGACTATAATTCCCTGTTAATCCGTAGTAAGGGGATAAAAGATGGAGTTGTATGAGAGATTTTTTTTTAATATTAGTTTATATTGAAACATGTTAGCATGTGATAATTGAGCCTTGTAGTTAAAAAATGAGCTCGATTGACTGTTAAATTAGCCAGGAATGTAACTATTAGATTATTGTGATTGATAGGTTATGTTTGACAAATTTCGAACATCAAATTTCATGTTAATCGATAATTCAGGGAAATACTATACCAGTTGAAGGGAATAGGAAAGTGTTAAAAGATAAATTATATTTGAATATGGTTAAAACATGGGTTGTAAGCATTAGCCATAATCATAGCATTCTGGCCATTTTATTTTCCTGCTAGATTAACCCTCAATCTCTTAAAAAATGTTAATGATCCATTAGCTAGAGACAGGGATGTATAGGTCGAACTAGTAGTAAGGTAGTTTCACTCTGTTTCGTTAAATGCAAATTTGGTACCTTCTTGCGCATATTAATTAATTAGGACTTTAATTTTTGTTAGAAATAAACCAACTAGACAATCACAACCACTTTAGGATATCCTTGAATAAAACGAGCCTTACTAAATTTCTAAACCCGGGTGCATATTTATGTGATTTAAATTCAAATCTCAATGATGTTAAAATATGTCAAAATCACGGGTATAATTTATGTGACGTGATTCGAGACGTGTTTTAATAACATTGCGATTATTCTTAAAATTAGATAAAAGCAGTTAATATGTTTAAATTGCATTATGATGTGAACATGTATAAAATCAGGAATTTTTAGCCATTTATAATAATTGAAGCGACCGTGCTAGAACCACGGGATCCGGGGTGCCTAACACCTTCCCTCGGGTCAACAAAATTCCTTAGAATTTCTGGTTCCTAGACTTCATTTGGAAAGTCGAAATTTCCTCGATTCGGGATTTAAATGAATTGGTGACTTGGGACACCATAATTTATTCCAAGTGGCGACTCTGAATTAAATGAATAATCCCGTTTCGAATATTGTCACTTAAATTGGAAAAACTCCCTTACACTTCTACCCCCGGGTAGTGGGCGCGCCAAAAGGAGGTGTGACAATTGTTACTGTTTTTAAACTTATTTAAATCTAGATATCAAGTACCAAATTAAACTATCTCCATAAGTTGATTGAAATCATTATTGACGAATTTAGAACTATTGGACTTATTTCGAAATTAATTAGACCAATTTTACGGTTTATCCTATTTTAACTAGGTGACTTTAGCTACTATAACTACACTACCACTACTTACTACTTATTACATTATTCTATTCGAGCTTCTACACATACACATGATATCCTAATGAATTATAAATTTAACTATCTAAACAGCTACATAAAACATAAATGTAAAATAGTAGAGGCTTTGAACTGCAACTTCATTTTCATCATAGCTTCAAATTACATAGCCTGAATAAGGAGGTGTACCTGGTATTAAAAGGAATGGGAAGATGGAAAATCAACAGGGCGGTGAAAATACAGCAACAACAACAGTAACAACGAGTAGTAGCTTTAACACCTCAATCCCGAAAATCCCAGCAATACGGCGAAAAACAAAAACCAGTAAAAAAAAATATATTCCAGATTTTCTCTTCGTTTTGTCTTTCTAGCTTTGAACGCTTTTCAATTCTCAAAATAAACTCTCAAAAATTGAATTTTGTTCGTGTATACTTCTGTATCCAGAGTGTATATCGAGTGTATACTACTCTTTTTTTTCCTTATTTTTTCTTCTCTTCCTATTTTTTCCTCTCTTTGTTTTCCACCTTCTTCTTCATAAATCATTTCTTCTATTTATAGGCAAGAATTTCGAAAATTTTCAGATTTTTTTATTAAAAAGAAAATATTTTTTAATTTAAAGAAAACCCACTAATCCATGTTTCCTCTCGTTGTTTTCTTCCTTGATTTCCATGCCCCCCACTACTTTATGTTATGTGATTATGATTATTTTTTGGCTAAAACAAACCTGAATTTTTTTTTTTGGGCCAAGGGGTTTTGGGTTGGGTAAGGGTGCTTAGGATTGAGCTTGTAACTTAATTTGCAAGATGGCCCAATCCAAATTTTTTCTATTTTGTTCTTCTCCATTATTCAACTTCCTAATTAATAAAGCCCAAAATACTAAGATTAATTTATAAAAACTAAAATTATCTTGAAATACTAATTAACTCATAATAATAATTGTCACCTAAATTTAAATGGTAATTAAAATACAATCACACAATTTGGACATTAAAGGCTAAAATGCAAAAGATGCCTATTTTGTGATTTTCATTTTGTAAGATAAAATTACTTACTCCTAATTGTAGAATTAAATCCTAAATGCAAATGCGATATATTTTTTATTTTTTTTAATTTAACAAATAAATATGCACAAAAAAAGGACATTTTTTTTTAAAAATGACACTAAATTCACAACAATTGCAAACAAACTAAAAAATTATTTTATTTTGATTTTTTTGGGAGTAATTCTCATAGGGCAAAAATTACATGCTTACAGCTTCCCCTCTTTGTCCGAAAACACAAAGAGTTTTCGCACAAAGATAAAGTGAGTAATATAAGGGATTTTTGCCCATTTGAAAACTCCATAAGAAGCATTTTTTTGAAAGAGTTTGACCGAATCTTGCTTCAAAGGCTTCCTACATATCCTTGGCTATAAAGGAATCAGGTCAGTGTAGTTCTAGAAGTTTTGGTAGCTGGGACTACCATGGGACTGTTGTGACCTTGTTGTCGCTGCTGTTGTTCCTACTACCACTGCTTACCGACCTTCTTATTACACCATGCTAAAAGAAAAATAAGACGCTAGACTAAAAATCTTATCTATAACTTCAACTTGTTCTTCATGTGTTTCTCTTGTCATTTCTTCTCTTCCAACTTGACTTGTCAGCCTCTCTTGATTGCCGAACTAGAATTGTTTATTTCTCTCTTGTGAGTTTCGAATTATTTTCCCTCAAAGCCTGAACTTCCTTCTTCTGACCCTTATTGCCTTCCTACCGATTCTTGACCTTGGGTTTATGCTGGGGATTTCTGTTACACTCTGCCACTTCCCGATTGTTTACTATCCTTATCAAATCTTATAAACTGAGACGCCGTCCTGTCCTTCCTGCGAGCGCCTGACTTCATCGACAAACTCTAATCATAAATCACCACTCCATTCTTCAGGAGGGCACCTCACTTCAACAATGATTCAATAACTTCTACTTAAAAGATAACGCCTCTCCATTCTTCAGGCGGGCATCTGACTTCAACCACAAACTTCGAAAATAAATCTCCACTCCATTCTCAGGCGGGCACCTGACTTCAATAAATCGCCATTCCATTCTTCAGGCGGGCACCTAACTTCAATAACAAACTTTGAAAATAAATCAGCACTCCATTCTTCAGGCGGACACCTGACTTCAACAACAAACTTCGAAAATAAATCGCCACTCCATTCTTCAGGCGGGCACCTTAACCCTGAAAATAAATCTCGCCATTCCATTCTTCAGGCGGGCACCTGACTTTAATAACAATTTTTTTAAAAAAAAATAAATCGCGATTCCATTTTTCAGGCGGGCACCTGACCTCAACAACAAACTTTGAAAATAAATCGCCACTCCATTCTTCAGGCGGGCACCTGACTTCAATAACAATTTGAAAACTTCCCCTTGAAAATAACGCCTTTCCGTTCTTCAGGCAGGCACCTGACATCATCAACAAACTTCGAAAATAAATCGCCACTCCATTCTTCAGGCGGGCACCTGACTTTAACAATAACTTCAAAAAATAAATCGTCATTCCGTTCTTCAGGCGGGCACCTGACTTCGTCAACAAACTTCGAAATTAAATCGCCATTCCATTCTTCAAGCGGGCACCTGACTTTAATAACAAATCTTTTTTAAAAATAAATCGCCATTCCATTATTCAGGCGGGCACGTGACTTCAATAACAAAATTTGAAAATAAATCGCCACTCCATTCTTCAAGCGGGCACCTGACCTCAACAACAAACTTTGAAAATAAATCACCACTCCATTCTTGAGGTGGGCACCTGACTTCAATAACAATTTGAAAACTTCCCCTTGAAAATAACGCATTTCCGTTCTTCTGGCAGGCACCTAACTTCATCAACAAACTTCGAAAATAAATTGCGACTCCATTCTTCAGGCGGGCACCTGACTTTAATAATAACTTCGAAAAATAAATCTTTATTCCGTTCTTCAGGCGGGCACCTGACTTTGTCAGCAAACTTCGAAAATAAACCGCCATTCCATTCTTCAGGCGGGCACCTGACTTCAATAACAAACTTTGAAAATAAATTGCCATTTCATTCTTCAGGCGGGCACCTGACTTCAACAATGATTCGATAAATTCATCCCATCCATGTCGCCTTCCTTCGCTTCCTACACCACTTTATTCTTCCTGCCTCACCTCTTAAACCATCCTTTCTTCTGAATTACCTTGTTCCGGAATTGCTTTCCCTCCTGATTGCTGGGAACATCTTTAGAATTGTTCACTTACCTGCTGGGGATAATGCTGCTGGGAAGATTTTCTTTATTCCCTCCCTTTCCATTTTCTTCAAAACTTCTGTTTTCTTTTGAGATCGATGGGGATCTGAAATGTTGTC
Organism: Nicotiana noctiflora; assembly: GCA_032618575.1. Classification (NCBI taxonomy): domain Eukaryota; kingdom Viridiplantae; phylum Streptophyta; class Magnoliopsida; order Solanales; family Solanaceae; genus Nicotiana; species Nicotiana noctiflora. Next base: position 178,582 of record JASVEL010011739.1, on the reverse strand, counting down.
CGCTGGTGACTATACTGTCGAGGAACCCCCTTTCTTCTCTTCCAACTTCCTTCAAGACTCGCACTTTGATCTCTTGAAAAACTGTAGGATATAATGTCGCCGGGGGAACTTTTCAGTGTTTCTTTCTTCCGAACTGTTGGGGATGATACCTGCCTTATGCTTTTCTAAACACAGGTTCCCTCACTTTGTTATGCATGCTGGGGGTATAACTTCCTTTGTCGCAGCTTGTTGTTTTCTTTATCTCAAAGCTGCTGGGGATAAATCTGGTTACAGGATCATTCTCTCGTGTTAACCGGCTTCTTTCAAAGCTGCTGGGGATAACCCGGGTTCAAAGATCACTTCCCCGTGTTGTCTGGCCTCTTTTAAGACTGTTCCGCTCGAAGTTGGTATTCTCATTTCTCCCAGAATCTTGCGTTACCTTCTATCTTTACCAACTGGGTATTTGATTTCAAGAAAATTTTCGCAATGAGAGAACATTTTCTGCCCCAGTTTGATCATCTTCTTTGTGCTGTCTGGCCTCTTTCAAGACTATTCCACTCGAAGTTGGTATTTTCCTTCCTCCCAGAATCTTGTGTTACCTTCAATATTTACCAACTGGGTATTTGATTTTAAGAAAATTTTCGCAATGAGAGAAAATTTTCTGCCCCAGTTTGATCATCTTCTTTGTGGAATGCTTTTCCGCTATCAATGTCACTTCTGTTTCCTGCTACAAATCAAAGAAAAATTTGTTAGTTCAAAATGCGGTGGTTGGTTGTGACGCTCCTATTGGGGATGGTTCTCCTCATCTTTCTTTGCTCTGTGTTTCATTGTCAAAACTTGCTGCGGATATTATTATTTGTTGGGGATGATATTCCTGTTGGGGATAGTTTTTCCCTTTCTTGCTTCCTCTCCCTCCTCGACAACTTTCCGTTCACAAGCCTTTCACCATTGTTTTCCACTGGTAACTTGACCACCCAAATTCCTATGTGAGTGACTCTACTTGAGGATCTTGCATGTTTTACTGATGAACCTTTTTCTTCGTTCATCCTTATCACTGGAAATACCTTTTCTGCTGGGGATATCTCCCCTTATTTTGTGGCATAGCTCGGGAACGAGCATTTCCCCGACCTTTGAGCCTCATTGGCTTTGGCCTTGAGGCTTTTTGCTGGAGATATCCTCCGTGACACTAATCCGTCCCTTTGTCAATTTCCTCTTGTTGGGAAATATCCTTTTTACACCAGCCTTCTGGTTGTTCCCTCCTGACTTATATCACTTGGGTGTACCAATCAGATCTCATCTTGCATAATTGAAAGGCCGATGGCAAATTTTGAAGTCATTTCTCACAAACAGACTCTATTGGGGAATTTTTAATAAAAGATAAAATGAGCAGAATAAAAACAAAGGAGGAGGATGACTCTCTTGAAAAGAAAAATTATAAAATAAACAATAAAAACCTATCAAACGCGGATACCAACTCTAATAGCCATGACATGCACATATAACATATTCTCTGTCGTTAAGTCGCCTTTCATAATCTTCGTCTGGGGCTTTCCATCTGATTCTTAATCTTTGTTCGACTTATAGTGCCCGAAGGGTTTTCACTGTCAAGCCTCTCTCATTTCGGTTTTTCTCTCAGCTTTCATCGCCTTATGGTGCATGTGAAGGTTTGCACCGCTAAGACTCTCTCATTTGTATTACTCTTCAGCTGTGGATTGGGGGTGTTACCGCTAAGACTCTCTCATATTTCTTCTGCTAAAGATCAGAGTCTTTTCTGCTGGAAATCATAATGTTATGTTCTGATAAAACTCTCTTATTTGCCTGACTTGGCTTCTTTTGAAGATTGGTCAAAAGGTCTTTCTTTGGACCGTAATGTGGGATTTGGATAGGGCTAGAAAGAAAGGGTATTAAAGGCTCAAAACAAACTCAACTTTGGGTTCACACTTTACAACATTCGGACCTAAATTTAATAAACACAATTTTTCTTTGCCCCAGTTTCTTACTTGGGATTTTTGATTTTTTATTTACAATATGACCTAGCTGTGAAGCGCATATGTATCCTCTTTGAGGAATCAGTTCAGACGTAGTTCCCAATTCCTCGTTGTTCCATTTCTCCTTTTTATTCATTTTTTTTTCTTTTTATCTCTTTCTTTTCTTTTTGTTATTTTTGTTGTTGTTTCTTTTCTTTTTTTTTCTTTTCGTTTCTTTCTTTTTCTTTTCTCTTTTTGCTTTTCTTTCTTTTTCTATGTGTTCCTTTGCTACTAAGTCCGAATGAGGGGTATGAAAGAAAATACATAAGGCTCAAAGGGTTAACGAAGGATAAAGTGTTTGGGTTGCAGAACAAAATGCCTTCGTCATTCCAATCTTCAAAACATGCCAAGTGCAAACAATACAATTAGACATTCACTATATCTTCTGATTGTGCCAGGATTGATAACCATATCTACCCATTCGACTGTTCGTTTGTCATTTTAAAACATTGCTAGACGACACTCGCGACCTCTATGGCAACATGGCCAACTTGCCTTAAGTTTTACATGCCCCAGTTTCACATAATCTCAAACCACTCTTGTTTCCTTTAAATGTCTCGATCATCTCTATTAGGCCCGAACTATGCGTGCATGTCATGTCACTAGAATGAGTGTTCGAACAAAAGACAAATCTAAGATAAAAAGAACTAAACAAAGAAGATGACTGGGGGCAACAAAAGACAGAAAGTTTCATTAAGCTAACGGTGAAATGACTCAATAACAAAACAAGCAAAACAAACCAAAGTACAATCCTGAAACGAAACTCGACAAAACTAGGCAAACTAATATGACAAAAATAGAAGGATGAGAGGGTTTTACCAAGAGACAAAATCCGGATTACAACCCTGAAAATAACACGGACAACAGAAATAACAACAAAATAAGCCACCAAAACTCCACTCTGATTGACCAAAAGATGGAGCACCTTTCCAACTATCAAGCACAACATCTTTAGCCAGTGCCTTCTACATCAATCATACGGGTGTCGACTATATCCGGATTTTGTACGACAATGTCGCCTGCATTGATAAGCTCCTGAATTGCTTTTTGCAGCTTCCAACATTTTTCTGTGTCATGCCCCGGGGCGTCTGAGCAATATGCGCACATTTGATAAAAATCACACCTTTTTGACCGATGAATTAGCATTTTTATCTGAATTGGTTTCAACATGCCCAGTTTCTTCAACTTCTGGAACAAACTGGTATACGATTCCCCCAAAGGGGTGAGAGCCTTTTCTCGTTTCAGTAGCCTCTCATTTCTAAAGGCCTGATTTGGCCTAAAACCTGACCCAGTTGGTTTTCGATATGCTCGTGGGGGTGGATAGTCTTTTTGTAAAGATGGGTACTTGGAAAGTGAAGTATGATTTTGGGGGTCCCGGGGAGAGTTGTGGTGTTGGGGACGGGAGTAGCATTGGGAAAAAATAACCGGAGAACGAGTGATGGAGCTACTCGGGTGGCTGGAAAAGCTGTGATAGGCGGGTATATATAGAGAGTGTGGTGGATCATTTGGCATTGGGTTCAGTGTACGAGTGAGGATAGAGTCTAGGCAGTTAGGTGGTAGTGGGGGTGGTGCTTTCCCATCCATCCACGCCCGATACATGTCAGCCACATGTTGTCTCAGTATTTTGACTTCTTGTACCAACCTATTGTTCCGTTCAACCAGCTGTGGTCGAGCATCAGTATCAACCCACTCAGTTTTCAAGTTTTCTGCTATTATCCCTTGATTTTGCGTTGCAGGGAAGAGAACCACAACCAACCACCTTAATTTTATCAACAATTCAAAACAAAATATGTTAGAAATGGACTCATTCGGTCCCCATTTTTTTCTCTTTTTTTTTTTCAATTAGTGGTGGTCGAATCTTATGTTGATTGCCTACGTAACATGTCCCCACATGAATTAGACCAAGCGTAGTTCTGGCAAATTAATGCAAGAATGAAGAGATGTTTATTTGATTTTGTTTTTTTTTGAAGGAAAATCATACAAGTCAACTCCAACTACAAACTTTGATGAAAAACTTTCACGTCTTGTGCCAGAGATTTCTACAAGGATAAGAATATTATTAGTATCAATTATGACTATTTCTACAAAATTGGCCATGAAATGGCTTATTTTGGAAAAGTGGCTATTTTTGCAAAATTTTGTTTAAGATAGTAAACTCGAAAATTTTCTCATCCTGGGGCTCATGGGGCATCGTTCGGCATCACCACAAGCCAATACAAGACTGAAAAGTTTTTTAAATGTCAATTGTGACTATTTTTTACAAAATTGGCCACGTAATAGCAATTTTTGCAAAATCTTATTTAAGAAATTACCAATTCAAAATTTCTCTTCCTGGGGCTTATGGAGCATCATTCAGCATCGCCACAAGCCAACACAAGACTGAGGAAGTTTTAATGCCAAATGTGGATATTTCAGCAAAACCGGCCATGTAAGGGCTTATTCGATAAAGTGGTTATTTTTGTAAAATTGAGTGATGACTCAAACTTAATTTTGCGGATACGGCCTTTCAATATTTCCGCGAGGGAATATTTCAAGGCTGTGCCTGCAAATTATTTAAAATAATTCAAAGTGGTTATTCTTGCAAAAAATGGCCTTCCTGCGTCCTTTTGGAGACATTCAGCTTATTTTAAACAAGGATAGCATCCCCCGACTAATTTATAACAAAATCAAAATTTTGACACTTTTTGGTTATTTTTTAAAAAGGGGGTGTTAACTCAAACTTGATTTTGAGGCTACGGCCTTTCAACATTTCCACATGGAATATTTCAAGGCTATTAAAAAGAAAAGATTTCAAAGTGGCCATTTGTGCACAAACAGCCTTCCGGCGTCCTTTCGGAACATTTGGCTATTTTCAAGAACAGCGTCACTTTGATTTTTGAAAACTAAAACTCGTTATTTTTTGGTTATTTTTTAAAAGGGGGTGTGAACCCGAACTGGATTTTGAGGCTACGGCCTTTCAACATTTCCACATGGAATATTTCAAGGCCATTATTCAAAAAGAAAAAGAAAAGATTTCAAAGTGGCCATTTTTTTACAAAAATAGCCTTCCGGCATCCTTTCGGAACATTCGGCCATTTTCAAAAACGGCATCACTTTGATTTTATTGACAAAATTAAACACACATTTTTTTTTGATTTTTTGAAAAGGGTGGTTGGACCCGATGAGGGTTGCCTACGTATCCCACCTAATGGCGAGAATCAAACCTGCGTAGTTCGGTCAAATTAATTGACCAATTATTTCAACAAAGCAATTTTTCTCATTTTCCAAATTTCCAAATTTTCCAACAACTCTTTTATCACTAGTTCTATTTTTTTCATTTTTGAATATTCTTTTCTACTCTCGGGAATTTTTCCGGTATGCATAACGATCAAAGACAATTAAAAATGCAACACATAGTATGCTCGATCTTTAATTACCGGGTCACCTGTCCTAGACGGACCCAACCCCTATGCTGAGTCCCCTAAGTCAGTTATGATGCAAATAATCGTCCTATACCTATGTTCAATATCTTATGGTTTCATATGGTGCTAGACCGTGTACCCGAGTAGACAACTCGGATCGAGGAGGGGGCTACGTATCGGTGACCCGCGGAGTCAATCGGCATTGTAACTTATCCGGCCTCTGTTTCTTAATTTAGGTGTGACTTAACAGAAAGGGGAGTTTCAACCAGTAAGCACATCCCCGGAGGTGAAGAAGAGAAGGGGTTTTCGGCACAATTTATACATACAATCCATATAATATCAAAGCGGTAAAACACATAGCACGTTGTTCAAAGAATATAACAAAGTCAAATAATATTGAGGACGGCGATTCTAATGAGCTCGAATTCTTAAACCGTGAAACCGAAGTTCTGGGTTGTTGTCCCAGTAGAGTCGCCAGAGCTGTCACACCTCCCTCTTTACTACCCCTTTACGATCCCTTTTTAAAAGATACGTTGGGTATACCTCAATGTTCAAATACCCGAGAAGGATATAATAACAAAGAGGAATGAGTTTTTCCAAATAAAGGACAATCGGTCCAGGATTTTATTTAATTTTCGTAGTCGCCACTTGGGAAGATAATGGTGTCCCAAGTCACCGGTTAATCCCGAATCAGAGGAAGTTGACTCTGTATTACAGTCCGCGAAACAGAAACCTGGATAAGGAATTCTGTTAACCTGGGAGAAGGTGTTAGGCACTCCCGGATTACGTGGTTTCAGCACGGTCGCTCAACCGTCGTTCTCAATTTTACGTGTCTTGTTATACGCTTTTTAACAATATGTATGTGTTTCCAACTTTAATATTTGTAAAGAATTGTGACGACGCGAAAACGTATTTCGAGTCACACCGCAACCAGTACGCCTGTGACTTTTAGTATATTTTGGCTTCGCCGGGATTTATGATTTGAGTTACACCAAGTGCACACTCGTATTAAGGAAGGTATATTTATTAAATCGTGCCTAATAAGCGTCTAACGGCTTTAAATCTTTGGGAAAGGTTGTGGAATTTTCTATCAACCTTCTGTCACGACCCCAAATCTGGTCGTGATGGCGCCCAGCACATTGCTAAGCCAGCCTGACCAATCAATAACAGTAACGGAGCTCGAAGCTCTCTCTAGCCCATTTAAGCATATCAATTCACGAAGCAATAGCGATACATATAACGAAAACGGGGAACCAAGTCCCACAATACATCAACTCCCATAGACCGAAGGGTCAAGAGTCATGAGCCTCTACCGAACATGAGTGTATAAAGGTTTACAAGATACCAAGTGCGAAAAGAAAAGTCAATACGAAATCAAAAGACAGTAAGAAGGAATATCGGGTCTTGCGGACTCGGCAGGCTACCTCGTATATCCCACGGATGTCGCCTCGCACAGCTACCGGATCACTGCCGAGAGGTACCTGGATCCGCACACAAGGTGCGAGGGAGTAAAATGAGTACTCGCAGGACTCAGTGGTAATAAACAAGGGTAAGACGCAGATAAGAAATCCGCAATAAAGCACTATGTAAAGTTGTATTCAAATACCCTGTCACAGAATCAATATCAACTGTACATGTACCAACAAATATCAAAAACAAGTATAACAACTAGCAGATGTAGCTAAATGCAATGCAATGCATGACATGACCGCTACGGCGCGTAGCCCGATCCAATTTGGGTACCCGTGCTCACCGTGGGGGTTCAGACTCCGAGGGGCTCCTACAGCCCAAGCACAATATCACCGCGGCGTGCAGTCCGATCCAACATATATACTGCTGCGGCGCGCAGCCCGATCCACTACCAGGTCAGCTAATATGCAACTACAACCTCGCAGGCTCAAAAGTAGTTTTGAAAACCTTTTGTCACTTTTCAGTTGGAAAACGGTAATACCAAGTTCCAAAGATTGGAAATAGCATGATAACAGAAATAGCTACGGATTGGTAGTAACTAACATGTCAATATGATAAGACAATGATAACGATCCTCGCGGGATCCAATAACCGGCTCACGGCCCACAAGTATACTCAACCACCCAAGAAGGGGGTTCAACGGCTCAAGAGTAGCCAATATCACAGTATAATATGCAACCATCCGAGAAGGAGGTTCGATGGCTCATGAATAGCCTAATATCATAACAGAATATCAGCAAGTCGGACTAAGCCATAGTCCCCAATCACAATCGACCCCGCACTCACATGAGAGTACGTGTCTCGCTGCGCTATACAGCGTCACAAAGTGGTATACCGGGGTTTCGAACCCGCTGGTCATCACCCACATCTATTACTCACCTCAATACGGCGCGGCGACTACTCCGCAATGCCCTTGCCACGAGAATCAAGCTCCGCACGCGTAGAATCCGATCAAATACAGTAGAAATACAACAAATTAGGCCAATGGGACGACACCCAATCAATACAACTCAATTTACATCAAAATTCCCAAAGTTGTCAAAACCCGACTTTCGGTACACTTCTCGAAAAATCACGAAAGTCACATATTCGGAACCCTCATCTCGATACGAGTCTAAGCATATAAGGTTTACCAAATTCGGACTCCATTTGCCCATTCAAAACCTTGATTTTCTAAAGTTCAAGCCTAGGGTTAAATCTTCCATAAATCACCCCAAATTCCTCCATTTTCATGATATAATTGCATAATATTATCAACACTAATCATAGTTTAAGTCCATAGTTGATTACCCGATGATTTCCCTTGAGTTTCTCTTCAAAATCGCCCAAATCGCCTCTAAAGCCGAGACCCAAATGTGTGAAATGTTTCTGAAATTTTCTAACTTCTGATACACTTAACTCACTGCGATTTTCGCTTCTGCGGACCATTTTCCGCCCCTGCGGAACCGCTTCTGCGAGAAATTGGTCGCTTCTGCGAACCTAGGCCCTTTTGGCCATTTTCGCACCTGCGATCCAAGAACCGCTCCTACGAGGCCGCTTCTGCGGTCCTTTCCGCCTCTGCGATCAAGAGTCCGCTCCTGCGGACTCGCCTACGCGATCAACCACCCGCTTCTGCGGACCTCCCCATCACGCCTCAGGACCGCTTCTGCGATCGCCCACTCGCACCAGCGAAGCCGCTTCAGCGGAAAAGATTCCGCTTCTGCGATGCCAAGCGCTCCTGCGTCCCCTCGTCCGCTCCTGCGGACTCGCTCCTGCGCCCCCATTTCCGCATGAGCGAAAACAACAGAACCAGAGTCAAAACCTGCAATTTTCCACATTTTCTCTCGTTTAGCCATCCAAAAACACCCCGAGGCCCCCGGGACCTCATCCAAACACACCAACACATCTTAATACCTTATTCGAACTTGCTCAAATCCTCAAAACACGTCTAACAACATCAAAACCCATAATTCGCATCGAATTCAAGCCTAAATTCCTTAAAACATTCCGAATTACACAATCAATCAAAAACCCGACTAAACGACGTCCGAATGACCTAAAATTTTGCGGACATATCCAAAATCACCTAACGGAGCTACTGCAACTGTCGGAATTCTATTCCGACCCCCGGATCAAAATCTCACCTACCATTCGGATTTCGCCAAAATCCAACCTTAGCCAATTCAAGCCTATTTCTACACCGGGCCTCCAAATTCAATTCCGATCGCTCCCCTAAGTCACAAATCACCTCCCGGAACTAACCGAATCATCGAATCCGATTCCGAGCCCTCTAACCAAATAGTCAACTCCGGGTTGACTTTCCTTATTCAAGTTTCCTTCAAAAAGGCTATATGCCTCATTTTCAATCCAATTCCCTCCTAACTCACCCGATAGACTCTAACACTGATATAAAATCAAAAAACATGTATTTACAACATAACTGGGTGGTAATTCTCGTGACGACGGGCCGGGTCGTCACATTCTCCCCCTCTTAAGCAAATGCTCGTCCTCGAGCGGGTCAAGAATCATACCTAAAGTCTCAAACAAGTGAGGATAACTGCTCCACATCTCCCGCTCGATCTCCCAAGTGGCCTCCTCAACGGGTCGACCTCTCCACTGAACCTTAACTGATGCAATCTCCTTAGACCTCAATTTTCTCACCTGACGTCCCAAAATGGCAATAGGCTCCACATCATAGGATAGATCACCATCAAGCTGAATGGTACTGAAGTCTAATACATGAGACAGATCACCAATGTACTTCCGGAGCATAGACACATGGAATACCGGATGAACGCTAGATAAGCTGGGCGGCAAGGCTAACTCATATGCCACCTCTCCAATCCTCCTAAGTATCTCAAAAGGACCAATGTACCTAGGACTCAACTTTCCTTTCTTCCCAAACCTCATGACACCCTTCATAGGTGAAACCTTCAACAATACTCCGTCACCAACCATGAAAGACAACTCTCGAACTCTACGGTCCGCATAACTCTTCTGACGAGACTGTGCTGTACGAAGCCTCTCCTGGATCAACTTTGCTCTATCCAGAGCATCCTGAACTAACTTAGTACCTATCAATCTATCCTCACCAGGCTCAAACCATCCAACGGGGGATCTACACCGTCTGCCATACAATGCCTCATACGGGGCCATCTGAATACTCGACTGATAACTGTTGTTGTAGGCAAACTCGGCAAGTGGTAGGAACTCATCCCACGAACCACCAAAGTCAATCACACATGCTCGCAACATATCCTCCAGAATCTGAATAGTACGCTCAGACTGCCCATCTATCTGGGGGTGAAATGCTGTACTCAACTCAACCCGTGTACCCATCTCTCGCTGAAATGCTCTCCAAAACTGAGAAGTGAACTGAGTACCCCTGTCGGATATGATAGACACTGGGACTCCATGCAACCGAACAATCTCTCGAATAAAGATCGCTGCCAACCGCTCCGATGAGTAGGTAGTACTAACTGGAATGAAGTGAGCTGACTTGGTTAGCCTATCCACAATCACCCATACAGAATCAAACTTCCTCGCCGTCCGAGGGAGTCCAGTAACAAAGTCCATAGTGATCCTCTCCCATTTCCACTCGGGAATATCAATGCGCTGAAATACACCACCGGGCCTCTGATGCTCGTACTTAACCTGCTGACAGTTGAGGCACCGTGCTACATGTCTGACAATGTCCATTTTCATCTTTCTCCACCAATAGTGCCGTTTCAAATCTTGATACATCTTAGCGGCTCCTGGATGGATAGAATACCGCGAGCTATGGGCCTCCTCCAGAATCAACTCACGAAGGCCATCAACATTGGGCACACATATCCGGCCCTGCATCCTCAATACGCCGTCACTATCAATGGTGACATCTCTAGCATCATCATGCTGAACTCTGTCCCTCAGGACAGCCAAATGTGGATCATCATATTGGCGCTCACGAATACGATCATATAGAGATGACCGAGATACAACACAAGCCAATACCCGACTGGGCTCCGAAATATCTAACCTCACTAGCCGATTGGCTAGCACCTGAACATCATGAGCAAATGGCCTCTCCTCAGCTGGAATATATGCCAAGCTCCCCATACTGACCGCCTTCCGGCTCAAAGCATCGGCCACCACATTGGCCTTCCCCGAATGATATAATATAGTAATGTCATAATCCTTCAGCGCAACTCAAGCCATCTCCGCTATCTCAAATTAAGGTCTTTCTGTTTGAACAAGTGCTGGAGACTACGATGCTCGGTATACACCTCACAAGACACACCGTACAAATAGTGCCTCCAAATCTTCAATGCATGAACAATGGCGGCTAGCTCCAAATCATGAACAGGATAGTTCTTCTCATGTGGCTTCAACTGCCGAGAAGCATAAGCAATCACCTTACCTTCCTGCATCAACACACAACCTATCCCCACTCTCGAGGCATCACAATAAACGGTATATGAACCTGAAGCTGATGGCAATACTAACACTGGAGCTGTGGTCAAAGCTGTCTTGAGCTTCTGAAAGCTCTCTTCGCACTCATCCGACCACACGAATGGTGCACCCTTCCGGGTCAATTTAGTCAATGAAGAAGCAATGGATGAAAATTCCTGAACAAACCGACGATAATATCCCACCAAACCAAGAAAACTCCTAATCTCTGTAGCTGAGGTCGGTCTAGGCCAACTCTGCACCGCCTCTATCTTTTTCTGATCAACCTGAATACCATCACGAGACACCACATGTCCCAAAAATGCTACGGACTCGAGCCAAAACTCGCACTTGGAGAATTTAGCATATAGCTTCTCCTCCCTCAATCTCTGCAACACAATACTCAAATGCTGAGCATGCTCCTCCCGACTACGGGAGTAGACTAGAATGTCATCAATGAACACAATCACAAATGAATCCAAATAAGGCCCGAACACACTGTTCATCAGATGCATAAATGCTGCTGGGGCGTTGGTCAGCCCAAAAGACATCACAAGAAACTCATAATGACCATATCGGGTCCTGAATGCAGTCTTCATAATATCTGAGTCCCTGATCTTCAGCTGATGATAGCCTGAACGAAGATCGATCTTAGAAAACACCCTCGCAACCTGTAACTGATCAAACAAATCATCTATGCGCGATAGAGGGTACTTGTTCTTTACTGTCACATTGTTCAATTACCTATAATCAATACACATTCGCATGGAACCATCTTTCTTTTTAACAAATAATACCGGCGCACCCCACGGGGACACGCTAGGGCGGATGAAACCCTTATCCAGAAGCTCCTGAAGTTGCTCTTTCAGTTCTTTCAACTCAGCTGGTGCCATCCGATAAGGAGGAATGGATATGGGCTGAGTGCCCGGCACCAAGTCAATGCCAAAATCAATATCCCTGTCCGGCGGCATGCCCGGCAGGTCTGAGGGGAATACATCTGGGAAGTCCCTCACAACAGGTACAGAATCAATGCTAGGAGACTCGGCTCCCACATCTCTCACAAAAGCTAAGTACGATAAGCACCCTTTTTCAACCATCTTCTGAGCTTTTAAGAACGAAATAACACGGCTAGGGACGAAATCGGTCGAACCCCGCCACTCGATCTGAGAAATACCAGGAATGGCCAACGTAACTGTCTTAGCATGACAGTCCAATATAGCATGGTACGGAGACAACCAGTCCATACCCAATATAACATCAAAGTCCACCATACCCAATAATAACAAATCTGCTTGGGTCTCCAGACCCCCAATAGATATAACACAGGATCTATAGACATGATCCACAACGATCGTATCACCCACGGGGGTGGATACATGAACAGGTAAATCAAGACTACCACAAGTCGCACCCAAATGATGTGCAAAATAAGAGGACACATATGAATATGTAGACCCTGGATCGAATAGAACAGAGGCATCTCTGTGACAGACAGAAATGATACATGTAATCATTGCATCGGAGGCAACTGCATCACGCTTGTCGGGGAGTATATAGAACCGTGCCTGGCCTCCACCGGATCTCTCCTCGCCTCTGGGGCGACCACGAGAAGACTGACCTCCACCTCTACTAGACCGAGATGGTGCTGAAGATGAGGGCTGATCCCTCTGCCTGAGTCCTGTCCCTACGGAGTCGAGGGCACTATCTCCTCATGTGGCCAAACTCACCACACTTATAACATGCACCTGGTGCTGGAGAAGGGGACTGAAGGGAACCCCTCACCACAGAAGAACCCTGGGCTGAAGAAGTAGGTGCTGCACTCTGAGCTGGAAGTGCACTAAGTGATGACTGACCCTGCTGAAACCCCTGTCGACCACGACCATAAGAACCTCCGCTCTGCTCTGGGCGGCTTGAATGAGAAGGTCTAGATGAGCGACCTCTGCTCTGCTGGGAATGCCCTCTAGATGGAGCACCACTGAAACTGCCAGAACCACGAGGCCTCTTGGCCTCCCGCTCCTCTCTCTCTCGGCGACGATCCGCCTCAATGGAGCGTGCCATGTCCACAACCTGCTCAAATGATGATGACAAAACTCTCTCTCTGGTCATAAGAATGCGGATAGAGTAGTTGAGGCCATCAATGAACCTCCCGATCCTCTCCCTATCATTAGGGATCATCCATGTGGCATGCCTAGCCAACTGTGTGAATCTGAGCTCATACTGGGTCACAGACATGTCGCCCTGAACCAACCACTCGAACCGGCGACGTAGCTCCTCGCGACGAGACTGAGGTACATATTTCTCTAGAAAGAGAGTAGAGAACTGCCTGCCATGTGAGAGGTGCTGCTCCTGCAGGCCTACGCCTCGCAAACTCTTCCCACCAATCAAATGCGGGACCAGTGAACTGAAAGGTAGTAAATGAAACTCCGCCGGACTCAAGAATACCAGCCGTCCGCAACATCCTCTGGACACTTATCCAAGAAACCCCGGGCATCCTCGCCCTCAACGCCACTGAAATGGGGTGGTCGAAGTCTACCAAATCTCTCAAGACGACGCCGCTCGTCATCGGGCATAACCTGAACCATATGCTCTCGGAGCTGGAGCTGGTGCAGTCGGAGGAATAACCGGTGCAACCACCGAGCGGGGACCGCCTCCGGCGTCCGAAGTCCCCGAACAACCGGGTCGTGTGCGAGCTGCAGGGGTCCGCCGACCACCCCCGACCGAGATGTCGCTACAGTAGCGGTAGCCGAAACTACTTGAGCCAAACCGGAACACACCGATAATATCCGAGCAAGAAGTCTCCCGAAGACCAGGAATAACAATAGATATAGTCCGGCCCCGAACCGGGGCTGCCGGAGCATCAACCACCGGGGGCCGCTCTCGAACCGGTACAACGAGCGGGTCGGCTCGGCACCGCCTCGCCCGCCCTACCTCTACCTCTAGCACGACCGCGCCCACGGCCTCTAACAGGTGGCAATGGAGGTCGTCCACCTCGTCCCGATGCTCGCGTTCTCGCCATCTGCGAGAGAATAGAATATAGAAGCTCAGTTCTCAGAACAACAAGATCACACGACAGAGTTCAAGAAAAGTGAAGTTTTCCTAAAGGTTCGCAACCTCCCGAGGATAAGTACAGGCGTCCCCGTACCGATCCACAAGACTCTACTAACCGGCTCAAGACTCATGAGGCTTAGTAAACCTAGGCTCTGATACCAACTTGTCACGACACCAAATCCGGTCGTGATGGCGCCCAGCACATTGCTAAGCCAGCCTGACCAATCAATAACAGTAACGGAGCTCGAAGCTCTCTCTAGCCCATTTAAGCATATCAATTCACGAAGCAATAGCGATACATATAACGAAAATGGGGAACCAAGTCCCACAATACATCAACTCCCATAGACCGAAGGGTCAAGAGTCATGAGCCTCTACTGAACATGAGTGTATAAAGGTTTACAAGATACCAAGTGCGGAAAGAAAAGTCAATACAGAATCAAAAGATAGGAAGGGAAGTCAGGTCCTGCGGACGCTGCAGCTACTCAACTATCCCGCAATATGCCTCTGAACGGCTACCGGATCAGGTCTGCTGAGAGGTACCTGGATCTGCACACAAGGCGCAGGGAGTAAAATGAGTACTGCCAGACTCAATGGTAATAAACAGGGGTAAGACAGCGTAGATAAGAAATTCACAATAAAGCACTATGTAAAGCTGTAACCAATACCCTGTAACAGTTCAATATCAACAATAAAGTACCAACAAAGTATCAACAACATAGTATAACAACTAGTAGATGTAGCTAAATGCAATGCAATGCATGACATGACCGCTACGGCGCGTAGCCCGATCCAATTTGGGTACCCGTGCTCACCGTGGGGGTTCAGACTCCGGAGGGGATCCTACAGCCCAAGCACCATATCATGAATTGTGAGACCTATGTAACCTAGAGCTCTGATACCAACTTGTCACGACCCGGATTTTCCCCCAACATCGGGATCGTGATGGCGCCTACTCGTGGTAGCTAGGCAAGCCACCGTATTCATACTATCCTGTTTTTAACACAATTTTAATTAAATAAATGCGGAATACTTTATCGAAATAGAAATAACTAATTACAAAGTAAAAATCATACTGAAATCCTCTACCCAAGACGTGGAGTCACCAACTCACGAACTACTATGGAATACTACACATAATCGTCTGAAGGAAATATAACATAATTCTGTTTGTCTCGGAACAAAGAGACTACAACTAATAACATAAATAAAGAGAGAGACGCCGGGCCTGCGGACGTCTGCAAGCTACCTCGGTCTCAAATATGATCAACTCCCACGCAATCAATTTACTGCTGCTGCTGCTCTTGATCGTAACCTGGACCTGTGCAAAAACGCACAGAAGTGTAGCATCAGCACAACCGACCCCATGTGCTGGTAAGTGCCTGGCCTATCCCGGCGAAGTAGTGACAAGCCTAGGACCAGACACCCACATAAACCTATACAATTCAATATATATATGTGTATACCACAAAATAACAAGAAATAACCAAGTATTAACACAATAAATAATATCTCAAAGAATTCAACAATTAACCACAGTTAATAAATTCACAAGGGAAAACAAAGTATAAGGTAAACACAAGTAATATCAATTCAAGAAATAGCAACCAGTTACACGGCATCACCCTTCGTGCTTTTACTCTCATCCTCACCAAATAAACAAATAAAGTACACGGCATCACCCTTCGTGCTTTTACTCTCATCCTCACATCCATAGTACGGCATGATCCTTCGTACATGGTTCAATAACAGGGCACGTCATGATCCTTCGTGCATAATCAATAAATAAACATGGCACGACATTAACCTTCGTGCATAAATAAATAAACATGGCACGACATCACCCATCGTGCATTATCACTCTTCCTCACCCAAATAACAATCACAGTTAAGGGCAAAGAAAGAAACAATAATTCATAAACCGTCCCATCAAGGGCAATCAATAATTATCTTCACAACAAGTCCCAACAAGGGAGAACAATAACAATTCATCTGTAATATATCTCAAAATAATCCTTTTCCAACGACTCACGGTCATACTAGACGCCAGTGTATGGATGCTCGTCACCACATCCCATACACCGCACTCGATCACATAACACATAACACATAATCCTATTCCCTCAAGCTAGGATAGAACAAACACTTACCTCGAGTGTTTATGAACAATTCAATCCGTGGAAATGTCTTTTTCTTTCAAATTTGGCTCCAATCCAATCGTATCTATACACAATTGATTTAATATCGTCAATACTACTCAACAAACTAATTCTTAAGACCAAATACAACTTTTACAACATTCTGCCCGAAATAGTGAATTTCAACCCCGGGCCCACATGGTCGGAACTCGGGGTTAGGACCAAAATCCGGTTACCCATCCCCCACGAGTTCATGTATATGATTTGTTTCAAAATCGGACCTCAATTCGAGGTCCAATTCCCCAATTTATGAAAAACCCTATTTTCTAACAAAAACAAGAATTCTACCATGAAAACTTTTGATTTCTAATGAAAAACATGTTTAATGATGTTAGGAATTGAAAGAATTAAGTAAAAAGTGACTTACAACTGTTTTGATGAAGAAGGAATCCGTGAAGAATCGCAAATGGGTGTTTTTGTTTTGTAAAAAGTGAAGAAATGACTGAAATTCGTGTTTTTCAGGTCTCTGTGTTCGCATTTGCGAACATGGGTTCGCAATTGCGAACCCCGACCAATTTCCGGAGTTTGAAAAATAAGCTAAGGTTGGGAAGTTCGCATTTGCGAACATTTGTTCGCATTTGCGAACATTTGTTCGCATTTGCGAACTAATGTTCGCATTTGCGAACACAGGCTGTATAAGGCAGTGTTCGCATTTGCGAACAATGGTTCGCATTTGTGAACCAAGGCAGTATGGGGAATGTTCGCATTTGCGAACATTTGTTCGCATTTGCTAACATAGGCAGGCTCTGGGGACTTTCGCAAATGCGAACAATTGTTCGCATTTGCGAACAAGGCTGGGTCAATGGGGCTTCGCATTTGCGATCAAGGTTCGCATTTGCGAGCCCTGCCTTACACTGTCCCCTTCGCAATTGCGAGAAATACTTCACAATTGCGAAGCCAACAGCTGGGTGAAAAACCAGCAGTGCAAAAATTCAGAATTTCATCCAACGGCCTATCAAATCTTTACCCTAGCCCCCCGGGCTCCAAACCAATCATGTACACAACCTCAAAAACACATTATGAACTTGTTCGTGCGATCACATCGCCCATATCACCTCGTTTTCATCAAATCAAGCCTCAAATTCATGATTTTCATACTTTTGGTTTTCAAAACTTTCAAATTTGGGACTCAAGGTCCAAAACATCTCAAACGACATCCGAATGTCATCAAACTTTACAGAAATCACATATATAATATTTAAGACTTGTACCGGGTGTCGGAACCAAAATACGAGCCCAATACCAAGGTCAATTAATTCATTTCCTTTAACAATTACATCAAAAACAATTTCACATAAAAATTCATAACTTGGGCTCTAGGCCTCAGAATTCGACTCCGGACGCATGTCCAAGTCCCATATTTTCCTACGGACCTCTCGGGACCATCGAATCTCGGGTCCGGATCCGTTTACCAAAAATGTTGACCGAAGTCAACCATATCAATATTAATATCATTTTTATCCAAATTTCTCATAGAATTCATATTTTCTATCACAAAATCTTTCCGGCTACATGCTCGGATTGTGCACGTAAATCGAGGCAACATAGAATGAGGTTTTCGAGGCCTCGGAAGCTCGAAATGATTAATAAAATAAGTGATGACCCTTTGGGTCGTCACAATCTCTACCTCTAAAACAATCGTTCATCCTCGAACGGACAAAAGAAAGAAGTACCTGAGTCAGAAAACAAGTGTGGGTACCGGCTCCGCATATCAGACTCAGACTCCCAGGTCGATGCCTCAGGAGGCTGACCTCTCCACTGAACACGCACAGAAGGATAACTCTTCGACCTCAACTGTCGAACCTGCCGGTCTAGAATAGCCACCGGCTTCTCCTCGTAAGATAGATCATTGTCCAATCCTGGAGATCCGGGGTAAATAAAGCCTCTCCTGGGACCTGAGCTGGGCCCACTGGAGCTGCTGGAACCGGAACCTCCTCGTCAATTTCAATATGAGGCTCCACCTCTGGGGTAGCTGCCTGGGGCTGAGCTCTACCCCTACCACGGCCTCTGATACGGCCTTGGCCCCTGCCCCTCACAGGAGCTGCCTGGGGCTCGGGCTGCTGGTCAGCGGATGAAGAAGCGCGTGTCCTCACCATCTGCGAAAGGACAGAATGGAAATTCAATCACAGTAATTGAGGAACAAGTCACACGACAAGAAAGAACAAATGAGAGACTCTTTCCTAACTCAATAGACTTTGGAGGACAAGTACAGACGTCTCCGTACCTACCTCTCAAACTCTACTAAGCTTGTTCGTGAGTGGTGAGACCTATGTAACCTAGAGCTCTGATAGCAACTTGTCACGACCCGGATTTTCCCCCAACATCGGGATCGTGATGGCGCCTACTCGTGGTAGCTAGGCAAGCCACTGTATTCATACTATCCTGTTTTTAACACAATATTAATTAAATAAATGCGGAATACTTTATCGAAATAGAAATAACTAATTACAAAGTAAAAATCATACTGAAATCCTCAACCCAAGACGTGGAGTCACCAACTCACGAACTACTATGGAATACTACACATAAACGTCTGAAGGAAATATAACATAATTCTGTTTGTCTCGGAACAAAGAGACTACAGCTAATAACATAAATAAAGAGAGAGACGCCGGACCTGCGGACGTCTGCAAGCTACCTCGGTCTCAAATATGATCAACTCCCACGCAATCGATTTATTGCTGCTGCTGCTCCTGATCGTAACCTGGACCTGTGCAAAAACGCACAGAAGTGTAGTATCAAGCACAACCGACCCCATGTGCTGGTAAGTGCCTGGCCTATCCCGGCGAAGTAGTGACAAGCCTAGGACCAGACACCCACATAAACCTGTACAATTCAATATATATATGTGTATACCACAAAATAACAAGAAATAACCAAGTATTAACACAATAAAGAATATCTCAAAGAATTCAACAATTAACCACAGTTAATAAATTCACAAGGAAAAACAAAGTATAAGGTAAACACAAGTAATATCAATTCAAGAAATAGCAAGCAGTTGCACGGCATCACCCTTCGTGCTTTTACTCTAATCCTCACCAAATAAACAAATAAAGTACACGGCATCACCCTTCGTACTTTTACTCTCATCCTCACATCCATAGTACGGCATGATCCTTCATACATGGTTCAATAACAGGGGCACGGCATGATCCTTCGTGCATAATCAATAAATAAACATGGCACGACATTAACCTTCGTGCATAAATAAATAAACATGGCATGGCATCACCCTTCATGCATTATCACTCTTCCTCACCCAAATAACAATCACAGTTAAGGGCAAAGAAAGAAACAGTAATTCATAAACTGTCCCATCAAGGGCAATCAATAATTATCTTCACAACAAGTCCCAACAAGAGAGAACAATAACAATTCATCTGTAATATATCTCAAAATAATCATTTTTCAATGACTCACGGTCATACTAGACGCCAGTGTATGGATGCTCGTCACCACAGGCCATACACCGCACTCGATCACATAACACATAACATATAATCCTATTCCCTCAAGCTAGGATAGAACAAACACTTACCTCGAGTGTTTATGAACAATTCAATCCGTGGAAATGTCTTTTTCTTTCAAATTTGGCTCCAATCCAATCGTATCTATACACAATTGATTTAATATCATCAATACTACTCAACAAACTAATTCTTAAGACCAAATACAACTTTTACAACATTATGCCCGAAATAGTGAATTTCAACCCCGGGCCCACATGGTCGGAACTCGGGGTTAGGACCAAAATCTGGTTACCCATCCCCCCACGAGTTCATATATATGATTTGTTTCAAAATCGGACCTCAATTCGAGGTCCAATTCCCCAATTTATGAAAAACCCTATTTTTTAACAAAAACAAGAATTCTACCATGAAAACTTTTGATTTCTAATGAAAAACATGTTTAATGATGTTAGGAATTGAAACAATTAAGTAAAAAGTGACTTACAACTGTTTTGATGAAGAAGGAATCCGTGAAGAATCGCAAATGGGTGTTTTTGTTTTGTAAAAAGTGAAGAAATGACTGAAAATCGTGTTTTACAGGTCTCTGTGTTCGCATTTGCGAACATGGGTTCGCAATTGCGAACCCCGACCAATTTCTGGAGTTTGAAAAATAAGCTAAGGCTGGGAAGTTCGCATTTGCGAACATTTGTTCGCATTTGCGATCACTGGCAGACAAAGGGGTGTTCGCATTTGCGAACTAATGTTCGCATTTGCGAACTAATGTTCGCATTTGCGAACACAGGCTGTATAAGGCAGTGTTCCCATTTGCGAACCAAGGCAGTATGGGGAATCAAGGCAGTATGGGGCAGAGTTCGCATTTGCGAACAGTGTTCGCATTTGCGAACATAGGCAGGCCTGGGGACGTTCGCATTTGCGAACAATTGTTCGCATTTGCGAACAAGGCTGAGTCAATGGGGCTTCGCATTTGCGATCAGGGTTCGCATTTGCGAGCCCTGCCTTGTACTGCCCCCTTCGCAATTGCGAGAAATACTTCGCAATTGCGAAGCCAACAGCTGGGTGAAAAACCAGCAGTGCAAAAATTCAGAATTTCATCCAACGGCCTATCAAATCTTTACCCGAGCCCCCCCCGGGCTCCAAACCAAACATGTACACAACCTCAAAAACACATTATGAACTTGTTCGTGCGATCACATCGCCCATATCACCTCGTTTTCATCAAATCAAGCGTCAAATTCATGATTTTCATACTTTTGGTTTTCAAAACTTTCAAATTTGGGACTTAAGGTCCAAAACATCTCAAACGACATCCGAATGTCATCAAACTTAACAGAAATCACATATATAATATTTAAGACTTGTACCGGGCGTCGGAACCAAAATACGAGCCCAATACCAAGGTCAATTAATTCATTTCCTTTAACAATTACATCAAAAACAATTTCACATAAAAATTCATAACTTGGGCTCTAGGCCTCAGGAATTCGACTCCGGACGCATGTCCAAGTCCCATATTTTCCTACGGACCTCTCGGGACCATCCAATCTCAGGTCCGGATCCGTTTACCAAAAATGTTGACCGAAGTCAACCATATCAATATTAATATCATTTTTATCCAAATTTCTCATAGAATTCATATTTTCTATCACAAAATCTTTCCAGCTACATGCTCGGATTGTGCACGTAAATCGAGGCAATATAGAATGAGGTTTTCGAGGCCTCAGAAGCTCGAAATGATTAATAAAATAAGTGATGACCCTTTGGGTCGTCACACGCGCAGCCCGATTCACTACCAGTCAGCTAATATGCAACTACAGCCTCGCAGGCTCAAAAGTAGTTTTGAAAACCTTTTGTCACTTTTCAGTTGGAAAACGGTAATACCAAGTTCCAAAGATTGGAAATAGCATGATAACAGAAATAGCTACGGACTGGTAGTAACTAGCATGTCAATATGATAAGACAATGATAACGATCCTCGCGGGATCCAATAAGTGGCTCACGGCCCACAAGTATACTCAACCACCCAAGAAGGGGGTTCAACGGCTCAAGAGTAGCCAATATCACAGTATAATATGCAACCATCCGAGGAGGAGGTTCGACGGCTCATGAATAGCCTAATATCATAACACAATATCGGCAAGTCGGACTAAGCCACAGTCCCCAATCACAATCGACCCCGCACTCACATGAGAGTGCGTGTCTCGCTGCTATACATCATCACAAAGTGGTATACCGGGGTTTCGAACCCGCTGGTCATCACCCACATCTATTACTCACCTCAATACGGCGCGACGACTACTCCGCAATGCCCTTGCCACGAGAATCAAGCTCCGCACGCGTAGAATCCGATCAAATACAGTAGAAATACAACAAATTAGGCCAATGGGACGACACCCAATCAATACAACTCAATTTACATCAAAATTCCCAAAGTTGTCAAAACCCGGCTTTCGGTACACTTCTCGAAAAATCACGAAAGTCACATATTTGGAACCCTCATCTCGATACGAGTCTAAGCATATAAGGTTTACCAAATTCGGACTCCATTTGCCCATTCAAAACCTTGATTTTCTAAAGTTCAAGCCTAGGGTTAAATCTTCCATAAATCACCCCAAATTCCTCCATTTTCATGATATAATTGCATAATATTATCAACACTAATCATAGTTTAAGTCCAATTACCTGATGATTTCCCTTGAGTTTCTCTTCAAAATCGCCCAAATCGCCTCTAAAGCCGAGACCCAAATGTGTGAAATGTTTCTGAAATTTTCTAACTTCCGATACAATTAATCTTCTGCGATTTTCGCTTCTGCGGACCATTTCCGCCCCTGCGGAACCGCTTCTGCGACCAAATGGTCGCTTCTGCGAACCAAGGCCTATTTGGCCATTTCCGCACCTGCGATCCAAGGACCGCTCCTGCCGGTCCGCTCCTACGGATTTTTATCCGCCCCTGCGGTCCTTTCCGCCTCTGCGATCAAGAGTCCGCTCCTGCGGACTCGCCTACGCGATCAACCACCCGCTTCTGCGGACCTCCCCATCACGCCTCAGGACCGCTTCTACGATCGCCCACTCGCACCAGTGAAGCCGCTTCAGCGGAAAAGATTCCGCTTCTGCGATGCCAAGCGCTCCTGCGCCCCCTCGTCCGCTCCTGCGGACTCGCTCCTGCGCCCCCATTTCCGCAAGAGCGAAAACAACAGAACCAGAGTCAAAACCTGCAATTTTTTCACATTTCTCTCGTTTAGCCATCCGAAAACACCCCGAGGCCCCCGGGACCTCATCCAAATACACCAACACATCTTAATACCTTATTCGAACTTGCTCAAATCCTCAAAACACGTCTAACAACATCAAAACCCATAATTCGCATCGAATTCAAGCCTAAATTCCTTAAAACATTCCGAATTACACAATCAATCAAAAACCCGACCAAACGACGTCCGAATGACCTGAAATTTTGCGGACATATCCAAAATCACCTAACGGAGCTACTGCAACTGTCAGGAATTCCATTCCGACCCCCGGATCAAAATCTCACCTACCGTTCGGATTCCGCCAAAATCCAACCTTAGCCAATTCAAGCCTATTTCTACACCGGACCTCCAAATTCAATTCCGATCGCTCCCCTAAGTCACAAATCACCTCCCGGAACTAACCGAATCATCCGAATCCGATTCCGAGCCCTCTAACCAAATAGTCAACTCCGGGTTGACTTTCCTTATTCAAGTTTCCTTCAAAAAGGCTATATGCCTCATTTTCAATCCAATTCCCTCCTAACTCACCCGATAGACTCTAACACTGTTATAAAATCATAAAACATGTATTTACAACATAACTGGGTGGTAATTCTCGTGACGACGGGCCGGGTCGTCACACCTTCCCGAATCTATTATATACTTTATCAATTACTTAAAGGGACCCCACTGTTTTTGTTACTATGTGAGGCTCGTCCCATGTATTTTTTAAAGTCCAAACTCAATGTATAACTATATTTTCTATCACTGTTTTTCCCTTAATCAAATTAATTATCTTGTATTTCTGGAAACGGAGTCCAGGCCTCATCATATTTACACAAGCTTGAACTAGGCTTGGTTTCAGCGAATTACTGTGTGTATCTGGTCCTTAATAACCCGGACCATATTAAAGCTTCCATTCAGAGGCCCAATTGGTACTCGAACACAGTCCAGGCCTGCGTTACACGTTAGGCCCAGACCAAAACTAAACAAAGAGAATGAAAACAGAAACTGAAAACTCATAATATGAACAAGTGTTTGAAACCAAAAGGAAATAATTCAAGCTATACTTTATTCATTAAAAGAGAATTATCATACAAAGCTAACAACATCGATTCTGATTTCATAATTGTCTAATATGCATAAATTCTAATTAATAACTACTTTTCACTTTATTCTTCAATGACTAATTCATACTACTAATCCGAATTCTTTACTAACTAAGTGACAGGAGATTATTTAATTATACGAAACATGATTAAACTAATATGATTCCCTTACTTAGAGCTCATTTGCAGATGCTAATTATACTTATCACTAGGTTTACTGTGAGTCTGGTTCATTTAATATTACAAAATCAATCTTAATTAAACTCTTAATTCATCTTATTGTTACTGTTTTTAAACTTATTTAAATCTAGATATCAAGTACCAAATTAAACTATCTCCATAAGTTGATTGAAATCATTATTGACGAATTTAGAACTATTGGACTTATTTCGAAATTAATTAGACCAATTTTACGGTTTATCCTATTTTAACTAGGTGACTTTAGCTACTATAACTACACTACCACTACTTACTACTTATTACATTATTCTATTCGAGCTTCTACACATACACATGATATCCTAATGAATTACAAATTTAACTATCTAAACAGCTACAGAAAACAGAAATGTAAAATAGTAGAGGCTTTGAACTGCAACTTCATTTTCATCATAGCTTCAAATTACATAGCCTGAATAAGGAGGTGTACCTGGTATTGAAAGGAATGGGAAGATGGCAAATCAACAGAGCGGTGAAAATTCAGCAACAACAACAGTAACAACCAGCAGTTGCTTCAACACCTCAATCCCGAAAATCCCAGCAATACGGAGAAATTGAAACGGAGGGAGTAAATATATATATATATATATATATATATATATATATATACACACATATATACCCTGTATCGATATATTGGATCGGGCTGCACTCTTTTCAATTCTCAAAAGAAACTCTCAAAAATTGAATTTTTGTCTGTGTATACTTTGTATCTAGAGTGTATATCGAGTGTATATTACTCTTTTTTTTCCTTATTTTTTCTTCTCTTCCTATTTTTTCCTCTCTGTTTTTTCCACCTTCTTCTTCATAAATCTTCTCTTCTATTTATAAGCAAGAATTTCGGAAATTTTCAGATTTCTTTATTAAAAATAAAATATTTTTTAATTTAAAGAAAACCCACTAATCCATGTTTTCCTCTCTTTGTTTTCTTCCTTGATTTCCTTGCCCCCACTACTTTATGTTATGTGATTCTGATTATTTTTTGGCTAAAACAAATCTGAAATTTTCTTTTTGGGCCAAGGGGTTTTGGGTTGGGTAAGGGTGCTTAGGATTGGGCTTGTAACTTAATTTGCAAGATGGCCCAATCCAAATTTTTCTATTTTGTTCTTCTCCATTATTCAACTTCCTAATTAATAAAGCCCAAAATACTAAGATTAATTTATAAAAACTAAAATTATCTTGAAATACTAATTAACTCATAATAATAATTATCACCTAAATTTAAATGGTAATTAAAATACAATCACGCAATTTGGACATTAAAGGCTAAAATGCAAAAGATGCATATTTTTGTGATTTTCATTTTGTAAGATAAAATTAATTACTCCTAATTGTAGAATTAAATCCTAAATTCAAATGCGATATATATATATATATATATATATATATATATATATATATATATATATATATATATATATATATATATATATATATATTGATATATTGTCATTTTTTTAAAAATGACACTAAATTCACAATAATTGCAAACAAACTAAAAGTTATTTTATTTTGAATTTTTTGGGAGTAATTCTCATAGGGCAAAAATTACGTGCTTAGAGTCTACAACAACAAGAATGTACTTATTGCCATAGGATCTGATGAAGGGACCCATGAAATCTATCCCCCAGACGTCGAATACTTCCACCTGTTGGATTGGGTTCATGGGCATCTCGTGACGTCGGGAGATATTCCCGGTGCGTTGACATTTTCACCCACAAGTGTGCATCTTTAAATATTGTTGGCCAGTAGAATCCGGCCTCTAGTATCTTGGTTGTTGTTCGAACTCCTCCGAAATGGCCACCATATGCTGAAGCATGACAAGCCTGCAAAACAGACGATTGTTCGATCTCGGAGACACATCTATGGATCATGTTATCAAGGCACATTCTAAACAAATAGGGCTCATCCTAATAGTACAGTTGGCTTTCACGAAAGAATCTTTTCCTCTGGACCGATGACAGCTCATGAGGAACAATACCACTGGCCAGGTAGTTTGCATAGTCTGCATACCATGGCGCTTCAAGGAGAGTGGTAGCGAGCAGCTGCTCGTCTGGAAAGGTTTCCAGAATTTCACCACTTTCTTTAAAAGTTTCAGATTCTTCAAGTCATGATAAGTGATCAGCGACTTGATTATTAGTGCCCTTACGGTCACAAATTTAAAGATCGAACTCTTGCAGAAGCAACACCCAACAAATTAGGCGCGACTTAGAGTCCTTCTTTTCAATTAAATACCTTAGTGTTGCATGGTCATTGTATACTATTACCTTGGATCCTATGAGATAGGAGCTGAACTTGTCGAACGCGAACACTACCGCCAGCATTTCCTTCTCCGTCACAGTGTAATTTAGCTGCGCTCCACTTAGTGTTCTACTAGCATAGTAGATTTGATGCATCAACTTGTCCTTCAGCTGGCCCAGCACTGCCCTGTCATGACCCAAACCCCAGTCGTAATGGCGCCCAACACATTGTTAGGCAAGCCCGACCATGTTACCCAAATTACCAGCCAGTTATTAATTAATACTGATCAATTAGCATTATTAGCTTGTTTTCATAACAAAACAACAAGTGTGGAAACAAAATACACAAATACATCCCTAATGATCTCGGTGTCACAAGTCTGAGCCTCTACATATGGAAAATATCCTATACAATCCAAGTCTAGGCAGAATAGTAAAAGACAAAATGATAGAGAGGGAGAGATCAGGTCCTGCGGACGTCAGCAGCTACCTCGAAGTCTCCTCAGAATAGTAATAATGAAGCAGTTGCGATAGCTCAACTGCCCTCCTGAACCTGTGGATCTGCACAAAAAGTGCAGGGGAGTGGGGTGAGTATATTTCAACTCAGTGAGTAATAATAATAAATAACAACTGAAAATAAGAACATATGTACTACCACCACACAGTCCTAAGGGTAACCTTACAGGTAAGTCATCTCTACAGTGAATACCCCTATTTCCAGCCCACATCAATTTCACCATGGTCCCACACTGACCTAGTCCTCACTCATACTACTACGGCGTGTAGCCCGATCCAAATATATATATATATATATATATATATATATAGTGCTGCGGCGTGCAACCCGCTCCAGTATATCGATAGGTATATATATGTATAATGTTGCGGCGTGCAGCCCGCTCCAATATATATAACACTGCGGCATGCAGCCCGCTCCAATATATATAACGCTGCGGCATGCAGCCCGCTCCATTTAATGTCAACGACGCTCACTAGGGATGTATACAGACTTCAGAGGGGCTCCCTCAGCCCAAACGCTATGATACTGCGGCGTGCAGTCCGATCCAACATATATACTGCTGCGGCGTGCAGCCCGATCCAATATATATATATATATATATATATATATATATATATATATATATATATATATATATATATATATATATATATATATACCGCCAATCCTAAATCTACCTCTATATATAAAGGACACGTGGAACGTATTGAAGAAGCATGGCAATAAAGTAAAGTATGGGTCGAAAAAGAAGTTAATGACTTCCACAAGCCAGACAACTAAAAATGAAAAACAAGTTGAACATGAAGAGTATGCACATAGAAGAAAAAACTTAAGCAAGACACAAACACTCAAGCCCAATATAATATCTCACAGTGGGTCCTCGACCCTGTCTCAGTCAATATAGACTTGGCCTCTCAGGCCCACTCAGCTAGAACAGGGAATCCCACCCCAGGTAGTCTCTCTCGAAGTACACATCTAGTACTGGCTCATGATATGCTATACAGCTATAACTACAGCTGAGTGTATGTGTCCAGCATGATATACTACGGCCGAGCTCTACAGGCTTCCCAAATACTCCACAGATCGGCACAAGGCCCCAAACATGACTACTAGCCCAATTACACAGTTATAAGCTCAATCTCAGTCATGATAAACAATATACTATCAATTAGGAAGGACCAAGTCCAAATCCCCAGTCACAATGCCACCACGCTCGTCACACGACGCGTGTTTCATCTCTGCATAGCACTGTATAGTGCAAGTACGTGTTTTCAAACCCTCAGTACATCATTTACTACCACCACTCACCTCGAACCGGTAAAAGTCCTAGCTCGCTTTGCGGTTGCCTCGCAAGTAAATCTCTTCGGATGTCAAATCTTCTCAAATCAATGAGAATACATCAATATAGGCTAATTAGACATAACCCAGTCGAAATAACTCAATTTACACCAAGACCCATGAAGTTGTCAAAATCCGACTTTTGGTACGTTTCTCGAAAAATTACAAAAGTTACATTTTCGGAATCCTTATCTCAATACGAGTCCATACATATAAAGTTTATCAAAATTGGACTCCGTTTGTCCATTAAAATCAAGGTTTTACCATAACCCAGGCTTAGGGCAAAAATCCCCCATTAATTCTTCCAATTTCAGTGAAATAGAGGAATATTCTAAGATAAAAACACGTATTTAGACCATAAAACTTACCTCTAATGTTTTCCCGATGAAATCCCCGTAATTTCCCGTCACTTTGCTCTCAAAGTTTACCCAAACTTGATGAAATATGAAAACCCTCGCGAGTGGAAATGTTACTTAACAGGTCTGTCCGCCCAGGTAATTACTATGCGATCGCATCCCTTCATTGCGATCGCATAGAACAAATATTTGCTCGAATTATTTAATGCTATGCGATCGCACACTTCCAATGCGATCATGTAGAACATTTTCCCAGGCTCCAAATTACTACTATGCGATCACAAACTATCACCGCGATCGCATAGAACAATTGGCTTTCAAGGACCCAGGGCCACATTACCATATGCGTTCGCACAAGTAGCCCTGCGATCGCAGAGTATCAGGTTCCATACATGTGCGATCGCATCCCCTTATACGCGATCGCATAGAACAACTCAAGGGCTCAATTTCATTCTTATATGTGATCGCATCTCCTCTATGCGATCGCATAGAGTATCCGTCTACAACAAAAACCAGCAGCCAACAGCAGTCCAAAAATGCAAGAAATGGTCCGTTTGGACCCCCGGATTCATCCCGAGGCCCCCGGGACCCCAACGAAAACCTCCAACCTACTCCAAAACACGATAAAAACTTGTTCCAATCATAAAAACATGCCCTTAAACACAAAAATCATCGAATCCAGGCGAATTGAAGCCTAAGTTTCATCTAAAACTTCTGAAACCAACATTCGATAAAAAAACCGACCAAACGATGTCCGAATGACCTCAAAATTTGCAGGCATATCCAAAATCACCTAATGGAGCTACTGCAAATGTCGGAATTCCATTTTGACTCCCCGATCAAAATCTCACCTACCGTTCGAATTTCACCAAAATTCAACCTTAGCCAATTCAAGCCTAAAACTACACCGGACCTCCAAATTCAATTCTGATCGCGTTCCTAAGCCACAAATGACCTCACGGAGCTGACCGAATCATTGGAATTCGATTCCGAGCTCTCTAACTTACAAGTCAACATCTAGTTGACTTTTCCCAACTATTCCTTCTTCTAAGAGACTATTTGTCTCATTTCCAACCAAACTCAATCCGAATTGACTCAAACTCACCAAACATACATATTGAAAGTTTGAAACATGAACAAGCATATAATGGGGGAAAACGGGGTGATAACTCACATAATGACGGGCCGGGTCATCACATTTTCCCCAACTTAAGCAAACGCTCATCCTCGAACGGACCAAGAGGTTTACTAGAAGTAACCCAATAGTTGAATGACCTTACCAAGCATATATTCGGGGTGATCCCACATCACCCTATCTCACATAAGTCCGGTACACACTATAGTTGGAATTTCACAGCCCATACGAACCATAGACCACATTGCGCTTTCCAAAATCACATACCAATCCTAATCTCATGCCTATACAGAGGATACACACTATCCAACCGTAATAGCCCATACTCGCCACTCCGGGTGAGATCACATGATGTATCAAACAACCCCAATCGCTCGAGACGATGGCCTTTGATCACAACAATTGCCCACGGTAACCAAATACTAACTGATAAAGTCATTACTCCAATACCTTCATATCCGGCCCATGACAGTTGAAACACGCGATATATTGAATCCATCTCTCAGGTCAGCCATTCGTGAATCCATTTCCCTTTTAACTGATAGCACAACAATTTTCGGAGCAAAAACCCCGATATTACCTTCCTGACCAGCTGAAATCACATATGCTCGCACTCATTAATGACTCCAACGATCGTTTAGATTATAACACACCGCACTGGTGATATGACACCTCAACACCGGCCTAAGCCGCGACGAGCACAACACAAGCTCCAATAAGAGACGTTTGAATGTACTCAAATCATAACAACTGACTCAAACAAAAGAGATGTAATTCAATTCATCTGTACCATCATAACATAGAACTGAGATCCCGTCTCACATCATAGAGTACCTGAATCCTCCTCGATATGTCATAACATCACGTGGCCTTGCCACGACTCATGATTCTATCCAAACACTATTTCTCAT
The DNA here is from genome assembly GCA_032618575.1 of Nicotiana noctiflora. Taxonomy (NCBI): domain Eukaryota; kingdom Viridiplantae; phylum Streptophyta; class Magnoliopsida; order Solanales; family Solanaceae; genus Nicotiana; species Nicotiana noctiflora. Next base: position 147,524 of record JASVEL010011739.1, on the reverse strand, counting down.
GGAGCACCTCAAGTTACTGTAAGCACGTAATTTTTGCCCTATGATAATTACTCCCAAAAAATTCAAAATAAAATAAATTTTTAGTTTGTTTGCTATTGTTGTGAATTTAGTGTCATTTTAAAAAAAATGTCAATATACATATATATCGCATTTGCATATAGGATTTAATTCTACAATTAGGAGTAATCAATTTTATCTTACAAAATGAAAATCACAAAAATAGGCATCTTTTGTATTTTAACCTTTAATGTCCAAATTGTGTGATTGTATTTTAATTACCATTTAAATTTAGGTGACAATCATTATTATGAGTTAATTAGTATTTCAAGACAATTTTAGTTTTTATAAATTAATCTTAGTATTTTAGGCTTTATTAATTAGGAAGTTGAATAATGGAGAAGAACAAAATAGAAAAACATTGGATTGGGCCATCTTGCAAATTAAGGTACAAGCACAATCCTAAGCACCCTTACCCAACCCAAAACTCCTTGGCCCAAAAAGAAAATTTCAGATTTTTTTAGCCAAAAAATAATCATAATCACATAACATAAAGTAGTGGGGGCAAGGAAATCAAGGAAGAAAACAAGGAGAGGAAAGCATGGATTAGTGAGTTTTCTTTAAATTAAAACATATTTTCTTTTTAATAAAAAAAATCTAAAAATTTTCGAAATTCTTGCCTATAAATAGAAGAGAAGATTTATGAAAAAAGAGGTGGAAAAAAAGAGAGGAAAAATAGGAAGAGAAGAAAAAATAACAAAATTCCCTGCTGTAGTATACACTAGATATACACTCTGGATACAGAAGTATACACGGACAAAAATTCAATTTTTGAGAGTTTCTTTTGAGAATTGAAAAGGGTTCAAGGCTAGAAATACAAAACAAAGAGAAAATCTGGAATATATTTTTTTTTCTATTTTTTCCTAGTTTTTGTTTTTCTCCGTATTGCTAGAATTTTTGGGATTGAGGTGTTGAAGCTACTGTTGGTTGTTACTGTTATTGTTGCTGTATTTTCACCGCCCTGTTGATTTGCCATCTTCCCATTCCTTTCAATACCAGGTACACATCCCTGTTCGAAGCTATGTAACTTTGAAGCTTGATGAAATGAAGACTCAGAAATTTGTTTAAAAGCATTTTATTATCTCTCCATTCTTCTTTTCTAATTAGCTGTTTAGTATTAATTTAGATTTGTAATTCATTAGGATAGCATTGTATGTATAAGTGAAAACTCGAACAAAACAATGTAATAAGTCGTAAATAGTAGTAGTATAGTTATAGTATCTAAATCACCTAGTTTAATAAGTTAAAATCATGAAACAAGGTTAATTAATCTTGACATGAATTGATAACAAACAAGTCTTATTAGTTTTATGTAGGTAATCTAATTTGGTATTTGACACTTAGATCCAAACAAGTCCTTAAACAGTAACAATGAAACGAAATTATTGCTTAGTTAAGATTGGTTTTTCGTAATATCATACAACCAGACTCAATGAGGAAATGTAATTACGTATCTGCGAATGAGTCAATTTAGCCTAGGTAATTGAATGCTACGTGTAAATGACTGAATCGTTAGTTTAATTCTGATTCACATGTCTAAAGTAGTCTCATGTCAATTAGTTATAAAAGAGTTCAGATCAGTGACATGAATTAGTCCTTGAGAATAAAGTAAAAATAGTCTTGTCAATTAAGTTTTCTGCATGTTCGACTTTCATGATTCAGATTCAATATTGTTAGTTTCTGTATAGAATTTATCTCTTAATAAATAAAATATAGTTCGAATTAATTTCTCTTTTGTTTCTGAGTTTCTACTTTTATCATGAGTTCTCATTTTTGTTTTCATTACTACTCCTTCGTCTCTGGTCTAGGCCTGATGTGTGACTTAGGCCTGGAATATGTTCAAGAATTAACTGGGCTATTGAACGAAAGCCCAAATTAGGTCTGGGTCACTAAGAGCCAGATAGATGTAATAATCTGTTAACTACTAATCCAGAAGTCCAGGCCCAGTAACAATGGAAACAGCAAAGGCGTGGACTCACTTTTGGAAATATATATATAGTTAAAGTGATTAAGGGAAAAAACATTGATAGAAAATATAGTGACACTATAAGTATGGACTTTAAAAGATACATGGGACGAGCCTCACATAATAGAAAAAATAGTGGGGCCCCCTTTTAAGTAATTGATAAAATATATAATAGATTCGGGAAGGTTAATAGTGAATTCCATAACCTCTCCCAAAAGATTTAAAGCCGTTAGACACTTATTAGGCACGATTTAATAAATTTACCTTCCTTAATACGAGTGTGCACTTGGTGCAACTCAAATCATAAATCCCGGCGAAGCCGAAATGTATTAAAAGTCACAGGCGTACTGGTTGCGGTGTGACTCGAAATACGTTTTCGCGACGTCACAATTCTTTAAAAATATTAAAGTTGGAAACATATACATATTGTTAAAAAGCGTATAACACGTCACATAAAATTGAGAACGACGGTTGAGCGACCGTGCTGAAACCACGAAATCCGAGAGTGCCTAACACTTTCTCCCGGGTTAACAGAATTCCTTATCCAGGTTTCTGTTTCGCGGACTGTAATACAGAGTCAACTTCCTCAGATTCGGGATTAACCGGTGACTTGGGACACCATTATCTTCCCAAGTGGCGACTCTGAAAATTAAATAAAATCCCGGACCGATTGTCCTTATTGGAAAAACTCCTTCCTCTTTGTTATTATATCCTTCTCGGGTATTTGAATTGAGGTATACCCAATGTATCTTTTAAAAAGGGATCGTAAAAGGGTAGTAAAAAGGGAGGTGTGACAGCTCTGGCGACCCTGCTAGGGGAAAACAACCTAGAACTTCGGTTTCAGGGTTTAAGAATTCGAGCTCATTAGAATTGCCCTCCTCGATTGTAATGACCCGACCTGTAGTCTCATGAGTTACCGCTCTATTTTTTTTTTCATTTTCAACTTCTTTATGGTTCATTATCCGTATCTTATGCGATCTAGTGGTTTGGAGTGGTTTTGATAAGAAATGAGACACTTAGTCTCTTTTAAGAAGGCATAAGTTGGAAAAGTCAATCGAGCATTGACTTATGAGTTAGAGGAATCAGATATGAATTCCGATGATTCGGTTAGCTCCGGGAGATGATTTGGGACTTAGGAATGTATCCGGAATATTTTTGTGATGACCGGTGTAGAATTAGGCTTGAATTGACGAAGTTAGTATTTTGGCGAATTTCGGTTGATAGGTGAGATTTTGATCCGGGTGTCAGAATGAAATTCCGAGAGTTGCTGTATCTTTATTGTCCCATTTGGGATATGTGTGCAAAATTTCAGGTGATTCGGACATCGTTTGGTCCGGATTTTGATCAAATGTATGTTTAAGAAGTTTTTGGAAAACTTAGGCTTGAATTCGATGTGAATTGATGGTTTTGATGTCGTTTGAGGTGTTTTGTTGATTGGAAAAAGTTTGAATGATGTAATGAATTATGTTGGCATATTTGGTTAGAGTCCGGAGGGGCTCGGGTGAGTTTCGGAATGGTTACAGGCCATTTTTAGGCCAATTTTAACTTGCTGGATTTTGACAACAAAGTTCAAAAATATTAATGCAAGGAGCATAATATAAAAGTTTATATCTAGCAATATATAAGGAATATGAACATTCACAAAACATGAAAGTTGTAGCCCTTGCATTGTAGTTTTCAGAAAATAAAACCATTCATCATTTGGATATTTGTATAGAACGTTATGATCGATTGAATAAGGACTGATAAAGTTGTTTTGAAATTTCCCAGAAATTTCTGATGCGAGGAGGGTAGTTTGAAAGCTTATATTTCAAAATATATATAGAATCACAAACTATCCAAAACATGAAAACTGTAGAACGTCGATTGTAGTTTCCAGAAAGTTAAAATATGGGTCATTCGGACCTATGTACAGAAAGTTATAGTGGATTGAATAGGACTAGTAAAGCTGTTTTTGGTGAACTTTTAGTGACGAAAATGGACTTTTAGTGACGAAAATGGACCTTTAGTGACGGGCGGACAGAAACTTAAGGACCAAAAATGCCCATTTCTTCATTTTCGTTTTGGGGTTTTTGTAGCTCGGTTCTTGGGCGATTTTGAGGTGTTTTTCACGATTTCAATTGAGGTAAGTTTTCTTTATCATAAATCCTTTATAGATCATGATTCCATACTCATTTACATCATGAATCCACGAATTTATGCAAGAAAAATCAAAATTTTGAAAAATCCTCCAAAAATGAAAATTTTAGATTTGGAGGTCGAGTTGTCATCGGAATTCGTTAATTTTTGTATGGTTGAACTCGTATCGGAATGGGTTGTCGGATTTTATGAGTTTCGTCGGATTCTGAGACGTGGGCCCCACGGGCAATTTTTAGCTAAATTTCGAATTTAATTTTAAAAAAATGTGTAAATTCATATGGAATTAATTCGTACGATTTATATTGAGTATATTGAATTATTATGACTAGATTTGAAGCTTTAGACGAATTCGCGAGGCAAAGGCTTGTTGGAATTTTGAATTGGTTGCAAAGCGAGGTAAGTGTTTGGTCTACCCTAGCTTGAGGGAATAAGAGTTGAGTATAATTGCTACTTGTTATGTGTTGTGTCCGGCGTATAGGCATGGTGACGAGTATCTATACATTGGGGGTCGAGTATGACCGTGAGTCCTAAATTGCTAAATTGTCGTATTCTTATTTGATGCTTATGAGAACATGTTTAAAGATTATTGGTTTCATACCGGTAATATATATGTTGTTGATTAAATATTATTGGTCTCATACCGGTAATATATATGTTGTTGATTAAATATTATTGGTTTCACACCGGTAATAATATATATGTTGTTGATTAAATATTATTGGTCTCATACCGGTAATATATATGTTGTTGATTAAATATTATTGGTTTCACACCGGTAATAATATATATATTGTTGATTAAAGATTATTGGTCTCATACCGGTAATATATATGTTGTTGATTAAATATTATTGGTTTCACACCGGTAATAATATATATATTGTTGATTAAAGATTATTGGTTCCATACCGGTAGTATATATGTTGTTGATTAAAGATTATTGGTTTAATACCGGTAATATATATATATATATATATATATATATATATATATATATATATATATATATTGAGAAATGGGATCGTGTGGCGCGCCGACCACTTATATATTAAAGAAATGGGATCGTGTGGCGCGCCGACCACTTATATATTAAAGAATTGGGATCGTGTGGCGCGCCGACCACTTATATATTAAAGAATTGGGATCGTGTGGCACGCCGACCACAAAGTGATTTGAATCTTGGCATTGGCCATAGTTGCCGGTAGCCTATTGTTACATTTGGGAGCGGGTGGTACGCCTACCACAAGATATGAAAAGCTTATTGTTACATTTGGGAGCGGGTGGTACGCCTACCACAAGATATGAAAAGCCTATGGTTACGTTTGGGAGCGGGTGGTACGCCTACCATAAAATATGAAATGAAAAATGAATGGAGACATGAAAGTAAGATTTGTTTCGTTGATCAGATTACTCCGGATATTGTGAGTTGTTGACGGTTATTTCAGAGCAGATTCTTTCCTTATAAACGTTCGATAACGTTTTATGCTGTTGTGTATATATATATATATATATATATATATATATATATATATATAGTTCAATACTTCGAGCTTCAATAATTGTACTTTAATTGAAAAGGGTATTTTCTTTATCAAATGATTACTAAAAATAACTTCATATTTTCTTGTTGATTTACTAATTGGGATGGAAGTTGTTCTATACTTTATGTTAAGTAAGTGAGGCTCGTCGAACATTCTTAATTGTATTGGGTCATGGACCCTGTGAAATGAGCAACAAGAGAATAGTGATGTGCAATGTGAAATAGAAATATGTTGGCACAAGGTGCCAGGGAAAATATTATAATTTTATTTAATTGCACGTGAGTTGTCTGTGCGGTTGTGATATAAATATGGGCACGAGATGCCGTAAAATATGAAAGTGGGTCGCCCTATATTATTATGATTTTGAAATGAGGCGTCACAGGGTGACCTTTACTCAAAAGAATTATATTCGAAAGATACTTATTTGAAGGAAATATATTCGAAACATATTTATTGGAAGCATATTATCCTAGAGATTATTACTTGGAGGATTTATAGGCAAAAATATTTATCCTTGAAAGACTCGATTAATTGATTGCACTTGTATTTATTATTTGATGAGAAACATTTGTGGTGTTCTTGTTGCCAACTATTTATATCTCTGGTAGATCATTGTGGCCAACTATTAATATCTCTGGTAGATCATTGATGCCATTATTGTTATTTGTTTCCTATTATTTTGTACGCTATAAACTGCACAGGTTTATGTGAGTGTCTGGTCCTAGCCTCGTCACTACTTCGTCGGGGTAGGCTAGACACTTACCAGCACATGGGGTCGGTTGTGCTGATACTACACTTCTGTACATTTTTGTGTACAGATCCAGGTATTTGATCGATGGTAGCTATTCGTTGCGGTGGAGACTCAAGGTAAACCTGCTATAGCGTTCGCAGTCCTCAGAGTCACCTTCAATTGTACTTATTTCCATTTGTTCCCTTTGTTTCGGAACAATGGTGTAATTATATTGTATAACTACTTTTAGAAAGGCTTGTGACTTGTACTACCGGTTTTGGGAATAGTAAATCGTTAGAGAAATTTAGTTGAAGTTAATAAGTATCAATGTTATTTCAATTTATGTTAGGCTTACTTAGTTTGAAGACTAGGTGCCATCACGACTCCTTCGGAGGGATTTTTGGGTCGTGACAAGTTGGTATCAAAGCTCTAGGTTCATAGGTGCTACAAGTCATAAGCGAGTTCAGTAGAGTCTTGTAGATCGGTACGGAGACGTCTGTACTTATCTTCGAGAGGCTATAGAGCTACTAGGAAAAATTCCTACTTCATTCATTCCTTATCGTGCGATATTTATTCAGCTTGAAGCATATATCTTAGGTTCTTTTGCATCCACTCATGTATGGAATTGCGCATTATGCCAATGGTTTGTGATAAAAAAATATTATAAGAGAACCGGAGTTGCTCAATCATTATTTTCACGTTTCGATCAAAAATTGAGTATGTGGAAGTGCAGAGAGATCTTTTAGTTGTGCTCACAGGGTGCATCAGATCTTGACATCTGGTTGATAAGTACAATCTGTAGAAAAGGTTTAATTGGAGACTATGTGATTCATATGGGATTTCTATGTAGCGAAGGGTACAACTAGCAACCAAGTCACTAGAGGAAGCGAGTTTAACAATCACGAGGATGTCATGCGCCAAATAAATAGCTTGAGGCATCTTATGTACGGTGTCGTACGAGAAATGAAGATTAGTATTGTGGATCATCGAAAATGTGTCTTATGATTTCACACCTAGTGAGGAAAGTCGACTATCAATGATAAGATTGTGAGATCATGTGTTATACGAATTTTGACCCGAGATGTATTTATGTGGTATTGAAAGGTTCTCCAAAACTTGTATATGATCGAGATCTAAGATTTGAACGGGAAGATAATGAGACTTGAGATATTCCCGCATCCTTAATAATCCTACATTTTAGTATCAACGGGGTCGCATAAATAAATTCAACATACTCGTAGTGCTTAAGTTAATCACAACACTCGTGTGGACGGTCATCTTTAAATGTACTAGTGGCATGGAATTTCCTGCAACGACTATTTAATTTATTCGGTATGAACTCACTATGAGCAGTCGAATCGCGATGGGCTGTTATGAATATGGTGATACTAGGAACATCCTGAGAAAAATGTCCTAGACTTGGGAGAAATCTATTCCATCAGAGCACATATGCCACGTACTCTAATATAGTTATTACTCAACCTACACTACCAATTAGGGGTGGAGGAAAAGTGGGTAGACGGCGCCTTAGAGGTGGAGGCCTGACCCATTGATATTGTCACGCCCCAAATCGAGGGACATGACCGGCGCCTGACCGGGTTGCCCCAGTCAAGCGTACCTGGGTGCCTTTCATTCCCACGCGTTACCCCTGTGTTGATTGTTTCTCATTAACCAAATATATTACTAACCATGAATGATTTCACATTAAACAAATAAAATGATACGAGTGATTCATTAACAAGATTTCAACTTTTACAACGCCCGACATAACACCTTATATATATAAGACTGGAGTCCCACAGTTTACATGTCTACAGAGCCTCTAGGATACAAAAGGGAAATACAATACTTGCCGGTAACAAGGCTCCGGCTATACCTTACAAAACCAAAATGAAATCCAAACCGAGTGGCATGAACCACACAAGGCCCCGAGGAAGAAAGGGGCTCACCAAAACGGGCAGTGGAAGGAGAAGGATACTACTGCCGATGAGCTGAAGTGCCTGCTACTGATCCACCTACAATCATGACACGAATGTAGCGCCCCGGCAAAAAGGGACGTCAGTACACTTGAATTGTACTGGTATGTATGGACAAACTTTGTCCCAAGTAAACTCAAGCCATTAAATTACATCAACAATCAATTAAGCCACCCAACCATGTTTCCACATTTTCCTCATTTCAAATAATTCTCACACAAAGCACTTTCCACGATCAACCAATTTAACAATAACCAATCAATCACGTAAAACACAAGTAGTCAAACAAAGGGGCAATCAGTGCCCCACAGGTTGCAAACTCTCCTGCTGTCTCCTTTCACAATTTCACATTATTGATTTATGTATCAATTTTCAATAGCGATTTCGATCGCTTTCCATCCTTATTGCCCCCGACCACCCTTATTACCTCGGCCACCCTTATCACCCCAACCCACACCTTATTTCACCACGTTGCGGCGCGCAACACGACCCCGCCTTACAGCTGAAAACACAACAATTTCAAACAGCAGATAAGGTACTACACACAATTTCAACAAGTTCAAATAAGCAACTTACACATTGGTTCATGTTCTCAATTTCTTCTCAATTCAATATCACAACCATGTTACAATATTTCCACAATTCAAGTGTTTCATCTCTTTCCACAATAAACCAATTCTCAAGTGTTTCGTTTGTTTTCCACAAGGTGCCATATAGGCCATCATAGTCATTATTCACAATTCTTTTGCCCAATTAAACTCTCATCTTACATCACTCATAGCTCAACAACAAACTTTGATTATCCAACAACAACATCAAGAATTTCACACAATTTGTCAATTTAACACGAAACAAACAAACTTCACACATATAGGCGATTTCACAAGAATCAAAATTAGCCATACATACCTGGTGATGAGTTTTCTTCCGTTAACTTCCTACTTTATGCCTACCCAAGCTATCTTACTCTTGCCAACCTTGTTCTTGAAGACTCTTACTTCTACTCACTCCTTTTTACTAGAAATCAAGTTCAATAATCATGCATGAGTGTAAAAATTCTATTTTCAAAAGCTATTATATGCAAACCTCTCTTTACCCAATTAAAACTGAAAATCAAAGAAAATAGTTAGGGTTTTTACCTTGAAAATATTGGGGAAGTTGAATCCTTGCCCTAGGATCCCTTGGAATTAAATAGTTGGAACAATCTTTGAAGATGAAAGATTTCTCTCTCTAAAAACCCTCTCTTCTCTCTCTAATTTTGGTGAGGTGATATGATAAAATGAAGAAGAAAGGTGTTATATTAAAGAAGAGATCGGGTCAAAATGTTACAAAAATCTGGGCCGGGGTCAAATATGCGGTCACTATGCGACCGCAGAATCCACATGCGGTCCGCAAAGTGACCGCAAAAATGGCCTCAAAGTTATGCAGGTTCTGTTAAGGAATGCGGTCACTATGCGGACCGCATGTTGATTCCGCGGTCGCAAAAGTGCACCGCAGATTTGACATGCGATCGCATATCGACCGCACTTTTGACACGATTTTGGGCAACTCTCTGGAACGATTTGCGGTCAGAATGCGGTCCGCATGTTGATTCTGCGGTCGCATTCTTGACCGCATATTTGACACTTTTTCGGAAAAATTATTTCTCTACATTTTTGAAACTTGAATCACTACCAAGGGTCCGAACCGCGGCGAGCAAGCTCGCCGCGAAGAATTCTACGCATTCCTAACACATCATTCGGACCATGACACCACATCTACTAGGTTTTATGCACAAAAATTTTACGGGGCCTTACATCCTCCCCCTTAAGATCATTCGTCCTCGAATGAGGATTTTGAAATAAATGAGTTGGTTTTGAAAGACATGATATGCAACCATCAAAATTTTGACTAACTCTTATATTTTAGAAAAATTTCGCCGGAGTTTCCTTTGTATTATGGACATATCCACCTGTCAGAGGGCCCCCGAAACACATTACCAAACAACAATACACAAATACAACACCTTTCACAACTGGTATACACTTTCTTATCTCAACGAATGCACATATTCTATCACATTGTTACAATTGCACATAACTAGTCACTTCAATGAATTTTTCACCTTATTTAACCATTTTAACACACCATGTACACTTAACAAACCATTACCAATCTACACTTACTATTAGTTGTTTATTAAACACGTAAGTCTTTATAAGGCTTTCATTTATCAAGAACGGTTCAAGTGACCCAAGGTAACAACACATTTAACTCATTACAAATAAAGGAGACTTTACTAATACTAAGAGGGAAACAACTTAGGCAAGATGACAGTTACTAGGAGTAGAAGGGTCACCTAATTTCTTCTAGGCTTGATCAAACAAATGGGGGTACTTTTCCTTCATCTCTTTTTTCGCTTCCCATGTGGCCTCCTCAACTTGTTGACTTCGCCACAATACTTTAACAGAGGCAACTTCCTTATTTCTCAACTTACTGACTTGCCTATCAAGAATGGCAACTGGAACTTCTTCATATGACAAATCTTCATTAACCTCTATAGCTTCGACTGGCATGATGGTGGATGGATCTCCAATCACTTTCTTCAACATGGACACATGGAATACCGGGTGCACTGATGACATCTCATGAGGCAACTCTAGCCTATAAGCAACTTGACCAATCCTTTGAACGATCCGATATGGCCCGACATACCTAGGACTCAATTTCCCTTTCTTTCCGAATCGCATGACTCCCTTCATAGGAGATACCCTCAAGAACACCCAATCATCGACTTGAAACTCCAAATCCCTTCGACGAACGTCTCCATAGGACTTTTGACGACTCTGTGCTGTTTTCATTCTCTCCTAAATAACTTTGACCTTTTCCATAGCTTCGTACACCATATCTGGCCCTAGCAATTCCGCTTCACCTATCTCAAACCACCCGATTGGCGATCTACATCTTCTCCCGTACAATGCCTCAAACGGGGCCATTTGAATGCTAGCATGATAGCTGTTATTATAAGCAAATTCTATCAGTGGCAAGTGTTCATCCCAATTACCTTTAAAATCTAAGACACAAGCCCGCAACATATCTTCAAGCGTCCGAATGGTCCGCTCGGCCTGTCCATCGGTCTGTGGATGGAAAGCTGTGCTGAGATTCACCTGAGTTCCCAAACCTTGCTGAAACTTCTTCCAAAAGTTAGCGGTGAACTGAGCCCCGCGATCTGAGATGTTAGAAAGTGGAGTGCCATGAAGCCTTACTATCTCTTTGATGTACAATCTTGCATATTGCTCCGCAGTATCAGTGGACTTGACAGGCAGGAAGTGAGTTGATTTGGTGAGTCGATCTACTATCACCCATACTGAATCGAACTTACGCCGAGTGCGAGGTAACCCCACCACGAAATCCATATTGATCATCTCCCATTTCCACCTTGGTATTTCTATGAGCTGAGTTAATCCACTAAGCCGTTGATGCTCGGCCTTCACTTGCTGGCAGTTTGGGCATCTAGTTACAAAGCTTGCCATATCCCTTTTCATACCATTCCACCAATAAATCTCCTTAAGATCATGGTACATGAGCCTCTGCCATTTCCCTTTTCCCGAAAGTATGAGCCTCTGCCATCACTCTTTCCCGAAGCTCGTCCACATCCGGAACACATAGCCTATCTTGACACCGCAATACACCATCTTCGCTGCTGAGTACAAATGCTGAGGTCTTGTCATTCATGACTGCTTCCTTCACCCGAACCAATGCTGGATCCATGAATTGTTTTTCCTTGATTTCCGCGACCAATGATGATTCTGCTCCATTATGCACCAAGATATCCCCCTCGTCTGACGCCGAAATACGAACCCCCAAGCTGGCTAATTGGTAGACCTCTCGAGCCAGGGGTCTCCGATCCACACCCAAATGAGCCAAACTACCCATGGATTTCCGACTAAGAGCGTCAGCTACCACATTTGCCTTCCCTGGATGGTACAATATGTCCATATCATAGTCCTTGAGTAGTTCTAACCACCGCCGCTGTCTCAGATTCAGCTCTTTCTGCTTGAACAAATACTGGAGGCTCTTGTGGTCCGAAAACACATCTACATGAACCCCATAAAGATAGTGTCGCCATATTTTCAAGGCAAACACAACAGCAGCTGCAAGTTCCAAATCATGCGTCGGATAATTCTTCTCACGGTTCTTGAGTTGCCTGGAAGCATAAGCTATAACCTTTCCGCGCTGCATCAATACACATCCCAAACCGACTCGGAAGCATCACAATAGACTACAAATCCCTCTGTGCCTTCTGGCAAGGCCAATACCGGTGCCGAGGTCAACCTTGACTTCAAGTTCTTGGAAACTTTTCTCACATGCTTCGGACCACCGGAACTTGACTGCTTTCGCGTCAATTTAGTCAACGGGGAGGCAAGGGTTGAGAATCCCTCTACAAACCTCCGATAGTACCGTGCCACCCAAGAAGCTACGAATCTTCGTCGGGGTCGTGGGTCTAGGCCAATCTTTCACTGCCGCAATCTTCTGAGGATCCACCATAATTCCCTCACCGGAAATAACATGCCCTAGAAAAGCTACGGGACTCCAACCAAAACTCACATTTTGAGAACTTGGCATACAATTGATGCCGAAGAAGGGTCTGCAATGCTGCTCTGAGGTGAATGGAATGATCTTCCCTGCTCCGAGAGTAGATGAGAATGTCGTCAATGAATACAATCACAAAGGAATCTAGGAATGGCTTGAAAACCCGATTCATAAGGTCCATGAAAGCTGCGGGGGCATTGGTTAGCCCAAAAGACATGACCAAAAACTCAAAGTGACCATAACGAGTTCCGAAGGCGGTCTTAGGAATATCCTGCTCCCTGATTTTTAACTGGTGGTACCCAGACCGTAAATCAATCTTTGAGAAGAACCTCGCTCCCTGCAATTGGTCAAATAGATCATCCACTCGAGGCAATGGATATTTATTCTTAATGGTGACTTTGTTAAGCCGCCGATAATCAATACACATTCGAAGTGACCCATCCTTCTTTCTGACAAAGAGAACCGGAGCACCCCATGGCGACACACTCGGTCGTATGAACCCTTTCTCTAATAAATCCCTCAACTCCTCCTTTAACTCCCTTAACTCTGCTGGCGCCATTCTGTAAGGTGGAATGGATATTGGCTGAGTATCTGGCAATACATCAATTCCGAAATCAATCTCCCTATCCGGCGGGATGCCTGGAAGCTCATCTGGAAACACTTCAAGAAATTCATTCACAATTGGCACGGACTCGAGGGTAGGCACCTCTGAGGTGGTGTCCGTTACCCGAACCAGGTGATAGATACACCCCTTCTTAATCATCTTCGAAGCCTTAAGGTAGGAAATAAACCTACCCCTTGGCACTACACCATTTCCTCTCCATTCAATGACTGGCTCGTTAGGGAACTCGAGCCTCATAACTCTCGTTCGACAGTCCAAGTTTGGCAAAGCACGAATAGAGCCAATCCATCCCCATAATTACATCAAAATCTACCATCCCAAGCTCAATAAGATCGGCTGTGGTATCACGACCACCCACCGTAACAACACAATTCCTATAGACTCGCGAGGCTGTAATAGAATCACCAATAGGTGTCGACACAGAGAACGGCTCATGAAGCTGTTCGGGTTCTATCCCAAAACTTGAAGCAATGAATGGAGTAACATAAGACAAGGAGGACCCCGGATCAATAAGGGCATAGCAATCAATAGTCCGAACAGACAGGATACCTGTAACAACATCTGGAGAAGCCTCGGCATTTTGGCGACCACTCAATGCATAGAATCGGCTAGGTCCACCCCTACCCCGAGCTCCACCCCTAGCTGCACCACGCCCTGCTGCTGCTGGAGTACGCGCTGATGACGTAGCAGCCGAAGAACCGGATGACTGAGCAGATCCCCTACCTATACCCTGACGGGGTGCACGGCAGTCCCGCTGAACGTGACCTCTCACCCCGCACCCGAAGCACACCGGAAGGTCAAGGTAGCAAGTTTCCGTATGAAATCTCCCACACTCGGGGCATGTAGGTCTCCCCCGCCGCCGGGATCTCACCCCGTGATGACCGCGACCGACGAGACCTCCCGCCGTCCGAACCAGGTCTCGAGTAACCGCCCGCCGACGACCGTGCACGGATGGCGGTGCACTCGCGGAGGACCGAGCATATGACCGGGATGGCCCCGATGACCCCTTCCCCGGAAGTGATCTCCCCTGAACGACCCATTGACCGGCCCCGTTGCTACTTTCTCTTCTCGCACGAATCTTCACTCCCCCGGCCTCTCGTGGCCCGAGCAAACCCCACAATCCTCCCATAGTTCATGTCCGAGTGCAAAGCTGCCGTGGCGGCCTCATTCACCACCAAAGGGCTAAGGCCCCGAACAAACCGTCGAACCCGGGCATCCATGGTCGACACTAAATGTGGAGCGTACTTGGACAACCTTACGAACTCCATGTGATACTCCCAAACATTCATACTGCCCTGTTTGAGATCCTCGAACTCAGTGGCACGAGCCGCCATTGCCTCAGCAGGTAAGAAGTGGTCCATAAATGCATCCACGAACTCATCCCATCTGGCCGGAGGGCTCCCTTCCTCACGGGAATCCTCCCACATTTCGAACCACGAACGTGCCGCTCCCTTCAGCCTGTAAGAGGCCAACTCTACCCCCTCTATATCTGTAGCCTTCATTACTCTGAGGGTCTTGTATATCTCATCAAGGAATTCCTGTGGGTCAGCCTCTGGATCGGTGCCTGAAAATTCTGGAGGGGCCAATCGCAAGAATTGATGGACTCTGGAGCCAAAGGAATCTCCCTGTCCGCTGGAGGATGCAGGGGCATCATGGGATCTCTGGGCCTGGGCGGCCACTAACCGTGTTAACATATGGATGGCTCCCCTAAGTTCTTCATTAGAGATACCAGAGCCCGAAGCGGGAACTGTATCTGAGTCAGGAACACCGGCAGGAGGAATGGTGGCATCCTCTGCCGCGGCTGGAATAGGGACACTTGGGTTTTGAACAGATGGGCCAGGCAAATTTGGGACTGGTGGGTCATTCTCTCCCACGGCATCGGGTACATGATTAACAGCCGCACTTGGGTCGGCATTGGCCCTAAGGCCGAGTCTAGCCTTCTTCTTAGGTGCCATATTCTGAAAATTTGGGAACAAGGCACGAATTAGACACGGATATCTCCACATTGCACTTTACCGCACGATATAGATTATCAAAGAAGTAGGTAAATTCCTAAATGCCCGTGTAGCCCCCTACTTATATGATGTGGTCGACAACACACCTATAAGAATGGCACTACTAGACACGGCTCCGAGACATCCTAGGACACTTTAAAAAAACCATAGGCTCTGATACCAAGTTTGTCACGCCCCAAATCGAGGACATGACCGGCGCCTGACCGGGTTGCCCCAGTCAAGCGGACCTGGGTGCCTTTCATTCCCACGCGTTACCCCTGTGTTGATTGTTTCTCATTAACCAAATATCTTACTAACCATGAATGATTTCACATTAAACAAATAAAATGATACGAGTGATTCATTAACAAGATTTCAACTTTTACAACGCCCGACATAACACCTTATATATATAAGACTGGAGTCCCACAGTTTACATGTCTACAGAGCCTCTAGGATACAAAAGGGAAATACAATACTTGCCGGTAACAAGGCTCCGGCTATACCTTACAAAACCAAAATGAAATCTAAACCGAGTGGCATGAACCACACAAGGCCCCGAGGAAGAAAGTGGCTCACCAAAACGGGCAGTGGAAGGAGAAGGATACTACTGCCGATGAGCTGAAGTGCCTGCTACCGATCCACCTACAATCATGACACGAATGTAGCGCCCCCGGCAAAAGGGACGTCAGTACACTTAAATTGTACTGGTATGTATGGACAAACTTTGTCCCAAGTAAACTCAAGCCATTAAATTACATCAACAATCAATTAAGCCACCCAACCATGTTTCCACATTTTCCTCATTTCAAATAATTCTCACACAAAGCACTTTCCACGATCAACCAATTTAACAATAACCAATCAATCACGTAAAACACAAGTAGTCAAACAAAGGGGCAATCAGTGCCCCACAGGTTGCAAACTCTCCTGCCGTCTCCTTTCACAATTTCACATTATTGATTTATGTATCAATTTTCAATAGCGATTTCGATCGCTTTCCATCCTTATTGCCCCTGACCACCCTTATTACCTCGGCCACCCTTATCACCCCAACCCAAACCTTATTTCACCACGTTGCGGCGCGCAACACGACCCCGCCTTACAGTTGAAAACACAACAATTTCAAACAGCAGATAATGTACTACACACAATTTCAACAAGTTCAAATAAGCAACTTACACATTGGTTCATGTTCTCAATTTCTTCTCAATTCAATATCACAACCATGTTACAATATTTCCATAATTCAAGTGTTTCATCTCTTTCCACAATAAACCAATTCTCAAGTGTTTCGTTTGTTTTCCACAAGGTGCCATATAGGCCATCATAGTCATTATTCACAATTCTTTTGCCCAATTAAACTCTCATCTTACATCACTCATAGCTCAACAACAAACTTTGATTATCCAACAACAACATCAAGAATTTCACACAATTTGTCAATTTAACACGAAACAAACAAACTTCACACATATAGGCGATTTCACAAGAATCAAAATTAGCCATACATACCTGGTGATGAGTTTTCTTCCGTTAACTTCCTACTTTATGCCTACCCAAGCTATCTTACTCTTGCCAACCTTGTTCTTGAAGACTCTTACTTCGACTCACTCCTTTTTACTAGAAATCAAGTTCAATAATCATGCATGAGTGTAAAAATTCTATTTTCAAAAGCTATTATATGCAAACCTCTCTTTACCCAATTAAAACTGAAAATCAAAGAAAATAGTTAGGGTTTTTACCTTGAAAATATTGGGAAGTTGAATCCTTGCCCTAGGATCCCTTGGAATTAAATAGTTGGAACAATCTTTGAAGATGAAAGATTTCTCTCTCTAAATACCCTCTCTTCTCTCTCTAATTTTGGTGAGGTGATATGATAAAATGAAGAAGAAAGGTGTTATATTAAAGAAGAGATCGGGTCAAAATGTTACAAAAATCCGGGCCGGGGTCAAATATGCGGTCACTATGCGACCGCAGAATCAACACGCGGTCCGCATAATGACCGCAGAATTGCCCCAAATTTTACAAGTTTCTGTTAAGGAATGCGGCCAGAATGCGGTACCGCATGTTGATTCTGCGGTCGCAAAAGTGCACCGCAGATTTGACATGCGATCGCATATCGACCGTACTTTTGGCACGATTTTGGGCAACTCTCTGGAACGATTTGCGGTCAGAATGCGGTCCGCATGTTGATTCTGCGGTCGCATTCTTGACCGCATATTTGACACTTTTTCGGAAAAATTATTTCTCTACATTTTTGAAACTTAAATCACTACCAAGGGTTCGAACCGCGGCGAGCAAGCTCGCCGCGAAGAATTCTACGCATTCCTAACACATCATTCGGACCATGACACCACATCTACTAGGTTTTATGCACAAAAATTTTACGGGGCCTTACAGATATATTCTCTATGGTATAGCTGAGGACGTTACAAGAACGAACTCGAGTTATCATAAATGAATATTTTTCCTTAACTTGATTCGGTTATGAGTATCGAGGCTAGTCCTCATAATATGTTTTACTTATGAGTGAGCTTCATAAATCTTAAATTTACTTAGGTGAATACTCCTGTCGGGAGATTATATGGAGATAGCTATGTCTATCATTTTGTGTTAGTCACTAAAAATAGTTGTGATGTGGGTTTCGATGTGATTTCAGGAAAATTGATTTAAATTGCGAATTTTATTACCTATCGGTATGAGAGTTCATTATATGTTGTGGTTTTTGTTTGACGGAATGTTTTTCGAAGAAAAAGTAAGAAATGAAAAAAATTTCAGTTGGCACGATTTGCATATTACTTGTGGTACGGAGTTGAGAACGAGATCCCCGTATTTATTTTTTTATATGATATGAGATATTTAAACCAACTACAGGCTACGGTGGATGTTATATAAGGACGAGGTCCTTGTTGTAAAAAAATTATGAATTTAAAGTTCTCCCTTGTGAAATTAAAAAATATGGTACTATAGTACCTATAGGGAGTATGCCTATGAGGCTTATTTGAAAATTCTTGTATGAATATCTCTGTGCATAATTTGCACATTTGGATTGTAACTATAGAGTTATTTCCCGCAAGATAAGTGCCCGGGTGGTGTTAAATGTGACTCGTTTGTTCGAATAATTAATTTTGAGGTCTTCAGGCCTCGTTGTTAGAAAATGGAGGTTTGAAACGAGATTTTTGGTTAGCATGAGATTAACTAGCAATTTGTAATCGATAATGAATAACTATTAAGACCAGAGATGTGGTTATGGTCATAAATATGACGTGTTTCATGTCCATATATCTTTATTATAATGTCGCGCTTGCAATGCAGAGAATAATATTATTGACATATACATTGTGGGGCATTGTTGAGTTATGAATGTGTTATTATCAGTTGTTTGGGTGTTATTCTGACAGGTGGATTGTCACGACCCCAAATCCGGTCGTGATGGCGCCCAGCACATTGCTAAGCCAGCCTGACCAATCCATATCAACCACGGAGCAAGAAGCTCTCTTTAACCCATTTAAGCAAATTAATTGACGAAATAAAAGCAATACATGTAACGAAAATGGGGAACCAAGTCCCATAATACATCAACTCCCATAGACCAAGGGTCAAGAGTCATGAGCCTCTACTGAACATGAGTGTATAAAGGTTTACAAAATACCAAGTGCGGAAAGAAATGTCAATACAAAATCAAAAGACAGTAAGAAGGAATATCGGGTCCTGCGGACTCTGCAGCTACCTCGAATATCCACAAGCGTCGCCTCGCACAGCTACCGGATCACTGCTGAGAGGTACCTGGATCTGCACACAAGGTGCAAGGAGTAAAATGAGTACTGCCAGACTCAGTGGTAATAAACAAGGGTAAGACAGCGCAGATAAGAAATCCGCAATAAAACACTATGTAAAGCTATAATCAGCTACCCTGTCATAGAATCAATATTCACTGTACCTGCACCAACAAATACCAATAAATAGCATAACAGCTAGCAGATGTAGCTAAATGCAATGCAATGCATGATATGACCGCTACGGCGCGTAGCTCGACTCCAATTTTGGGTACCCGTGCTCACTGTGGGGGTTCAGACTCCGGAGGGGCTCCTACAGCCCAAGCACATCTCATAGAGATATTCCTGCGGCGTGCGGTCCGATCCAACATATATCTCGCTGCGGCGCGCAGCCCGATCCACTACTAGTCAGCCTAATATGCAGATACAGCCTCGCAGGCTCAAAAGTAGTTTTTGAAAACTCTTTTATCATTTTTCAGTTGGAAAACAGTAATACCAAGTTCCAGAGATTGGAATTAGTATAATAACAAAAATAGCTGCGGACTAGTAGTACACTAGCATGTCTATATGATAAGACAATGATAACGATCCTCACGGGATCCAATAACTGGCTCACGGCCCACATGTATAATCAACCGCCCAAGAAGGGGGTTCCTCGGCTCAAGAGTGGCCATTATCACAATATATATATATATATATATGCAACCATCCGAGAAGGAGGTTCGACGGCTCGAGAATAGCCAATAATACAATATCAACAGGTCGGACTAATATATAGTCTCCAGTTCATGATCGACCCCGCACTCTCAAGAGTGTGCGTGTCTCGCCGCTATACAGCGTCACAAAGTGGTATACCGGGGTTTCGAACCCGCCGGTCATCACCCACATCTATTACTCACCTCAATACGGCGCGACGACTACTCCGCAATGCCCTTGCCACGAGAATCAAGCTCCGCACGTGTAGAATCTGATCAAATACAGTAGAAACACAACAAATTAGGCCAATGGGACGACACCCAATCAATACAACTCAATTTACATCAAAATTCCCAAAGTTGTCAAAACCCGACTTTCGGTACGCTTATCGAAAAATCACGAAAGTCACATATTCGGAACCCTCATCTCAATACGAGTCTAAGCATATCAATTTTACCAAATTCGGACTCCATTTGCCCATTCAAAACCTTGATTTTCTAAAGTTCAAGCCTAGGGTTAAATCTTCCATAAATTACCCCAAATTCCTCCATTTTCATGATATAATTGCATAATATTACCAATACTAATCATAGTTTAAGTCCATAGTTGATTACCTGATGATTTCCCTTGAATTTCTCTTCAAAATCGCCCAAATCGCCTCTAAAGCCGAGACCCAAAATGTGTGAAATGTTCTGAAATTTTTCTAACTTCCGATACACTTACTTACAGCGATTTTCGCTTCTGCGGAATATTTTCCGCTCCTATGCACCCGTATCCGCGACCAAAGGGTCGCTTCAGCGGTTCCAGGCCTAGCCGGCCATTTCCGCTTCTGCGAGCAAAGGGCCGCTTAAGCGGGCCCGCTTCTGCGAAGAATCGTCCGCTTCTGCGGACACATCCGCCTCCGCGCATCATTGACCGCTTCTGCGGTCTCGCCCAAACGATCAAATGTCCGCTTCTGCGGACCATGCACATTTTCTTCCCCTTCCGCTTCTGCGATCAATGGCTCGCACCAGCGGTGCCGCTTCAGCGGAATATCTTCCGCTTCTACGTAACCAGCCGCTCCTGCGCACCTCGTCCGCTTCTGCGGACTCGCTCCTGCGTCCAAAATTCCGCAGGAGCGGAAACAACAGAAGCAGGATGCCAACCTGCAATTTTTCCAAAATTTTCTCCCGTTTAACCATCCGAAAACACCCCGAGGCCCCCGGGACCTCATCCAAACATACCAACACAGCTTAATACCTTATTCGAACTTGCTCCAATCCTCAAAACACGTCTAACAACATCAAAACCCATAATTCGCATCGAATTCAAGCCTAAATTCCTTAAAACATTCCAAATTACACATTCAATCAAAAACCCGACCAAACGACGTCCGAATGACCTGAAATTTTGCAGGCACATCCAAAATCTCCTAACGAAGCTACTGCAACTGTCAGAATTCCCTTCCGACCCCCGTATCAAAAATCTCGCCTACCGTTCGGATTTCGCCAAAATTCAACCTTAGCCAATTCAAGCCTATTTCTACACCGGGCCTCCAAATTCAATTCCGATCGCTCCCCTAAGTCACAAATCACCTTCCGGAACTAACCGAATCATCAGAATCCGATTCCGAGCCCTCTAGCTAAATAGTCAACTCCGGGTTGACTTTCCTTATTCAAGTTTCCTTCACAAAGGCTATATGCCTCATTTCCAATCCCAATCACTCTTAACTCACCCGATAGACTCTAACACTGATATAAAATCATAAAACATGTATTTACAACATAACGGGGTGGTAATTCCCGTAACGACGGGCCGGGTCGTTACATTCTCCCCAACTTAAACAAACGCTCGTCCTCGAGCGTACCAGAGTGGTACTAGAAGCAACCCAATAGCTGAATGACCTTACCAAGCATATATTCGGGCGATCATACGTCACCCTATCTCACACAAGTCCGAAAACACCATATAGTCAAAATTTCACAGCCCATCTGAACCATAAATCACATTGTACTTTCTGAAATCATATACCAATTGCTAATCCCATTCATGCATATACTCAGGATACACTCGAATCCATTGCAATAACCCATATTCACTACTCCGGGTGAGATCATATGATGTATCAACAACCCAATCACTCGAGACGATAGTCTCTAATCACAACAACTGGCCACAATCACCAAATACTAGCTGAAAACCTCTTTCATTAGATAGAGTCTTATTCCAACACCTCCATATCCTGCCCACGGCAACTGAAGCACGCGATATACCGAACCCATCTCTCGGGTTAACCATTCGTGAATCTATTTCCCTTTTTAAAACTCATATCATGATAGGTTTCGGAGCCAAACCTCGGTTTCTACCTTTCTAACAAGCTAAGATCCAATATGCTCGTATTCATTAATGACTCCAACGGTCATTTCGATTATAACACACCACACTGGTGATAAACACCTCAACACCGGCCTAAGCCACGACGAGCACAACATAGGCTCCAATAGAAACGTATGCACACACTCGAATCATGACAGCTCAATTCATGACAACTGTCTCCAGCAAATAGAGCTGCAATTTAATCCCTCTGTGCCATCATAATATAGAACTCAGACCGCGTCTCGCATTATAGAAATAAAGTACCCGAATCCTCCTCGAGAGGTCATAACATCACGTGGCCTTGCCACAATTTATGATTCTATCCAAACACTATTACTCATGAAACACCTCAAGTTACCAAGCTCAAAAAGGTCATCCACGCACAGATCTAGGTCTGAACCCAAGCAATCAACCTCACCCACGGTGAAACAATTAATGTATGATATCACATCCTGAAAGGACACAACCGATGTGCCATTCGCCAAACGATACTCAATACGGACTTTTCCTCAGAAGCTAGGAAGTATTGTATACCAAGTAATATATAACTAACTCTATTTTCACATTACACTGTTGCGGCGTGCAACCCGCTCCAATGATATACCCGTGGCGGCGTGCCACCCGATCTAGATACCGTACCTGTGGCGGCGTGCCACCCGATCCAAGTAACCCTCGTCAAATAAATACGCGTCGAGTCAAGTTGCTCATCATAATAAACATATATAGCCTCAAGTTTGGCCACAAGAAACACATCCGACAAAGTTCCTCACTACCGGAACTAAATCAATGGTAGATACCTCTACACTGACATCCGCCACTAAGGTCCAACTGACAAAGCAATGCCTACCAGCCGTCCGCTGGTCCTGGGTACAACTACTCTGTTGGAGCATACTCGGATGCTCTCTGCTACACAATTTGTGCCATTTTCCGACATAGTCCATATCACATTAGTCTAGACGACCCGACTTATGTCAACCAGTCTGAAATAAGGTATCATAACCCAAATTCATCATATCAAGTAATAAGAGAGCCATTAGGGCTTCCAATTTTTCCATTAACCACTAAACGGTGCTGATACAAACGATATACAACCACTGCATAGGCGGATTACGAGAACTTCCAGTCTCCAACACATATATAACGCCTGAATCACTATACCTGTTTCCACACTCCACCCTACGAATACATAACGCACATCAAACGCCCATTCGTACCACGAAAGCCATTTAAGAAATTTCCCTATGCCATCAACAATTCGATCATCACAGTCGATCCGACAAGCGAACACCACTATACCCCTAGATATTATCAGTTTACATTACCTTGTCCCTTTGCACCATATACCCTGCCAAATTACTAGAATAGCAGTACCATTTTCTTAAATCACCAGAAAGATCGATTCTTAAATCACCTGCAGCTGTCCGCGCTACTCAATAATTTTATTGACTTCCCATATATTATGAACTGATCTCAAAACCTTGAATATGCCATTATCAGCTTTCCATAACGCATCGCATATACCATACCACACTAAGATAACATGGAAATTCATATTCCTTTCCTACGCCGCAAACATCGGCGCACTCAACTAGTCAAGGGCTTTCATGATCCCATATAGAGAAAACTCATTACACATTCCAAGCCTTGCGTACCAACAGGAAAAATTACACTCATTTTCAAACCACGGTAAAACACATCATAAACCCTTCCTCCCCAATTACATTGCATAAGTTAACTGCCCGGACTAAATCCTTATATCCATATCGAGTTGTACAACTGCCAGCACTCAAGAGCTTTGCTGCACAATGTCTGCAAGACTCATTACTTCAACCGCATACCAGGAATTAATCGTATTCCTTTTTATACCATTCTGGTTTATTAACAAGTTGTTCCATTTACCCAGTTTCCTTTTCTGATTCATCTCTAATTTCATATCAGTCTTTACCGTAGCACGACAATGCCTCAACCCTTTTTAACCACACAAGACTCGTACACAAGACCACACGGTCTAAGACCCATAGGCCACTGAATACTCTCTCAGTGTTCCCAGAAGTACCACATTCCACCACACTTTATTTGAAGAACTTCATGCGATTCCTTTAAATTTGTTATCATTACTTCCCAATACGGATACACAAAATTCCATCATTCACATGATATAACACAAGCCTTGATCTTTTCTAACGAAACCACCGCCTTTTACCACATACACAATTTTTAGGGCACCTGACTGTTACAAGCAAAATCTTGAACACTGCAAACCATTCTCGGGCGTCATTCACCCTTATTCAATTATAATTCAACTGTCTTATTGAACAGAACCACTCGTGTCTTGTAAGAATTCTGACATCACAGAACATGATTACTTACAGGTACAATTAGCTATCTTTCGTTTCTATACACCGAACATTCTTCACCAACATAAGTTCACAACATCCTAGTATTTCTTCACATCTACGAAGCATCATAACCTTTATCAAAATTTCCCAACATACCTAGAGACAGAACCAACACTGCACACAACGGTGCAATCAGTTAACCAATAACAACCTCCCCAACTTAGCTCGGAGTCATACATCGAAGCACTTTTATCCACTCATAGCCTTCTTACTCAAATGATGCAACAAAGTTCTAGTTAGATTAAACTCAAGTCATTTACAAGCTTCGGCGGAGATTCGAATCATCAATTCTTGCATTCGTTCACACACAACAGTTATGCCCCTTCTTTAGGTGACCAAATCTTTTCTAAGTCCCAAATTTTCAAAAATTTTCGGCAGAGTTTCCTTTGTAATTTGGCCTATCCACCTGCCAGAGAATCACCAAAACCATCCTAGCAATACATTCACAGCTCAACAAGACATCACAATGTATTTCAACAACATTAAATCTCAATACTACACAATTCATATTATCATAATTGGTACACGAACATGCGTTATACCTGCTCGAATCATAACACATATCAACTACCTTTCAATTACACATGAGAATCAATCCACATACCTCTTTCTCAATTTAGCATTTCATCACAATACCTTCCACCAGGATACACATAGCAAAATCACTTTAGTCTTCCTGAGTTTAAACTTGTTCCACTACAAATAAGCATTTTACCTTCCAATTACGAGATATGATAAATATTCACCACGCCCATAGCTCGGGGCTACACAACAGTTTAGATAAGAGTCGAACAATTAACAACTCATCCATTAGTATGCCTCCCTAATAATCTACAGATCGGCACAAGGCCCCAAACATGGCTACTAGACCGAGTACATAGATATAAGCCCCGTCTTAGTCACTTTACACAGTAATTTATCAATTGGGAAGGATCAAGTCCAAATCCCCAGTCATAATACCACCACACTCGTCACATGACGCGTGTTCCATCTCAGCACAGCACTGTATAGTGCAAATACGGGGTTTCAAACCCTCAATACATTATCTATTGCCACTACTCACAAAATCAGCACCTCGATGCTCAAATCATAAACAAGGTCCAGCCTCAAGTCATCCTGACTGGCCCAACATGAACGCACAGAGATTATATCTCGCCCCTCGTTCGAGGAAATCACAAGCCATAAGGCAATCACATTACCGAGCGCTCGATGCGTACACGGACGTGTGGAAGGAATTTCAAAAATTATCTCTCAAGCTGAATCAAGTGCGCACGATAAGAATTCCAAGAAATGTGAAGTGTTTCCTAAAGGTTCGCGAGCCTCCCGAGGATAAGTACAGGCGTCCCCGTACCGATCCACAAGACTCTACTAACCGGCTCAAGACTCGCGAGGCCTAGTAAACCTAGGCTCCGATACCAACTTGTCACGACCCCAAATCCGGTCGTGATGGCGCCCAAGCACATTGCTAAGCCAGCCCGACCAATCCATATCAACCACGGAGCTAGAAGCTCTCTTTAACCCATTTAAGCAAATTAGTTCACGAAATAACAACAAGATACATGTAACGAAAACGGGAACCAAGTCCCATAATACATCAACTCCCATAGACCAAGGGTCAAGAGTCATGAGCCTCTACCGAACATAAGTGTATAAAGGTTTACAAAATACCAAGTGCGGAAAGAAATGTCAATACAAAATCAAAAGACGGTAGGAAGAAATATCGGGTCCTGCGGACGCTGCAGCTACCTCGTATATCCCACAGATGTCACCTCGCACAACTACTGGATCACTGCTGAGAGGTACCTGGATCTGCACACAAGGTGCAGGGAGTAAAATGAGTACTGCCGGACTCAGTGGTAATAAACAAGGGTAAGACAGCGCAGATAAGAAATCCGCAATAAAGCACTATGTAAAGCTATAATCAGCTACCCTGTCATAGAATCAATCTTCACTGTACCTGTTCCAACAAATACCAATAAATAGCATAACAGCTAGCAGATGTAACTAAATGCAATGCAATGCATGATATGAACGCTACGGCGCGTAGCCCGACTCCAATTTTTGGGTACCCGTGCTCACTGTGGGGGTTCAGACTCCGGAGGGGCTCCTACGGCCCAAGCACATCTCATAGAGATATTCCTGCGGCGTGCAGTCCGATCCAACATATATCTCGCTGCGGCGTGCAGCCCGATCCACTACTAGTCGGCTAATATGCAGATACAGCCTCGCAGGCTCAAAAGTAGTTTTTGAAAACTCTTTTATCATTTTTCAGTTGGAAAACAGTAATACCAAGTTCCAGAGATTGGAATTAGTATAATAACAAAAATAGCTGCGGACTAGTAGTACACTAGCATGTCTATATGATAAGACAATGATAACGATCCTCGCGGGATCCAATAACTAGCTCACGGCCCACATGTATAATCAACCGCCCAAGAAGGGGGTTCCTCGGCTCAAGAGTAGCCATTATCACAATATATATATATATATATGCAACCATCCGAGAAGGAGGTTCGACGGCTCGAGAATAGCCAATAATACGGTATCAACAGGTCGGACTAATATATAGTCTCCAGTTCATGATCGACCCCGCACTCTCAAGAGTGTGCGTGTCTCGCCGCTATACAGCGTCACAAAGTGGTATACCGGGGTTTCGAACCCGCCGGTCATCACCCACATCTATTACTCACCTCAATACAGCGCGACGACTATTCCGCAATGCCCTTGCCACGAGAATCAAGCTCCGCACGCGTAGAATCTGATCAAATACAGTAGAAACACAACAAATTAGGCCAATGGGACGACACCCAATCAATACAACTCAATTTACATCAAAATTCCCAAAGTTGTCAAAACCCGACTTTCGGTACGCTTATCGAAAAATCACGAAAGTCACATATTCGGAACCCTCATCTCAATACGAGTCTAAGCATATCAATTTTACCAAATTCGGACTCCATTTGCCCATTCAAAACCTTGATTTTCTAAAGTTCAAGCCTAGGGTTAAATCTTCCATAAATTACCCCAAATTCCTCCATTTTCATGATATAATTGCATAATATTACCAATACTAATCATAGTTTAAGTCCATAGTTGATTACCCGATGATTTCCCTTGAGTTTCTCTTCAAAATCGCCCAAATCGCCTCTAAAGCCGAGACCCAAAATGTGTGAAATGTTCTGAAATTTTTCTAACTTCCGATACACTTACTTACAGCGATTTTCGCTTCTGCGGAATATTTTCCGCTCCTATGCACCCGTATCCGCGACCAAAGGGTCGCTTCAGCGGTTCCAGGCCTGGCCGGCCATTTCCGCTTCTGCGAACAAAAGGGCCGCTTAAGCGGACCCGCTTCTGCGAAGAAGCCTCCGCTTCTGCGGAAACATCCGCCTCTGCGCATAATTGACCGCTTCTGCGGTCTCGCCCAAACGATCGAATGTCCGCTTCTGCGGACCATGCACATTTTCTTCCCCTTCCGCTTCTGCGATCAATGGCTCGCACCAGCGGTGCCGCTTCAGCGGAATATCTTCCGCTTCTACGTAACCAGCCGCTCCTGCGCACCTCGTCCGCTTCTGCGGACTCGCTCCTGCGTCCAAAAGTCCGCAGGAGCGGAAACAACAGAAGCAGGATGCCAACCTGCAATTTTTCCAAAATTTTCTCCCGTTTAACCATCCGAAAACACCCCGAGGCCCCCGGGACCTCATCCAAACATACCAACACATCTTTATACCTTATTCGAACTTGCTCCAATCCTCAAAACACGTCTAACAACATCAAAACCCATAATTCGCATCGAATTCAAGCCTAAATTCCTTAAAACATTCCAAATTACACATTCAATCAAAAACCCGACCAAACGACGTCCGAATGACCTGAAATTTTGCAGGCACATCCAAAATCTCCTAACGAAGCTACTGCAACTGTCAGAATTCCCTTCCGACCCCTGTATCAAAAATCTCGCCTACCATTCGGATTTCGCCAAAATTCAACCTTAGCCAATTCAAGCCTATTTCTACACCGGGCCTCCAAATTCAATTCCGATCGCTCCCCTAAGTCACAAATCACCTTCCGGAACTAACCGAATCATCGAATCCGATTCCGAGCCCTCTAGCTAAATAGTCAACTCCGGGTTGACTTTCCTTATTCAAGTTTCCTTCACAAAGGCTATATGCCTCATTTCCAATCCCAATCACTCTTAACTCACCCGATAGACTCTAACACTGATATAAAATCATAAAACATGTATTTACAACATAACGGGGTGGTAATTCCCGTGACGACGGGCCGGGTCGTCACATGGATTGTCCCAAGTACAGGGGAAACTCTGCCGAAATTTCTGAAAATTTTGGGAGTTAGAAAAAAAAAAAATTTAGGACATGGAGTTGTGCAAAGAATGAGATAAGCTACACCATGTGTTTGAGGGCAAACTATACTTATTATTTGAGGACGAATGACCCTAAGTTGGGGATAAGGTAATACTCTGGATTTGAGGGATGCAAAGGCACAAGTTTCTATAGCCAATCAAGCTTAATATCATGTGTTGATGTGAAGATCGGACATTTATGGAAATAACTAGAGTGTAAGAAATTTGGTACTAAAGTATACAAGTTTGGATAAAGGAAATAATCTCAATTAAAATGGTGTTGTCGGACATATTTCGAATGTGGTAATATGGGATCAACCACGAGTATATGTGTAAAAGTAGAAACACCAAATTTGAAACCTCGAGATAATCTTAGTACGTTCGAGGACGAACGTTTCATTAAGAGGTGGAGAATGTAATGACCCGACCTGTAGTCTCATGAGTTACCGCTCTGTTTTTTTTCATTTTTAACTTCTTTATGGTTCATTATCCGTATCTTATGCGATCTAGTGGTTTGGAGTGGTTTTGATAAGAAATGAGACACTTAGTCTCTTTTAAGAAGGCATAAGTTGGAAAAGTCAATCGAGCATTGACTTATGAGTTAGAGGAATCAGATATGAATTTCGATGATTCGGTTAGCTTCGGGAGATGATTTGGGACTTAGGAATGTATCCGGAATATTTTTGTCATGACCGGTGTAGAATTAGGCTTGAATTGACGAAGTTAGTATTTTGGCGAATTTCAGTTGATAGGTGAGATTTTGATCCGGGTGTCAGAATGAAATTCCGAGAGTTTCTGTATCTTTATTGTGCCATTTGGGATATGTGTGCAAAATTTCAGGTGATTCGGACATCGTTTGGTCCGGGTTTTGATCAAATGTATGTTTAAGAAGTTTTTGGAAAACTTAGGCTTGAATTCGATGTGAATTGATGGTTTTGATGTCGTTTGAGGTGTTTTGTTGATTGGAAAAAGTTTGAATGATGTAATGAATTATGTTGGCATATTTGGTTAGAGTCCGGAGGGGCTCGAGTGAGTTTCGGAATGGTTACAGGCCATTTTTAGGCCAATTTTAACTTGCTGGATTTTGACAGCAAAGTTCAAAAATATTAATGCAAGGAGCATAATGTAAAAGTTTATATCTAGTAATATTTAAGGAATATGAACATTCACAAAACATGAAAGTTGTAGCCCTTGCATTATAGTTTTCAGAAAATAAAACCATTCATCATTTGGATATTTGTATACAACGTTATGATCGATTGAATAAGGGCTGATAAAGTTGTTTTGAAATTTCCCAGAAATTTCTGATGCGAGGAGGGTAGTTTGAAAGCTTATATTTCAAAATATATATAGAATCACAAAATATGCAAAACCTGAAAACTGTAGAACGTCGGTTGTAGTTTCCAAAACGTTAAACTATGGGTCATTCGGACCTATGTACATAAAGTTATAGTGGATTGAATATGACTAGTAAAACTGTTTTTGGTGAACTTTTAGTGACGAAAATGGACTTTTAGTGACGAAAATGGACTTTTAGTGACGAAAATGGACTTTTAGTGACGGGCGGACAGAAACTTAAGGACCAAAAATGCCCATTTCTTCATTTTCGTTTTGGGGTTTTTGTAGCTCGGTTCTTGGGCGATTTTGAGGTGTTTTTCACGATTTCAATTGAGGTAAGTTTTATTTATCATAAATCCTTTATAGATCATAATTCCATACTCATTTACATCATGAATCCACGAATTTATGCAAGAAAAATCAAAATTTTGAAAAATCCTCCAAAAATGAAAATTTTAGATTTGGAGGTCGAGTTGTCATCGGAATTCATTAATTTTTGTATGGTTGAACTCGTATCGGAATGGGTTGTCGGATTTTATGAGTTTCGTCGGATTCTGAGACGTGGGACCCACGGGCAATTTTTAGCTAAATTTCGAATTTAATTTTAAAAAAATATGTAAATTCATAGGGAATTAATTCGTACGATTTATATTGAGTATATTGAATTATTAGGACTAGATTTGAAGCTTTAGACGAATTCGCGAGGCAAAGGCTTGTTGGAATTTCGAATTGGTTGCAAAGCGAGGTAAGTGTTTGGTCTACCCTACCTTGAGGGAATAAGAGTTGAGTATAATTGCTACTTGTTATGTGTTGTGTCCGGCGTATAGGCATGGTGACGAGTATCTATACATTGGGGGTCGAGCATGACCGTGAGTCCTAAATTGCTAAATTGTCGTATTCTTATTTGATGCTTATGAGAACATGTTTAAAGATTATTGGTTTCATACCGGTAATATATATGTTGTTGATTAAATATTATTGGTCTCATACCGGTAATATATATGTTGTTGATTAAATATTATTGGTTTCACACCGGTAATAATATATATGTTGTTGATTAAATATTATTGGTCTCATACCGGTAATATATATGTTGTTGATTAAATATTATTGGTTTCACACCGGTAATAATATATATATTGTTGATTAAAGATTATTGGTCTCATACCGGTAATATATATGTTGTTGATTAAATATTATTGGTTTCACACCGGTAATAATATATATATTGTTGATTAAAGATTATTGGTTTAATACCGGTAATATATTTATATATATATATATATTGAGAAATGGGATCGTGTGGCGCGCCGACCACTTATATATTAAAGAAATGGGATCGTGTGGCTCGCCGACCACTTATATAATAAAGAATTGGGATCGTGTGGCGCACCGACCACTTATATATTAAAGAATTGGGATCGTGTGGCACGCCGACCACAAAGTGATTTGAATCTTGGCATTGGCCATAGTTGTCGGTAACCTATTGATACATTTGGGAGCGGGTGGTACGCCTACCACAAGATATGAAAAGCCTGTTGATACATTTGGGAGCCGGTGGTACGCCTACCACAAGATATGAAAAGCCTATGGTTACGTTTAGGAGCGGGTGGTACTCCTACCATAAAATATGAAATGAAAAATGAATGGAGACATGAAAGTAAGATTTGGTTCGTTGATCAGATTACTCCGGATATTGTGAGTCGTTGACTGTTATTTCAGAGCAGATTCTTTCCTTATAAACGTTCGATAACGTTTTATGTTGTTGTGTATATATATATATATATATATATAGTTCAATACTTCGAGCTTCAATAATTGTACTTTAATTGAAAAGGGTATTTTCTTTATCAAATGATTACTAAAAATAACTTCATATTTTCTTGTTGATTTACTAATTGGGATGGAAGTTGTTCTATACTTTATGTTAAGTAAGTGAGGCTCGTCGAACATTCTTAATTGTTTTGGGTCATGGACCCTGTGAAATGAGCAACAAGAGAATAGTGATGTGCAATGTGAAATAGAAATATGTTGGCACAAGGTGCCAGGGAAAATATTATAATTTTATTTAATTGCACGTGAGTTGTCTGTGCGGTTGTGATATAAATATGGGCACGAGATGCCGTAAAATATGAAAGTGGGTCGACCTATATTATTATGATTTTGAAATGAGGTGTCACAGGGTGACCTTTACTCAAAAGAATTATATTCGAAAGATACTTATTTGAAGGAAATATACTCGAAACATATTTATTGGAAGCATATTATCCTAGAGATTATTACTTGGAGGATTTATAGGCAAAAATATGTATCCTTGAAAGACTCGATTAATTGATTGCACTTGTATTTATTATTTGATGAGAAACAATTGTGGTGTTCTTGTTGCCAACTATTTATATCTCTGGTATATCATTGTGGCCAGCTATTTATATCTCTGGTAGATCATTGATGCCATTATTGTTATTTGTTTCCTATTATTTTGTACGCTATAAACTGCACAGGTTTATGTGAGTGTCTGGTCCTAGCCTCGTCACTACTTCGCCGGGGTAGGCTAGACACTTACCAACACATGGGGTCGGTTGTGCTGATACTACACTTCTGTACATTTTTGTGTACAGATCCGGGTATTTGATCGATGGTAGCTATTCGTTGCGGTGGAGACTCAAGGTAAACCTGCTATAGCGTTCGCAGTCCTCAGAGTCACCTTCAATTGTACTTATTTCCATTTGTTCCCTTTGTT
The DNA here is from genome assembly GCA_032618575.1 of Nicotiana noctiflora. Taxonomy (NCBI): domain Eukaryota; kingdom Viridiplantae; phylum Streptophyta; class Magnoliopsida; order Solanales; family Solanaceae; genus Nicotiana; species Nicotiana noctiflora. Next base: position 114,261 of record JASVEL010011739.1, on the reverse strand, counting down.
TCGGAACAGTGGTGTAATTATATTGTATAACTACTTTTAGAAAGGCTTGTGACTTGTACTACCGGTTTTGGGAATAGTAAATCGTTAGAGAAATTTAGTTGAAGTTAATAAGTATCAATGTTATTTCAATTTATGTTAGGCTTACTTAGTTTGAAGACTAGGTGCCATCACGACTCCTTCGGAGGGATTTTTGGGTCGTGACATCGATATTATTTGACTTTGTTATATGCTTTGAACAACGTGCTATGTGTTTTACCGCTTTGATATTATATGGATTGTATATATAAATTGTGTCGAAAAACCCTTCTCTTATTCACCTCCGGGGACGTGCTTACTGGTTGAGACTCCCTTTTCTGTTAAGTCACACCTAAATTAAGAAATAGAGGCCGGATAAGTTACAAAGCCGATTGACTCTGCGGGTCACCGGTACGTAGCCCCCTCCTTGATCCGAGTTGTCTACTCGGGTTCACGGTCTAGCACCATATGAAACCATATGATATTGAACATAGGTCTAGGACAATTATTTGCATCATAACTGACTTAGGGGACTCAGCATAGGGGTTGGGTCCGTCTAGGACAGGTGACCCGGTAATTAAAGACCGAGCATACTTTGTGTTGCATTTTTAATTGTCTTTGATCGTTATGCGGACCGGTAAAATTCCCGAGAGTAGAAAAGAATATTCAAAAATGAAAAAAGAGAGATAGAACTAGTGATAAAAGAGTTGTTGGAAAATTTGGAAATTTGGAAAATGAGAAACAATGGCTTTGTTGAAATAATTGGTCAATTAATTTGTCCGAACTACGCAGGTTTGATTCTCGCCATTAGGTGGGATACGTAGGCAACCCTTGATCGGGTCCAACCACCCTTTTCAAAATATCAAAAAAATGTGTGTTTAATTTTGTCAATAAAATCAAAGTGATGCCGTTTTTGAAAATGGCCGAATGTTCCGAAAGGACGCCGGAAAGCTGTTTTTGCAAAAATGGCCACTTTGAGATCTTTTCTTTTTCTTTTTGAATAATGGCCTTGAAATATTCCATGTGGAAATGTTGAAAGGCCGTAGCCTCAAAATCAAGTTCGGGTTCACACCCCTTTTGCAAAAAATGATCAAAAAAATGTCAAATTTTTGATTTTGTTATAAATAAGTCGGGTGATGCTATTCTTGTTTAAAATAAGCCGAATGTCCCTCAAAAGGACACCGGAAGGCCGTTTTTGCAAGAATAGTCACTTTAAGTCATTTTAAATAATTTGCGGGCATAGCCTTGAAATATCCCTTGAGGAAACATCGAAAGGCTGTATCCGCAAAATCAAGTTAGAACCATCTATCATCTTTATAAAAAATAACTACTTTATCAAATAAGCCATTACATGGCCGGTTTTGCTAAAATAGCCACATTTGGCATTAAAACTTCCACAGTCTTGTGTTGGCGTGTGGCGATGCTGAATGATGCCCCATGGGCCCCAGGATGAAAAATTATGAATTTGTAGTTTCTTAAATAAAATTTTGCAAAAAATAGCCGCTTTGTCAAATAAGCCATTACATGGCCAATTTTGTAAAAATAGTCAATTGACATTAGAAACTTCTCAATCTTGTGTTGGCTTATGGCGATGCAGAACGATGCCCCATGAGCCACAGGATGAGAATATTTTCTAGTTTATCTTTCTTAAATAAATTTTGCAAAAATAGTCATTTTATCAAATAAGCCATTACATGGCCAATTTTGTAAAAATAGTCAATTGACATCAAAAGTTTTTCAATCTTGTGTTGGCTTAAGGCGATGCCGAACGATGCCCCATGAGCCACAGGATGAGAATATTTTCGAGTTTATTTTCTTAAATAAAATTTTGCAAAAATAGTCATTTTGCCAAATAAGCCATTACATGGCCAATTTTGTAGAAATAGTTATAATTGACACCAAAAACATTCTTATTTTTGTAGAAATCTCCGGCACAAGATGTGAAAGTTTTTCATCAAAGTTTGTAGTTGGAGTCGGCTTCTATAATTTTCCTTCAAAGAAAACAAATAAAAAATCAAATAAACATCTCTTTATTTCTTGCATTAATTTGCAAGAACTACGCTCGGTCTGATTCATGCGGGGTCATGATACGTAGGCAATCCACATAGGATTCGACCATATCCATAACCAAAAAGAAAAAAAAATGAAAATTTACAAAAGAAAGAGAAAAAGAAAAAAAAACCACAAAAGGGGAAAAAGAAAAGAAAATAGCAGAAAAACGAAGGAAATGAATAAGCGGAATACCTTAATGCTAACATGGTGGTTTCGTTTTGTTAATCCAGAAAGTTGAGGTGGTTGGTTGTGGTAAACTGGAAAACAAGATCCAAGGAAAATGATATCTGACATCAGAGCTGTTACGAGTGCTTAAGAGACTCAGGGTCAGAGAGTTCAACAAGGGTTTACTGTGGTTGAGGAAAATAGAACACTGAAACAACAAATGACCAAAATGCGTCAAGCATGGGCTAATGGCCAGGGACAACCTTCTCATAAGTCACAATTTGTTATACAACGAGAACAGTACCACTCTCCCGAGTACCACTCATACTCGTTTGATCTTCATGGGAACATCAAGAAGCCTACCCGAAAGAAGATACAAGAAGAAATATCCCAAAGAATGGAAAGATTAGAACAACAATTGAAAAACACGCAAGCAATGGCAGGTCAAAAGAGAGTTGCCTTCAGAGATCTATGCATGTTCCCCGATGCCCACTTGCCGCCTGGTTTCAAGGTTCCCAAATTTGAAAAGTATAATGGACGTGGAAACCCCATAGCCCACCTGAAAAGGTATTGCAACCAATTGAGAGGTGTGGGAAGAAATGAAGAATTGCTTATGGCTTATTTTGGGGAAAGCCTCTCGGGAGTAGCATCTGAATGGTTTTGGGATCAAGACACATCTGGTTGGTATGTTTGGGATGACATGGCACGAGCCTTTGTCAAACAGTTTCAATACAATATCGACGTCACCCCAAACAGCATTTCCCTTTCTAAACTGAAAAAGAAACCAACTGAAAGTTTCAGGGAATATGCCATCAAATGGAGAGAGCAGGCAGCGAAAGCTAATCCACCCATAGATGATCACGAGTTGGCCACTATTTTCTTTCAGGATCAAGAGCCGGATTACTTTCAAAACATGATATCTGCAGTTGGTCAATCCTTTGAAGAAATAATCAAAATTGGAGAAATGGTGGAAGATGGTCTTAAGACAGGCAAAATTATAAGTCAAGTAGCTCTCAAAGATGCAACTCAGGATGTCCAAAGTGAATTTAGCGATGTGAATGGGAGGGATGAAGAAATCATGATGATATCGGGGTCGAGAATAGGTCCTATGAGAACATCTCGAAGGTATATGCAACCTCATCAGGTTTTCCATGACCCTCTTAAGCATTACTCCCCGCCTCAGAACCCTCCATACTCTGTTGATCCAGTCCAATATGTTGCCCAACCCTCAAAACACCCAAGAAAGCGAGCCCGAACGTCACAAAATATTTACCAGCCTCCGCAAAATTTTCAAGTACCTTATAACCCACATCAAAGCCAGGGGTATGGAAAGGAAGAAAAGTTGAAAGATAATTTTACACCAATAGGAGAGTCCTATGCAAGCTTATTTGAGAAGTTAAAACACCATGGCATGATTTCACCCATTCCTCCAAATCGGGTGGATCGACGAGCGAGAAGCTTTGACTCATCTAAAAGGTGTGAATACCACTCAAATGCTCTGGGGCACGATGTTGAAAGTTGTCGGGATTTGAAAAGAGAGATAGAAAGAATGATTCAGGAAGGAATAATTGCGGTCCAAGACAATGGCATCCAGAACATTGCACGGAATCCTTTACCTGCACATGACGTTGCATATTTTGTGGGAATGATGCCCGGTGACGTGGGGAATAAGAATCTTCTTGGGAAGTTGTCAACTGAAATTGAAGATATTGAAACCGAAAATGATCTTGGCAACATTAATGCAGAATTCAGCGGCTAAGATACCATGCTTGTCAATTGGGAAGGCGCTCCATCTCTTGGAGTCTTGGTGGTTTATTTTGGTGTCATTGCTGTTGTGCGGGTTATTTCAGGGTTGTAATCCGAACGTTGTCTTGAGAGTCAAAACCCTTCTATCTTTGCTTTGTTTAGTAAATTGTTTAGTGCCGTCTAGGTTTGTAACGCTAGTCTAGTCTATTCATTTTGTTGTTCATCTTGTTGTTTCAACCCATCAGTTTAATACAACTCTCCGTTTCCCGTCATTTCTAGTCATTCCATTTTTTATCACTTTGCAATTCTTCTCATACTGATTTTAGCAATATGACATGCATATAATTCTCGGCCTGATTTTAAAAGTTAATGAAACAATGTTGAAGATGTAATGATACTCGGAAGAAATATTTAAATACTGTGAAGCCGGAATCAAGTGAATAATAGGGAAAGCAAAACGAAACGAAACGTCGTGGAAATGCATCATGCTTCAATCGGTTTAGAGCTAAAGGCAAGGGTACCCCAAGGCTAAAGGAACCATTTGTGGTATTGAGATTGTTGCCCAATGGCACTGAGAATCGTCAAAAAAATAGAAGGAAAATATGTGAATCGATCGAAAGATGTTTAACTGTGTAGTTTGTACTTGGTAGGTTTTGAAGATTGGAATGACGAAGGCATTTTATTCGGCTATCCAAACACTTTATCCATTGTTATCCCTTTGAGCCTTATTATATTTTCTTTCATATCCCTCTTTCGGAATCAACAACAAAAATTAAGGATTGAGCGGGGAAATCAAATGGAGAAACAAAAGGGGAGAAAAGAAAAAAAAAAACAAAAAGAAAATAAGAAAAGAAAAGAAAAGAAAAGAAAAGAATATTCAAAAATGAAAGATAAAGAATGCAAAGAAAAGAAGAAATCGGGAGAAGTCAAATCGCAACAATGAAGCGATCTTATGATCCGAACTACATTTTGACTTGATCCCGAAAGGGTACGTAGGCAGCCTTATTGAGGTTCAATCATAATAAAGGAAAAATCCAAAAAAATCCCCCAAGAAGGAAACTGGGACATGAATTATGGTTGTTGAATAAATACGATTCCGGAAGTTGTAATCTTTAACCCACGTTAAAATATTTTGAGCCTTTATATCCCTTTTTCTAAATCCCATCCAAAAGCCTACATTATGGTCCAAAGGAAGACCTTCCGATCAATCTTCAAGAAATGCCGAGTCAAACGAGCAAATATGAATCATATTAGGGGCAACACTCCAGTCCGAATAAAGGAGAATGAAGAATTCAAGCAATGATGAGAACCACCACGGGACTCCAAGATGAGAGAAATTAAAATGAGAGTCTTATCAGTGAAAACCCTCACGGGCACCGTAAGGCGATGGTGAGTTGAGAGAAAGAAAGAAAAATAAAAAATGAGAGAGGCTTGATGGTGAAAACCCTATGAGCACTACAAGTAGACTAAGGATCAGATCAAAGAAATGAATTGTCGAAGACCGGTTTCACGGCAGAACTTGCAACAAGAGTTGAACATCAAATTTGCTATACAGAGAAGGCTAAAGTGCATGTCAAGGTCGCTAGAGTCGGTATTCACATCCGATCGGTCATTCTTCTGTAGGTTTCTTGTTAGGAATTGTATTTTCCTTTCTCTCTATTTTTATACCTTGTTTTACCCTTCCTCTTATTGAGTCTGTCGGGTCATAACAAATAAAGAAGTGATTTCAAAATTTACCACCAAGCTTTCCAATTGCACAAGATGGGATTTGTCCAACACAACGATTGTCATAAGTCAGGAAAAGACAATGCTAGTGATTTAAGCCAAAAGAGCAACATGTGCAATGAAGCAGGCAACAATAAAAATGTTTGGGGTTCATGCGAGACGCAAAGGCCGGCAAAGTGCCAACTCGGGAAAAAATATAAGAAATGGAAATATGGGAGTATATTTTGACAAAGGAAAGAGCCAGTCAAGAAACACCCAAGTTTGGCAAATGAAGTCATTGAAGGAATCATAGACTTCAAGATCGAAGTTTGTGGGATCCGTCAAGAAAGGAACAACATACATGCCGTAAGGAAGGCGGGTTTTGAACAAAAAGGTGAAAATGGATAGTCGGTGAACATGCCAAGCACTCAAGTGGAAAGCAGTTGCCATCAAAGCTCAAGGCCATAACCAACCACCGCATTTTTAAACAAACAAATTTTTCTTTGCTTTGAAACAGGGGCAAAAGAGATTTTACGAAATAATTATCAAACTGGGGGCAGAATAAAATTTTCTGTCATTTTCTCGAAATCGGAAAGTCATCCGAAGAGCATGAAGGTGAATACAATTGTTTTTGAAGATGGACAATTCAAGTTGAAAGGTGAAACAAGTGTCGAAGAATGACAAGATGTCAAAATCTTAGTCTGTTGAAACTTTCTCCTAAGACAAAAGTCTTAGTCCGATGAATTTTTCACCTAAGATAAATGGATAAAATCTTAGTCTGTTGAAACTTTCTCCTAAGATAAAAAGTCTTGGTCTGATGAATTTTTCACCTAAGATGAAAGGAAAGAATCTTAGTCCGTTGAAACTTTCTCCTAAGATGAAATCTTAGTCTGATGAATTTTTTACCTAAGATAAAGGAGTAATGTATGTTGAAAACAAAGGAAAGACAGAAGTCAATTTGAAATAAAAGTAAAAGTTTGGAAAAAGAAACAAAGGCGTAATTTGAAAAGAAAAGGAAATGCATAATTTGAAAGGAAAAATCAGAAGTTGGAAAAGAAAGAAAGGCATAAGCCGAAGAAGAAAGGAAAGATTATTGAAGTTGTAATACTTAAGAAAGTCTGAATTAAAAATGGACCCAGTCTGATGAATTATCTCCTGGAGTCATAATCTCAGTCCGATGGAAATTTCTCCTGAGACAACACAGAAAATAGACCTAGTCCGAAGAATTATCTCCTGGAGTCATAAACTCAGTCCGATGGATATTCCTCCTGAGACTACATTGAAGTGGACATAGTCCAATGAGAATCAAAATCTTAGTCTGTTGAAACTTTCTCCTAAGATTAAAGGTCTTAGTCTGATGAATTTTTCACCTAAGATAAACTTCAGTCACAAGGTAACACAAAAGTTTTTAATTTCTGTTCAGGCGCCCACCTGGAAAATAAGGGAATACTTTTCTGCATTTTTTCTATTTAGCCGCCCACCTGGAAAATGAGGGAATACTTTTTCAAAAAATGAAAATTTTCTTTGAATTCTAACATTCAATAACATGATGTGCCCAGTCATCATACTGGGGCAGAAAAAAATTTGGTTGTTTATTTTGTCGCAAGTAGGGGTCCACCTAGAAATGGACGCATATTTCAAATTGAAGCAGTTGAACAAGTTCAAGGCAATAACAATAATGCCGTTGGAAGAGAAAATGCAAGTTCAAGGCAACAACCAGAATGTCGTTAGAAGAATACAAGTTCAAGGCAAAAACAAGAATGCCGTGAGAAGAATACAAGTTCAAGGCAATAACAAGAATGTCGTTGGAAGAAATACAAGATGAAAGATCAAGGCAACACAAGAACAAGTTGGAAGGCATAGATAGGATTTTTTGTAATTCATAGACTATAGCTTAGGATAGTTTCTTTTATTTTTACCATGGTGTAATAAGGGGTCGGTCAGCAGTAACAACAGTAACAACAGCAACAGCAGTGATCACAGTCCCTAGTAGTCCCAGCTACCAGACATTCCTGAACTACACTGACCTGATTCATGTTTAGCCCAGGATATGTAGGCAACCTCTGAAGCAGGGTGCGGTCAAAACGTTTTCAAAATGCATCACAACGGAATACTCGAACGGGTAAAAACCGTTCATAGTTGCTCACTTATCTTTGCACTGAAACTCTTCGTGTTCCCGAGCAAAGAGGGGCAGTTGTGAGCACGTGATTTTTACCCTACATATGAGTTATTCCCACAAAATTCAAATAAAACAATTTTTTCTTTGTTTTTATAATTGTTGCGAATTTAATGTCCTTTTTTTGTGCATATTTATTTGTTAAATTAAAAAAATAATAAAATATATCGCATTTGCATTTAGGATTTAATTCTAGCGCATTTGCATTTAGGATTTAATTCTACAATTAGGATTTCATTTTATCTTACAAAATGAAAATCACAAAAAATAGGCATCTTTTGCATTTTTGCCTTTAATGTCCAAATTGTGTGATTGTATTTTAATTACCATTTAAATTTAGGTGACAATTATTATTCTGAGTTAATTAGTATTTCAAGATAATTTTAGTTTTTATAAATTAATCTTTGTATTTTGGGCTTTATTAATTAGGAAGATGAATAATGGAGAAGAACAAAATAGAAAAATTTGGATTGGGCCATCTTGTAAATTAAGTTACAAGCCCAATCCTAAGCATCCTTACCCAACCCAAAAACCCCTTGGCCCAAAAAGAAAATTTCAGATTTTTTTAGCCAAAAATAATCATAATCACATAACATAAAGTAGTGGGGGGCAAGGAAATCAAGGAAGAAAACAAGGAGAGGAAAACATGGATTAGTAGGTTTTCTTTAAATTAAAAAATATTTTCTTTTTAATAAAAAAATCTGAAAATTTTCGAAATTCTTGCCTATAAATAGAAGAGAGATTTATGAAAAAGGAGGTGGAAAAAAGAGTGGAAAAATTAGGAAGAGAAGAAAAAATAAGGAAAGAAAAGAGTAGTATACACTCGATATACACTCTGGATACAGAAGTATACACGGAAAAAAATTCAATTTTTGAGAATTTCTTTTGAGAATCGAAAAGAGTTCAAAGCTAGAAAGACAAAACAAAGAGAAAATCTGGAATATATTTTTTTTTCTATTTTTTACTGGTTGTTGTTTTTCTCCGTATTGCTGGAATTTTCGGGATTGAGGTGTTGAAGCTACTTCTGGTTGTTACTGTTGTTGTTGATGTGTTTTCACCGCCCTGTTGATTTGCCATCTTTCCATTCCTTTAAATACCAGGTACACATCCCTATTCGAAGCTATGTAACTTTGAAGCTTGATGAAATGAAGACTCGGAAATTTGTTTAAAAGCATTTTATTATCTCTCCATTTTTCTTTTCTAATTAGCTGTTTAGTATTAATTAAGATTTGTAATTCATTAGGATATCATTGTATGTATAAGTGAAAACTCGAACAAAACAATGTAATAAGTAATAAATAGTAGTAGTATAGTTATAGTATCTAAATCACCTAGTTTAATAGGTTAAAATCATGAAACAAGGTTAATTAATCCTGACATGAATTGATAACAACAAGCTCGCAGTAATAACTTTAATTAGTTTTATGTAGGTAATCTAATTTGGTATTTGACACTTAGATCCAAACAAGTCCTTAAACAGTAAGAATGCAACGAAATTATAACTTAGTTAAGACTGGTTTTTCGTAATATCATACAACCAGACTCAATGATGAAATGTAATTACGTATCTGCGAGTGAGTCAATTTAGCCTAGGTAATTGAATGCTAGGTGTAAATGACTGAATCGTTAGTTTAGTTCTGATTCGCATGTTTAAAGTAGTCTCCTGTCAATTAGTTATTAAAGAGTTCAGATTAGTGACATGAATTAGTCATTGAGAATAAAGTAAAAATAGTCTTGTCAATTAAGTTTTCTGCATGTTAGACTTTCATGATTCAGATTCAATATTGTTAGTTTCTGTATAGAATTTATCTCTTAATATATAAAATATAGTTCGAATTAATTTCTCTTTTGTTTCTGAGTTTCTACTTTTATCACGAGTTCTCATTTTTGTTTGCATTACTACTGCTTCGTCTCTGGTCTGGGCCTGATGTGTGACTTAGGCATGGAATATGTTCAAGAATTAACTAGGCTATTGAATGAAATCCCAAATCAGGTTTGGGTCACTAAGACCCAGATAGATGTAATAATCTGTTAACTACTAATCCAGAAGTCCAGGCCCAATAACAATAGAAACAGCAAAGGCCTGGACTCACTTCTGGAAATATATATAGTGAAATTGATTAAGGGAAAAAACATTGATAGAAAATATAGTGACACTATAAGTATGGACTTTAAAAGATACACGGGACGAGCCTCACATAATAGCAAAAATAGTGGGGCCCCCTTTTAAGTAATTGATAAAATATATAATAGATTCGGGAAGGTTAATAGCGAATTCCATAACCTCTCCCAAAAGATTTAAAGCCGTTAGACACTTATTAGGCACTATTTAATAAATATACTTTCCTTAATACGAGTGTGCACTTGGTGCAACTCAAATCATAATTCCCGGCGAAACCGAAATGTATTAAAAGACACAGGCGTACTGGTTGCGGTGTGACTCGAAATATGTTTTCGCGACGTCAAAATTCTTTAAAAATATTAAAGTTGGAAACACATACATAATTGTTAAAAAGCGTATAACAAGTCACGTAAAATTGAGAACGACGGTTGAGCGACCGTGCTGAAACCACGGAATCCGGGAGTGCCTATCACCTTCTCCCGGGATAACAAAATTCCTTATCTAGGTTTCTATTTCGCGGACTGTAATACAGAGTCAACTTCCTCGGATTCGGGATTGACCGGTGACTTGGGACACCATTATCTTCCCAAGTGGCGACTCTGAAAATTAAATAAAATCCCGGACCGATTGTCCTTTATTTGGAAAAACTCCTTCCTATTTGTTATTATATCCTTCTCGGGTATTTGAACATTGAGGTATACCCAACGTATCTTTTAAAAAGGGATCGTAAAGGGGTAGTATAAAGGGAGGTGTGACAGTCACCATGCTCAAAATGGCTAGCCACGCACATATTTAGGTCCGAACTCAATCAATCAATCACACCTGCGGTGATCCAATTAATATACACTATCAAATCCTGAAAGGACACAACCGATGTACCCAATACGAACTATTCCTCAGAAGCTAGGAATTATTGTATACAAGGTAACATATAGGAAACTATATTTTCCACATCACATTGTGTCACGACCCCAAACCCCGGTCGTGATGGCGCCCAACACATTGCTAGGCAAGCCCGACCATCTTATCCAATTAAACCAGCCAAGTATAATTAATACTAATTAATCGGCGTGATTAGCTTGTTGTCATAACAAATTAAGAAGTGTAGAACTGAAATACAAGAACACAGTCCCAACCAAATCGTGGCGTCACAAGTCTAAGACTCTACAAATGAGATCTACTACAAAATCAAGTCTAACCAGAATGGAGACAACAAAATGGTAAAAAGAAAGAGGTCAGGTACTGCGGATGTTGGCAGCTACCTCGAAGTCTCCACAGAATGGGGATAATAAAGCAGTTGCGATAGCTCAACTGCCCTCCTGAACCTGTATATCCGCACAAAAAGTGCAGGGGAGTGGGGTGAGTATATTTCAACTCAGTGAGTAACAATAATAAATAATAACTGAAAATAAGAACTCCTGTACTATCACTAAACAGTTCTAAGGCAACCCCCCACAGGTTAGTCATCACTATAATGAGTACTCTGATCACTAGTCCACATCTATCTCATCTAGGTCCCACACTAACCACATCCTCGCTCGTACCACTACGGTATACAGCCATCTCAATATATGGAGACATATACATCTGTCTATAACATATAAATATTTCAGTATATATATGAATATGAATAAGTATAATGCTGTGGCGCGCCCGCTCCAATACATATACCGCTGCGGCGCGTAGCCCGCTCCATTTAACGTCGACGGCTCTCACTGTGGGTGTATACAGACTTCGGAGGGACTCCCTAGGCCCAAGCGCTATGATACTGCGGCGTACAGCACGATCCACACATATATTACTGCGTCATGCAGTCCGATCCAATATATATATGTATATATATCTACACTGCTGCGGCGCGTAGCCCGATCCCATAATATACACATATATATATATATATATATATATATATATATATGTATATATATATAACTATACTACTGTGGCGTGCAGCCCGATCCCATAATATACTCCAGCGCTCACTAAGAATGTGTGCAGACTCGGACTCCGAAGGGCTCCTACAGCCCAAGCGCAATAATACTGCGGCGTGCAGTCCGATCCACATATATATTACTGCGGCGTGCAGTCCGATCCAATATTACTGCGGCATGCAGTCCGATCCAATATATGTACTGCTGCGGCGTGCAGCCCGATCCAATATAGGTATATATATATAATACCTCATAATGGGTCCTCGACCCTATCCCGATCAGTATATACTTGGCCTCTCAGGCCCAATATAATATATCACAGTGGTTCCTTGACCCTGTCTTAGTCAATATAGACTTGGCCTTTCAGGTGCACTCAGCTAGAACAGGGAGTCCTTGACCCTATTTCATCTCAATCGGTATAGACTTGGCCTTTCAGGTCTGCTCAGCTAGAACAGGGAATTCCACCCTAGATAATCTATCTCAATGTACACATCTAGTACGAGCTCAAATTATGCTATACAACTAGAGCTACGGCTGAGTGTTTGTTTCCAACACGATATAAGGGTCACCTAGCTCTATAGGTTCCCTAATGCTCTACAGATCGGCACAAGGCCCCAAACATGGCTATCGGCCCAATTGCATAGTTATAAACTTATTATTAATCATAACACATAGTATACTATTAGTCGGGAAGGACTAAGTCCGAACCCCCAATCACCATGTCACCACACCCGTCATAGAACGCGTGTCTCAGTACGGGGTTTCAAACCCTCAGTACATTATTTACTACTACCACTCACCTCGAACCGGTAGAAGCTTCATGCCCACGACGCCTTAGCTCCTCAAACCGGCATCCACGCACGTCAAAACTAGCCAAAATCAGTACAAATATATCAAAATAGGCTAACGGAACATAACCCAATCGAAAGAACTCGAAAAATATCAAAAATCACGAAATTGGCAAAACCCGAGCCCCGGGCCCACATCTCGAAAAATTTCGAAATTTATATTTCCGGAATCCTCGTCTTGCCACGAGTCCGTACATACCAAATTCACAAAAATTGGAGTTCATTTGTCCCCTTAAATCACTATTTCTATCCAAGAGGGTTTTCTACCCTTTTCAACAAAAATTCTCAAATTAAACACTAAAACTTGCAATAGATTCGAGTTATACCACCAAAATTGAGTTAAGAACACTTATCCCGTTGTTCTCTCCAAAAATCCCATGAAAAATCGCCCTATCCGAGCTCCAAATCGTCAAAAATGGCAATATATTTTCGGACCTCAAATATATTCTGTCCGGCAATATTCACGGGTACTGTTTCACGGGCACTGTTCATGGACACCGTTTCACGGGCACTGCTCGAGTGATCAAATCGCCGAAATAATATCAAAATCATCAATTTTCATCAAATCAAGGCCTAAGTTTCCAAAAACTTCCGAAAATACACTTTCGATCAAAAACCCAACCAAACGATGTCCGAATGACCTGAAAATTTGCAGACATATCCAAAATCACCTAACGAAGCTACTGCAACTGTCGGAATTCCATTCCGACTCCCGGATCAAAATATCACCCATCGATCGGATTCCGCCAAAATTTCAACTTCGCCAAAATAGGCTAACTTCTTCACCGGACCTCCAAAATTACTTCCAATTGCGCTTCTAAGTCTTACATCATCCCCTGAAACTAACTGAATCATCGGAATTCAGTTCCGAGCCCTCTAACGCATAAGTCAACGTTGGGTTGACTTTTCCAACTTAAGCTTTCCTTAAAGAGATTAATTATCCCTTTTCCTACCAAAATCGATCCGAATTGACTCAAAGTTTGCACACAAGTCACATTCGACATTACGAACTTGTACCAAATTTCGGAATCGCATTTTGACCCCGATATCAAAATTTTCACTTCCGGTCGAATTTTCTCATAAACATTCAAATTCATGTATTTAGCCAAATGACTTCAAAATGACCTCCGGACATCCGAATTCACTTCCGATCGCTTTCCCAACTCCAAAATCACCATACGGATCTATTCCCAGACTCGGAATCCCAAATGGACATCTATAACTCTAAAATGCCTTCCAACCCAAATTTATGAAATTTTTCTAAAATACTAACTTCCACCATATACGCCGAAATGCTCACTGGTTATCAAAAACCAAATCCGGACATACGCCCTAGTTCAAAATCATCATACGAGCATGCTGGAACTTTTAGATCCCAATTCCGAGGTCATTTACTCAAAATTTCAATCCTAGTTCATTTCTTCAACTTTAATCTTTCAAAATGAGAATATCCATTTAGATTTGACTCCAAACTTCCTGAATTTTAATTCTGACCATATACACACGTCAATATACCTGAGATGAAGTTGTTCATGGCCTCAATCTGTTGAATGACGCGTCGGGACTCAAAACGACCGGTCGGGTCGTTACAATCTCCCCCACTTAAACATACGTTCGTCCTCGAACGTGCTAAGAACTACAATGATGTAGTCTAAAATAACTTGTTTAACACATCATGCACCTTCCCGCGCTACCACCACTTAGTTGAGCACATTAGCTATATAATTTTGTAGATATAATTCTTTATTCAAGCGAATAAGCCATTAGGCCAAATTCCAACACCCTGAATTTCCTGTCAAGTCTGTTTCCATCATTCGACCACCATATCAATCTCCACACGTTGTACCCAAACATTAATGCATAACTTTGTTGAATTTACGCTTCACATAACTTTACTCATATGACCACAATAACATTCTTTATTACTACAGTTGCCTACAATACCCAAATACCGATGGAAACCTCTTATTAGTTGAAGTCTTATTCCAACACTTTCATATACTGCCAACGATAAATAAAACACAAGCTAAACCGTAACAATTCCTCAGATCCACCATTTATGAAGCCATTTCTCTTTTGACTGATATTACAACGGATTTTGGAGCCAAACCTCGATATTACCTTTCTATCTAGCTGAAATCATATATGTTCGCACTCATTAATGACTCCAACGATCATTTCGATTATAACACACCACAGTGGTAATATGACACCTCCTCATCGGCCTAAGCCACGACGAGCAAAACACGGGCTCCAATAAGAAATGATCTGAACACACTCGAATCATGACAACAGACTCACATAAAGAGTTATAATTCAAATTCTTCAATACCATCACAACACATAACTGAGATCTCGTCTCACATCATAGAATTAGAGTACCTGAATCCTCCTCGAAAGGTCATAACATCACGTGGCCTTGCCACAACTCATGATTCTATCCAAACACTATTACTCATGGAGCACCTCAAGTCGCAATGCTCAAAACGGTCAGCCACACACATATTTAGGTCTTAACTCAAGCAATCAATCACACACGCGGTGATACATTTAGTATATGCTATCGAATTATGTATGGGCACAACCGATGTGCTATTCCCCGAGCGATATCCAATACGGACTATTCCCTAGAAGAGAGGAAGTATTGTATACAAGGTACATATAGGAAGCTATATTTCGCACATCACACTGTTGCGGCGCACAACCCGTTCCAATAGCATACCTGTGGCGGCGTGCCACCCGATCCAGATACCATACATGTGGCGGCGTGCCACCCGATCCAAATACTATACATGTGGCGGCGTGCCACCCGATCCACGCATAAATCTAGCAAAAGGGAATGCACATCGACTCAAGTTGCTCATTGCAACAAATATGTATATATGGCCTCGAGCTCGATCACATGAAACTCATCCGACAAAGTTCCTCAATACCGGAACTGAATCAATGGTAGATACCTCTACACTGACATCCGCCACGAAGGCCCAACTGACAGAGCAATACCTACCAGCCGTCCGCCGGCCCTAGGGTACATCCACCCTGCTGGAGCATGATCTGATGCGCTCTGCCATGCAGTTTGCGACATGTTTCTGACATAGTCCATATCACATTAGTCTGGACAACCTGGCTTATGACAACCAGTCAACAATCGTATATCATTATTCAAATTCATCATATCAAGTAACGAGATAGCCACTAGAGCTTCCAATTTCCGATAACCGCTACACTGTGTCGATACTCACAATATACCACCGCTGCGTAGGCGGGTTACGAGAACTTCTAGTCTCCAACACATACATAACATAGGAATCACTATGCCTGATTCCGTACTTCACCGTGCGATTACATAACGTACCTCAAACGTCCATTCATACCACGAAAGCCATTCATAAATTTCAATATGTCATCAACGACTCAGTTATTACAGTCGATCCAACGGGAGTATACCACCATACCGCTAGATATTATCAGTTTATTTTACCTGGCCCTTTTGACCATAGACTCTGCCGAAATACTAGTATAGCAGTACCATTCTCCTAAATCACCAGGAAGATTGATTCTCAGATTATCTGCAGCTACCCACGCTGCTTGAGGATTTTAATGACTCCCCATATAGTATGAATTGATCTCAAAACCTTGAACATGCCGTTATCAACTTTCCATAACACATCGCATATACCATACCACACTAAGACAACAAGGAAAATTCACATCCCTTTCCCTACGCCGCAAACATCAGCGCACTCAACTAGTCAAGGACTTTCATGATCCCATATAGAGAAAACTCATTACACATTTCGAGCTTTACATACCAACAGGAAATACACTCATTTTCAAACCACGGTAAAACACATCACAAACCCTTTCTCCCAATTACATTGCATAAGTTAAATTTCCAGGACCGAGTCCTTATACCCATAACGAGTTACACAACTGCCAATACTCAAAAGCTTTATTGCACAATATCAGCGAGACTCATTACTTCAAACATATACCAGGAATTAATCGTATTCCTTATCATACCATTTCGGTTTATTAACAAGTTGATCCATTTACCCAATTTCCTTTTTGATTCATCTTTAATTTCATATCAGTCTTTACTGTAGCACGACAATGCCTCAACCCTTTTTACCACACAAAACGCGTACACAATACCACACGGTCTAAGGCTCACGGGCCGCTGAATACTCTCTCAAATGTTTCCCAGAAGTACCACATTCTACCACACTTTATTTTGAAGAACTTCCTGCAATTTGAATTTGTTATCATTACTTCCCAATACGGATACACAGAATCCCATCATTCACATGATATAACACAAGCCTTGATCTTTTCTAACGAAACCACCATCTTTAGCCACATACACAATCTTAAGGCACCTGACTGTTACAAGCAAAATCTTGAACACTGCAAAACCATTCTCGGGCATCATTCACCCTTATTCAGCTGTAATTCAACTGTCCTATTGAGTAGAACCACTCATGTTTTGTTTGAACTCTGACATCGCAGAACATGATTACTTACGGGTACAATTCACTATCTTTCTTTTCTATACACCGAACATTCCTTACCAACAGTAGTTCAAAACATCCTAGTATTTCTTTACATCTACGAAGCGCCATAACCTTGTCAGAATTTTCCCAACATACTTAAAGACAGTGCCCACATAGCACACAACCGTGCAATTAGTTATTTAATAGCAACCTCTTTGGCTCGAAGCCATTCATCAAAGCACTTTTAACCACTTATATCATTATTACTCAAGTGATGCCAAAATGTTACAATGAGATTAAACTCAAGTCATTTACAAGCCTTGACAAAGACTCGAATCATCAGAGACCTTAACCCTTCTGCAATTCTTGCATTTATACACACACCACCAATAAGCCCACTCTCTTTCTGTGACAAAAATCTTTCTAAGTCCCAAATTTTCCAAAAAATTCGGCAGAGTTTCCTTTGTAATTTGGCCTAACCACCTGCCAGAGAATCACCAAATCATTCTAACAATACATCCATAACTCAACAAGACATCGCAATGTATATCAACAACATTAATCTCAACACTATACAAGTTATATTATCAAAATTGATACATGGACATGCGTTGCACCTGCTCGAATCATAACATATGTCAAATACCTTTCACCACAATACTCATAGCACAACCAATTCAATTTTCTTGAGTCTAAACTCATACTACCACACATTGTGCACTTTACATTTCCACTAAAAGGCAATGAACATATTTCTCACGCCCATAACTAAGGCTACATATCAAATCACAACAAGAACTGAATACCTTACAACTCTCCCATTATCAAACTGCCATTTGCACAATAAAGATCAATACCGATCGTATGAACTTCATAATACCGGCTCGCGAAATTAGTACCTTGGTGCTCAAGCCATAGACAAAGATCTGGCCTCAAGTCCTCCCGACTGGCCCAACATGAATTCACAGAGATTATATCTCGTCCCTCGATTGGGGAATCATAAGTCATCAAGGAAAATTATCACTAAGCACTCGAGTGCGCACATCAACGTGTAGAAGGAATTTCAAGAATCATACCTCAAACTGAACCAAGTACGCACGATAAGAATTTCAAGAATTTGAAGCTTTCCTAAAAAGTTTGCATCCTCTCGAGGATAAGTACAGGCGTCCCCGTACCGATCCACGAGACTCTACCAACCAACTCATGACTCGCGAGACCTGTTAACCTAGGCTTTGATACCAACTTGTCACGACCCCAAACCCCGGTCGTGATGGCGCCCAACACATTGCTAGGCAAGCCCGACCATCTTATCCAATTAAACCAGCCAAGTATAATTAATACTAATTAATCGGCGTGATTAGCCTGTTGTCATAACAAATTAAGAAGTGTAGAACTGAAATACAAGAACACAGTCCCAACCAAATCGTGGCGTCACAAGTCCGAGCCTCTACAAATGAGATCTACTACAAAATCAAGTCTAACCAGAATGGAGACAACAAAATGATAAAAAGAAGAGGTCAGGTACTGCGGACGTTGGCAGCTACCTCGAAGTCTCCACAGAATTGGGATAATAAAGCAGTTGCGATTGCTCAACTGCCCTCCTGAACCTGTATATCTGCACAAAAAGTGCAGGGGAGTGGGGTGAGTATATTTCAACTCAGTGAGTAACAATAATAAACAATAACTGAAAATACGAACTCATGTACTATCATTAAACAGTTCTAAGGCAACCCCCACGGGTTAGTCATCACTATAATGAGTACTCTGATCTCCAGTCCACATCTATCTCATCTAGGTCCCACACTAACCACATCCACGCTCGTACCACTACGGTATACAACCATCTCAATATATGGAGACATATACATATGTCTATAACATATAAATATTTCAGTATATATATGAATATGAATAAGTATAATGATGTGGCGCGCAGCCCTCTCCAATACATATACCGCTCCGGCGCGCAGCCCGCTCCAATACATATACCGCTGCGGCGTGCAGCCCGCTCCATTTAACGTCGACGGCGCTCACTGGGGGTGTATACAGACTTCGGAGGGGCTCCCTAGGCCCAAGCACTATAATACTGCGGCGTGCAGCACGATCCACACAAATATTACTGCGGCGTGCGGTCCGATCCAATATATATATATTTATATATCTCTATACTACTGCGGCGTGCAGCCCGATCCCATAATATACACCAGTGCTCACTGAGAATGTGTGCAGACTCAAACTCCGAAGGGGCTCCTACAGCCCAAGCGCAATAATACTGCGGCGTGCAGTCCGTCCCACATGTATATTACATGTATATTATTGCGGCGTGCAATCCGATCCAATATATATACTGATGCGGCGTGCAGCCCGATCCAATATAGGCATATATATATAATACCTCATAATGGGTCCTCGACCTTATTCCAGTCAGTATATACTTGGCCTCTCAGGCCCAATATAATATATCACAGTGGGTCCTTGACCCTGTCTCAGTCAATATAGACTTGGCCTTTCGGGCCCAATATAACATCTCATAGTGGGTCCTTGACCCTATCTCATCTCAATCGGTATAGACTTGGCCTTTCAGGCCCACTCAGCTAGAACAGGGAATTCCACCCTAGATAATCTCTCTCGATGTACACATCTAGTACGGGCTCATATTATGCTATACAGCTAGAGCTACGGCTGAGTGTTTGTTTCCAACACGATATAAGGGTGACCTAGCTCTATAGGTTCCCTAATGCTCTACAGATCGGCACAAGGCCCCAAACATGGCTATCAGCCCAATTGCATAGTTATAAACTTATTATCAGTCATAACACACAGTATACTATTAGTCGGGAAGGACTAAGTCCGAACCCCCAATCACAATGTCACCACGCCCGTCATAGAACGCGTGTCTCGTCTCAATATAGCACTGTGAAGTGCTAGTACGGGGTTTCAAACCCTCAGGTACATTGTTTACTACTACCACTCACCTCGAACCGGTAGAAGCTTCATGCCCGCGACGCCTTAGCTCATCAAACCGGCATCCACGCACGTCAAAACTAGCCAAAATCAGTACAAATATATCAAAATAGGCTAATGGAACATAACCCAATCGAAAGAACTCGAAAAATATCAAAAATCACGAAATTGGCAAAACCCGAGCCCCGGGCCCACATCTCAAAAAATTTCGAAATTTATATTTCCGAAATCCTCGTCTTGCCACGAGTCCGTACATACCAAATTCACAAAAATTGGAGTTCATTTATCCCCTTAAATCACTATTTCTGTCCAAGAGGGTTTTCTACCCTTTTCAACAAAAATTCTCAAATTAAACACTAAAACTTGCAATAGATTCGAGTTATACCACCAAAATTGAGTTAAGAACACTTATCCCGTTGTTCTCTCCAAAAATCCCACGAAAAATCGCCCTATCCGAGCTCCAAATCGTCAAAAATGGCAATATATTTTCGGACCTCAAATATATTCTGTCCGGCATTATTCACGGGTACTGTTCACGGTACTGTTCACGGACACTATTTCACGGGCACTGTTCATGGACACTGTTTCACGGGCACTGTTCATGGACATTGTTCGCGGACACTGTTCATTGTCACTGTTCACGGCAGATGTTTTTGCATTTTCTGCCCATTTTCTATGTCCGGAATTATTCCGAGACACCTCCGAAAATACTCCCGAGCCCTCGGGGCTCCAAACCAAATATGCACATTGACTCTAAAACATCACACGAACTCGCTCGAGTGATCAAATCGCCGAAATAATATCAAAATCATCAATTTTCATCAAATCAAGGCCTAAGTTTCCAAAAACTTCCGAAAATACACTTTCGATCAAAATCCCAACCAAACGATGTCCGAATGACCTGAAAATTTGCAGACATATCCAAAATCACCTAACGAAGCTACTGCAGCTGTTGGAATTCCATTCCGACTCCCGGATCAAAATATCACCCATCGATCGGATTCCGCCAAAATTCCAACTTCGCCAAAATAGGCTAACTTCTTCACCGGACCTCCAAAATTACTTCCAATTGCGCTTCTAAGTCTTAAATCATCCCCTGAAACTAACCGAATCATCGGAATTCAGTTCCGAGCCCTCTAATGCATAAGTCAACGTTGGGTTGACTTTTCCAACTTAAGGTTTCCTTAAAGAGATTAATTATCCCTTTTCCTACAAAAATCGATCCGAATTGACTCAAAGTTTGCACACAAGTCACATTCGACATTACGGACTTGTACCAAATTTCGGAATCGCATTCTGACCCCGATATCAAAATTTTCACTTCCGGTCGAATTTTCTCATAAACATTCAAATTCATGTATTTAGCCAAATGACTTCAAAATGACCTCCGGACATCCGAATTCACTTCATATCGCTTTCCCAACTCCAAAATCACCATACGGATCTATTCCCAGACTCGGAATCCCAAATTGACATCTATAACTCTAAAATGCCTTCCAACCCAAATTTATGAAATTTTTCTAAAATACTAACTTCCACCATATACGCCGAAATGCTCACGGGTTATCAAAAACCAAATCCGGACATACACCCTAGTTCAAAATCATCATACGAGCATGCTGGAACTTTTAGATCCCAATTCCGAGGTCATTTACTCAAAATTTCAATCCTAGTTCATTTCTTCAACTTTAATCTTTCAAAATGAGAATATCCATTTAGATTTGACTCCAAACTTCCTGAATTTTAATTCTGACCATACACACAAGTCAATATACCTGAGATGAAATTGTTCATGGCCTCAATCTGCTGAATGACGCGTCGGGACTCAAAACGATCGGTTGGGTCGTTACACATTGTTGCAGCGTGCAACCCGTTCCAATAACATACCTGTGGCGGTGTGCCACCCGATCCAGATACCATACTTATGGCAGCGTGTCACCCGATCCTGATACCATACATGTGGCGGCGTGCCACCCGATCTAGATACTATACTTGTGGCGGCGTGCCACCCGATCCTGATACCATATATGTGGTTGTGTGCCACCCGATCCAGATACTATAACTGTGGCGGTGTGCCAACCGATCCACACATAAATCTAGCAAAAGGGACTGCACATCGAGTCAAGTTGCTCATTGCAACAAACATATATTTAGCCTCAAGATCGGCCACATGAAACGCATCCGACAAAGTTCCTCAATACCGGAACTGAATCAATGGTAGCTACCTCTACACTGACATCCACCACGAAGGCCCAACTGACAAAGCAATACCTACCAGCCGTCCGCTGGCCTAGGGTACATCTACCCTGCTGGAGCATGATCTGATGCACTCTGCCACGCAGTTTGTGACATTTTTCTGACATAGTCCATATCACATTAGTCTAGACAACCTGACTTATGACAACCAGTCTGCAATCATATATCATCATTCAAATTCATCATATCAAGTAACGAGAGAGCCACTAGGGCTTTCAATTTCCAATAACCGTTAAACGGTGACGATACACACGATATACCACCACTGCGTAGGCGGATTACGAGAACTACTAGTCTCCAACACATATATAACACATGAATCACTATGCCTGATTCCACACTCCACCGTACGAATGCATAACACACATTATGAAAGCCATTCAGAAATTTCCTTATGCCATCAACAACTCAATTATCACCGTCAATCTAACAAGAGGATACCAAAATACCACTAGATATTATCAGTTTACATTACCTTTCCCTTTTGACCATATACTCTGCCAAATCACTAGAATAGCAGTACCATTTTCCTTAATCACCAGAAAGATTGATTCTCAGATTATCTGCAGCTGCCGACGCTGCTTGAGAATTTTAATGACTTCCCATATGGAAAAAAAATCATTACACATTCCATGCTTCGCATACCGACAGGAAATATACTCATTTTCAAACCATGGTAAAACACATCACAAACTCTTTCTTCCAATTCGTTGCATAAGTTTAACTGCCAGGACTGAGTCCTTTTACCCACATCGAGCTACGCAACTGCCAGCACTCAAGAGCTTTGTTGCACCATATCTGCAAGACTCATTACTTTGAACACATACCAGGAGTTAATCATATCCTTATCATACCGTTTCGGTTTATTAGCAAGTTGCTCCTTTTACCCAATTTCCTTTCTGATTCATCTTACATTTAATATCAGTCTTTACTGTAGCACCACAATGCCTCAACCCATGTTACCACACAAGACTCGTACATAAGACCACACGGTCTAAGACCCATAGGCCACTGAATACTCTCTCAATGTTTCCCAGAAGTACCACGATCTACAATGCTTTACTTTGAAGAACTTCCTGCGATTTTGAATTCGTTATCATTGCCTTCCAATACGGATACATACAATCCCATCATTCGCATAATATAACACAAGCATTGATCTCTTCCAATGAAACCACCGTCTTTAGCCACATACACAATCTTAAGACACCTTACCGTTACAAGCAAAAACTTGAACACTACAAGACTATTCTCGGGCATCATTCACCCTTATTCAGTTATAATTCAACTGTCTTATTGAACAGAACCACTCGTGCCTTGTTAGAACTCTGACATCGCAGAACATGATCAAATACAGATACAATTAGCTTCTTTAGCAACAGCAGTTCAAAACATCCTAGTATTTCTTCACATCTACGAAGCACCATAACCTTTATCAGAAATTTTCCAACATGCTTGGAGACAGAACCAACATAGCACCCAATAGTGCAATCAGTTAATAAATTACGACCTCCCCAACATGGCTCGGAGCCATACATCAAAGCACTTTTAGCTTCTCATAGCATTCTTACTCAAGTGATGCCACAATGTTATAGTGAGATTAAACTCAAGTCATTTACAAGCTTCGACGGAGACTCGAAACGTCAAATATCTTAACTTTTGTTTTGCAATTCTTGTATTTATACACACTCAACAGTTAAGCCTACTCTTTAAGTGATAAAGTCTTTTCTAAGTCCCAAATTTTTTTTCGAAAAATTTCGACAGAGTTTCCTTTGTAAGTTGGCCTATCCACCTGCTGGAGAATCACCAAAACCATCCTGACAATACACCTGCAACTCGACAAAACATCACAATGCATACCAACAACATAAATCTCAATACTACACAAATTATATTATCAAATTAGTACATGAACATGCGATGCACCTGCTCAAATCATAACATGTGTCAAATACCTTTAACCACAATACTCATAGCACAACCAATTCAGTCTTCTTGAGTCTGAACTCATACTACCACACATAGTGCACTTTACATTTCCACTGAGAGGCGTGAACATATTCACCACTCCCATAGTTAAATGATATTCAACGGATCACAATAAGAGTCGAACACCTAACAACTCACCCATTATCAAACCGCCATTCCCATAATTGGGGACAATACTGACCGTATGAATTTCATAATACCGGCTCGCGAAATTAGCACCTTGGTGCCCAAGTCATAAACAAAGATCCGGCCTCAAGTCCTCTAGACAGACCCAACATGAACTCATAGAGATTATATCTCGCCCCTCGATCGAGAAATCATAAGCCATCAAGGCAAATTTATCACTAAGTACTCGAGTGCGCACATCAATGTGCAGAAGGAATTTCAAGAATCATACCTCAAGCTGAATCAAGTACGCACGATAAGAATTTCAAGAATTTTAAGCTTTCCTAAAAGGTTTGCAGCCTCTCGAGGATAAGCACAGGCGTCCCCATACCTATCCACGAGACTCTACTAAACCGGCTCATGACTCGTGAGACATGTTAACCTAGGCTCTGATACCAACTTGTCACGACCAAAACCCCGACATGATGGCGCCCAACACATTGTTAGGCAAGCCCGACCATGTTATCCAAATTACCAGCCAATTATTAATTAATACTGATCAATTAGCATTATTAGCTTGTTTTCATAACAAAACAACAAGTGTGGAAATGAAATACACAAATACAGCCCCAATGATCTCGGTGTCACAAGTCTGAGCCTCTACATATGGAAAATATCCTATACAATCCAAGTCAACGACAAAATGATAAGACAAAATGATAAGGAGGCAGAGATCAGGTCCTGTGGACGTCGGCAACTACCTCGAAGTCTCCTCGGAATAGTAATAATGAAGCAGTTGCGATAGCTCAATTGCCCTCCTGAACCTGTGGATCTGTAGAAAAGTGCAGGGGAGTAGGATGAGTATATTTCAACTCAGTGAGTAATAAAAATAAATAACAACTAAAAATAAGAATACATGTACTACCACTACACAGTCCTAAGGGTAACCTCACAGGTAAGTCATCTCTACAGTGAATACCCCTATTTCCAGTCCACATCAATTTCACCACGGTCCCACACTGACCTAGTCCTCACTCATACTGCTGCAGCGTGCAGCCCGATCCAAATATATACATATATATATATATATGTATATATATGTATAGTGCTGTGACGTGCAGCCCGCTCCAATATATATAAAGGTATATATATGTATAATGTTGCGGCGTGCAGCCCGCTCCAATATATATAACGATGCGGTGTGCAGCCTGCTCCATTTAACGCCCTCACTCATACTGCTGCGGCGTGCAGCCTGATCCAATATATATGTATATATATGTATAGTGATGAGGCGTGCAGCCCACTCCAATATATATAGCGTTGCGGTGTGCGGTCCGATCCAATATATATATATATATATAGATATACCGCTGCGGTGTGCAGCCCGATCCAACAATATATGACAGCGCTCACTGGGAATGTGTGCAGACTCCGAAGGGGCTCCTACATCCCAAGCGCAATAAAAATGCAGCGTGCAGTCTGGTCCATATGTATATTACTGCGGCATGCAGTCCGATCCAACATATATAGTGCTACGGAGTGCAGCCCGATCCAATATAGATATATATATAATATCTCACAGTGGGTCCTCGACCCTATCTCAGTCAATACAGACTTGGCCTCTCAGGCCCACTCAGCTAGAACAGGCAATCCCACCCAGGTAGTCTCTCTCAAAGTACACATGTAGTACTAGCTCATGATATGCTATACAACTATAATTACGGCTGAGTGTATGTATCCCGCATGATATAAGGGTCAACTAGCTCTACAGGCTTCCCTAATACTCCACAGATCGGCACAAGGCCCCAAACTTGGCTACTAGCCCAATTACACGGTTATAAGCTCAATCTCAGTGATCATAAACAATATACTATCAATTGGGAAAGACCAAGTCCAAATCCCCAGTCACAATGCCACCACGCTCGTCACACGACACGTGTTTCATCTCTGCATAGCACTGTATAGTGCAAGTACGGGGTTTCAAACCCTCACTACATCATTTACTACCACCACTTACCTCGAACCGATAGAAGTCCTAGCTTGCTTTGCGTGTGCCTCACAAATCGATCTCCTCGGACGTCAAATCTGCTCAAATAAATGAGAATACATCTATATAGGCTAATTAGACATAACCCAATCAAAATAACTCGATTTACACCAAGACCCACGAAGTTATCAAAATCTGACTTTTGGTACGTTTCTCGAAAAATTACAAAAGTTACATTTTCGGAATCCTTATCTCAATATGAGTCCATACATATAAAGTTTATCAAAATCGGACTCCGTTTGCCCATTCAAATCAACGTTTTACCATAACCAGGCTTAGGGCACAAATCCCCCATTAATTCTTCCAATTTCAGTGAAATAGAGGAAGATTCTATGATAAAAATACGTATTTAGACCAGAAAACTTACCTCCAATGTTTTCCCGATGAAGTCCCCGTAATTTCCCGTCTCTTTGCTCTCAAAGTTTACCCAAACTTGATGAAATATGAACACCCTCGCGAGTGGAAATGTTACTTAACAGGTCCGTCCGCCCAGGTAATTACACTATGCGATCGCATCCCATCATTGCGATTGCATAGAACAAATATTTGTTCGAATTATTTAATGTTATGCGATCTCACACCTCCAATGCGATCGCGTAGAACATTTTGACCAGGCTCCAAATTACTACTATGCGATCACAAACTATCCCCACGATCGCATAGAACAATTGGCTTCCAGGGACCTAGGGCCACATTACTCTATGCGTTCGCACAATAGCCCTGCGATCGCAGAGTATCAGGTTCCATACCTATGCGATCGCATCCCCTTATACGCAATCGCATAGAACAACTCGGGGGCTCAATTTCATTTTTTTATGTGATCGCATAGAGTATCCATCTGCAACAAAAACCAGCAGCCAATAGCAGTCCAAAAATGCAAGAAATGGTCCGTTTAGACCTCCAAATTCATCCCGAGGCCCCTGGGACCCAACGAAAATAACCAACCTACTCCAAAACACGATACAAATTTGTTCCAATCATAAAAACATGCCCCTAAACACAGAAATTATCGAATCCAGGTGAATTCAAGCCTACGTTTCATCTAAAACTTCCGAAACCAACATTCGATCAAAAACCCGACCAAACGATGTCCGAATGACCTGAAAATTTGCAGGCATATCCAAAATAACCTAACAGAGCTACTACAACTGTCAGAATTCCATTCTGACTCCCAAATCAAAATATTACCTACCGTTCGGATTTTGCCAAAATTCAACCTTAGCCAATTCAAGTCTAAAAGTACACCGGACCTCCAAATTCAATTCTGATCGCTCTCCTAAGCCACAAATGACCTCCCGGAGCTGACCGAATCATCATAATTCGATTCCAAGCTTTCTAACTCACAAGTCAACATCTAGTTGACTTTTCCCAACTATTTCTTCTTCTAAGAGACTATTTGTTTCATTTCCAACCAAACTCAATCCAAATTGACTCAAACTCACCAAACATACATATTGAAATATGAACAAGCATATAACGGGAAAAACGGGGTGGTAAATCACATGATGATGGGCCGGGTCATCACATGCCCCCACTGCATAGTCACTTGCATCGCACATAAGCTCAAATGGTTGCTCCCAGTTGGGGCAATAATGATTGGTGTTGTGACCAGCCTCTTTTTCAACTCCTCAAATGCAGTCCTTCAATCATCAGAAAATACAAAAGGGTGATCTTTTTCAAGTAACACACAGAGGGGATTGGAAATTTTGGAGAAGTCTTTAATGAACCTCCGATAAAAACCGGCATGTTCAAGAAATCTTCTAATGGCTTTGACAAACGTTTGTGGAGGAAGCTTTGCAATGACGTAAACTTTGGCTCGGTCCACCTCAATACCCTTGCTTGAAACCCGGTGCCCCAAGACTATTCCTGCATGTACCATGAAATGGCACTTTTCCTAATTTAGCACCAAGTTGGTCTTAATGCACCGTTTCAGCACTCTTGTGAGATTGACAAGGCATTCATCGAACGAATTCCCTACCACTGAGAAATCATCCATGAACACCTCCATGATATCTTCCACCATGTCAGTGAATATGGCCATCATGCACCTTTGGAATGTGGTAGGTGCATTGCATAGGCGGAATGGCATCCTCCTGAAGGCAAAAATGCCACATGGGCATGTGAAGGAGGTCTTCTCTCTATCCTCAAGGGAAATTGAGATCTGGTTGTACCCTGAGTATCCATATAAGAAGCAAAGGTGTGACCTCCCTTCCAACCTGTCGAACATCTGGTCAATGAAGGGAAGTGGGAAGTGGTCCTTACGGGTGGCTAGATTCAGTTTCCGGTAATCCATGCAGATCCTCCAACCGGTAACGGTTCTTGTTGAAATTAATTCAATTTTTTCATTTTGCACAACCGTCATGCCACCCTTCTTTGGCACACATTGAGCTGGGCTAACCCAGATACTATCAGAGATTGGGAAAATAATTCCCGCGTCTAGCCACTTTATTACTTCCTTCTTCACCACTTCCTTCATACTCGGGTTCAACCTTCTTTGGTGTTCCCTGGAAGGTTTGTGTCCTCTTCCAGAAGAATCTTATATATGCAGTAAGCATGGCTGATCCTCTTTATGTCTGCCATGGTCCAACCTATGGCAGTTTTACATTCCTTGAGTACTTGTATAAGTTGTTGAGCCTGCACATCTAGAAAACCAGATGAGATAATAACAGGTAAAGTGGAGTTAGGGCCCAGAAATTCATACCTGAGATGAGCTGATAATGGCTTAAGTTCTAGCATTGGTGGTTCCTTAATGGATGATTTTGCTGGAGGGTACTCTCTCTTTTCTAAGTGTAGAGGTTCAAACTCTAACTCACTATCCCAAAACCCCTTACCTTCCAGTGCTAACACCCACTCCGCCAGACTTTCACCATTTACCTCCTCTAAGTTCATTAGGCATGCCTGAAGTGGATCTTTAGCTGTCAACGCTACATCATCTGTCTCCACTATCACATCTACTACATCAATGAGAGAGCAATTTGCAAACTCACTAGGGAGCCTCATAGATGTTTGTACATTGAATATGATCTCATCATCATTTAGCCTCATCTTGAGCTCCCCATTTTCACAATCTATCAAGGCTCTCCCCGTGGCTAGGAATGGTCTTCCTAATATAATAGGAATCTCCTCATCCACTTTGCAGTATGGAATCACAAAATTGGCGGGAAATACAAACTTCCCCACCTGAATAAGCACATCATCTAATATCCTGAATGGACGTTTTACCATCCTGTCAGCAAGTTGTAATAATATAGAAGTAGGCGTGGCTCTCCCGATGCCCAGCCTCTTATAGATCACCAAGGCCATAAGATTTATGCTAGCCCCCAAATCACACAATGTCTTAGCAAAGGCAAAGTTTCCTATAGTGCACAAAATAGTGAAGCTACCTGGGGCAGATAATTTCCCAGCTATGGGTCTAGATAGCACTGCACTACATGTCTGAGTAAGAGTCACGGTGGCCAAGTCTTAGAAATCAAATTTCCGCGACATCAACTCTTTCATCATTTTAGCATACCCAGTCATCTCTTTCAAAGCTTCAATTAAGGGATATTTACCTGGATTTGCTTGAGCATTTCGAAGAACTTCTTATATTGCTCCTCTTTCTAGTGCTTGGCCAACCTTTGGGGAAATGGGGCTGGAGGCCTCTTCTTCCCAATCACTTGGGATTTTTCTTTCTCTACTGCCTGTTCCACAACTGGTTGTTCTGCCGGTTCAGCTGCTTTCTCCATTTCCTGCTGCACATCATTACTTTAAGTTGCTGGCTGGACTATAAATTCTATCAATCATGTGAACTCATCCAGTTCAATGGGTACTGGAATGAGTGTCTCAGCCAGCAAGTTGCCTCTAGTTCTCTCCTGCTCAGCATCAAGATCTCTACCGTTTCTCAGACTTACTACCATCAGCTGCTTCTGGAATTGATCTTTGGGTTTGTTTGAGTGTATGCAGGTCACCCTTGAGGACGATTGTTCAGTGTCATAGCAATCTGGCTTACTTGCACCTCTATATTCTTAATAGCTGCATCATGTGCATCTATCCTTTCATTGGTTTTGGCATGTGACCCAATCACCTGCTGCATCATAGCTTCTAACCTTGCGAACCCATCATCATGTCTACCCTCATGTTGTGGTGGGGGTGGATGATACCCCTGCTGCTAATTGTTGAAGCCCTGAGGTCTAGGATATGGAGCCATATTGTTGGGTGGCCTCATACCTCCTGCATTGTATTGTGGTTGAGGGGGCCTGTACTGATGTGGAGCCTGCTGACCCCAATTCTGGTTTCCCTGTCGCTACCCTCCATAATTTGCCACGTAGTTCATGTCTTCATGCTGATGATGATGTTCCTGGTCTGTAGTCCATGGATTACCTATAGGTTGGCTAATGCAAGATGTGCATAAACCCCCATTGGTAGTATCTACAATATAAACCTGCTTCTTAACCCCAGATTCTTCCACCTTTTTCGTCGGGATGCTCATCTGTGTCAAAAGAGTAGCCATGTTCTCCTCCATAGTGTTGGAAGGATTCAGAAGGTACAGAGTGTACCACTGGAGTGATAGGATCATTCATGGTTGTCCATCTTGAGTTCTGAGCCATCTTGTCAGGCAAATTCTGGCCTTCTCTTCAGGTCTTGCTCAAAAAAGCCCCACCTGCTGAGGCATCTACTATATTCTTCATGCTATCCGAGAGCCCCATGTAGAACCTTTGACCCAACATCTATTCAGGAATCCCATGGTGAGGACACATGACTAGCATACCCTTAAATCTATCCCAAGTCTCATGCAATATCTGCATCGGTTTTTGGTTGAAGCTCACAATCTCATCAATTTGCTGAGCTGTTTTGTTAGGTGGATGAAACTTGTTGTGGAATTGTTTGACTAACTCATCCCATGTTGATATAGAGTTAATGGGAAGTGAGTTGAGTCATACCTATGCAACCCCTGTAACTGAGAATGGAAACAGCAATAGCCTGATTGCCTCCGGTATCACATTTGGTTGCCTCTGCGTTTTGCATATAGAAAGAAAATTATTCAGGTGCTGCTGTGGATCTTCAACCTGAGTCCCAAAAAATAGTCCCTTGTTTTGTTACAAGTGCAACATGTTGTTAGTGATCTGGAATGATTCTGCTTGAATGGCTGGCACAATAATGGTAGTTGCCAAATTATCAGCAGTTGGTTGTGCCCAGTCAAACAGTGCACCTTCATGCGCCTCCTGTGCCTCTTCCTGTACATTCAACCCAGCTTGCTGGTTTGGATCGTTTACGTCTCCCATGTCAAAGTCTAGTTTCAGTGGTTGGTGAGACTGTTGAAGTTGTCTGTTTGCCCTATTTCATGCCTGGAATGTTTGCTCTAGGTCTGAGAGTCATTCAAGTAGTTCTCCAGTCCTTGCAGATTTCTTAGGCATGCACCTGAACACCCAATTCAACAATCGTCAAAATTTTCAATTTAAGGTGTGTAGAAAGAATCTGACTACACAAGAATCTTGCAGTTCTGTCAATGGCAATTGATAATTCCGTTAACTCCCCGGGAAAGACGTCAAAATTTGATCACGCCCAACTATGCCTTATAAAAAGAACAATGCGGTCGCTGCAAATATAACCCGATTTATAAGTCCGGAGTCGGATCCCACAGAGTGTTAACCTATTAATTACAACATTCAAAATCCAATAATACTTCTGAATCAACTTTCCAAACTTTCAAATTTCTTTGTGAGTGGTTTCTACTAACTACTTTTGCAATAAACTAAAGAATTGAAGAAACTAACTGAATGTGTTGTAATGAATAATGAGAACGACTAAGGTGATGATTTCCCCTATTGATGGAATCCCTTATGTTTATGCTCATACAAATTGTCAATACTTCTCTATCAATCATGAACCATGTTTCTACTGTGATTCTCTCCCGAGCAATTACAATAATTTATTATTGCACTCTTCCGAGCTGCCCTAGCAAACTTTAATTAGCACAGTTCACTTTAGATTGCACCAAAGGTTTCGTTATTCCCAATCCGACCTTTACACCCGCAATTATAGATTACTCCAATAATCTAGGTGTGGTGTTATTCAACAATAACCTAAATATGCACTCTTTTTCAAGTTATGCACACTAAATAGGCACAGCTAATTGAGGATCCTATCAATTAACTACAACAAGAACGAAGTTGAACAAATAAAAATTTAACTAACAATTTGTATTCACATAACCCAGAAGTTCATCAATCAATAGGTTTCATCAAAACCTTAGATAAAGATTTAGCTACTCATAATTAAGAAAGCAAAAGAGATAATGGATTTCATAATCAAGAATTCAAAGTAAACGAAAGAGAGATGTTAAGAGAATTCTCTCTTACTAGTTTTCTGTCAATAATACAAAACTTGCCTACTTTGGGTGAATCCTAACAATATATATAGGGTTTAGGTTTACAATTTCTGTTTTTACACTTCAGCCCCTAAATTTTCCGTCTTCCACCGCGGTCGCGGTGGAACCACGGTGGGTGATGCCTTCTGAATCTTCAAAACTTCCGCAGGTCTGTTCTCCCGCGGTTCTACCGCGATCGCGGTGGAACCGCGATCAAACAGTGCCTCAGATTCTTCCGGGCTGTTGTCACACCTACTTTTTTACCACACAACGTAATGTGCCACTGTTTAATACTACATCCCGAGAAGGGATATAATAATAATCAGTGAAGGAGTTTTTCTACTTAAAGGATAGTCGGAACGGGATCAATTTATTTAATTTTTCAGAGTCGCCACTTGGGAAAATAATGGTGTCCCAAGTCACCGATTTAATCCCGAACCGAGGAAATTTATGACTCTGTAATACAGTCTGCGAAACTAGAAACCTGGATAAGGAATTCTGTTAACCCGGGAGAAGGTGTTAGGCATTCCCGGATTCCGTGGTTTTAGCACGGTCGCTCAACTGCAATTTTTGTTTCTATCTGATTTCTTTATATATTTTAACTAGGTGCTTTTAATGTTCCGCTTTTCGATTTTAGAAGAATTACGACGTCACGAAAACACATTTCGAGTCACACCGCAACCGGTACGCCTGTGACTTTAATGCGTTTCAGTTTCGCCGGGAGTAAGATTTGGGTCACATAAATGCGCACCCGTTTTTAGGAAAGTAATTTTATTAAAGTCGTGCCTAAAAAGACTATCGTGTCGTTAACTTTGGGAAAGACCGTGAAATTCGCTAAACGGCCCATCCCGAATCTCTAAGTATTTTATTAAAAGAGAAAAAAAATATAATCAATT
Organism: Nicotiana noctiflora; assembly: GCA_032618575.1. Lineage (NCBI taxonomy): Eukaryota > Viridiplantae > Streptophyta > Magnoliopsida > Solanales > Solanaceae > Nicotiana > Nicotiana noctiflora. Next base: position 80,406 of record JASVEL010011739.1, on the reverse strand, counting down.
ACGAGTCAATAATATGTAACACACTAATTGCTAGATTAACCGACATTGATGGAAGAGAAATTACTTTTAAAACAATTTTTTCGAATAAAATATATATATAAAAAAATCAATTTCGAAATTACCAATAAAATAAAATAAAATTTCGAAATTACCAATAAAATAAAATAAAATTTCGAAATTATAAGTAAAATAAAATAAAATTTCGAAATTACAAATAAAATAAAATAAAATTTCGAATTTTGTAAATAAAAGATAAAATTTGACGACTAAATATTCGAAAGAAACTGAACATAACTAGATTAAAACTTATATTGTCATATGAAAACATTAAAAAAATAATTCCTAAAATGGCTACATTTTTATGGATTTGTATTAAAAAAAACAAGAGGAAACAAATCTTCTTTATTAAACAATGTGATTAGAATTATAACTTAATGAACGTATTAAAATAGGTGCAACTGACAAATTATAATTAAATTAACACAAAAGAAAATTATGTCATGCCTTACTAAAATCGAGTTATAGATAAAATATGGCATGTATAAGTAATATATTAAAATAAACCAACTATCCCATGCTGAACAAAATAATTAAATTTCTAATCGAATTTTTACAATTAATTTAGCAAACTTCTATTAATTAAAACCCCGTCTCGTGTCATATTTTTATAAATAAGCATTACTAAAATCTGAAATGACAAATAACATAAAAAGATATATATCAAAATAAACTAACCATTTTTTAATTAAATTGAATTAATCATTTTTCAAAACTAAAGAAATTAATCGCTAATGGACGTCATTAACTAGATTAAACACTAGCTTACATATTGCCTAATAAAATTTGATACAAAGGAATCATATAATAAAATTAAATACATAATTATATACATACATACATGTTCATGATTGGTGAACTTGGGTCGTGACAATATATATATATATATATATATACTACTAAGACTTAAATTGCAATTATACGGAATACTTTACTAATAACAGTTAAAAGCCGCGAATGAATTAATTGAAACTTACTATTAATCTCGCTTTTAATAAATTATAAAAACCTAAAGTTAATTAGTAAACTGCATCCTATTTTTATTATTAAGAAAATTTTAATTGAAATTGCGCAAACGCATATTCCAAATTAATAAAGAGGTTTACAATTATATTACGTGAAACGTATATATAATCATAATATTAATCTAAATCGGTCGTAAAATAAAACTATGAATATTTATCGATTTGTTAGATCTAAATTACTGAACAAATTAATTAAATTACTACTATTAACACTACATATTATGGCTATTAACTCATACTTGATTCGCTAAATTTATAATAAAGGAGAAAAACTTAACGAGGTACAACAGTCAAATAATTATATAAAGTACATCCTTAATCTTAAACACAAAACATAAAATAAACAACTCAGAATTTAACACGAATATTATTAATACATAATCAAATGTCAGGTCCAAACTTTGACTATGCTTTGACTGATGTCCATTGGAATACCTGAACAGGAAGAGGAGATGAAAATAATCAATATGAGCAATAATTCCAGCAGTGCAACAATAGCAACCAGCAAACCCAGTAACAGATTTTAAAACCAGTTAAAAATTTCTAATAGCAACAAGCATCAGCACCAAAAACAGGCAACTAAAATAATTCTCTAACTCTCAAATTCTCACTGTCTTTTTTTTAGTATTCAAGACCTCTCAAGTGTATATGTTATCTTTTTTCTCACTATCTGCTCTTTTCTTTTCTATCCGTATCTTCTCTTCTTTCTTTTTTTTTGGTCCCCCTGTTAGAAGTCTGTTCTCTCCCTTCTTATAGAATGAAAAACAGAACCCACATCCCCCCTTTTTTAATTAAAAGTTCTAAATCTGTCCAATTCCCACCCCTTAAAGTCCAACTTGACCCATTTTATTTCAACCCTGCAATATCTACCCTATTAATTAACAATAAAAATGTACCCCTACCTAAGTAGCAACCTCCTAACAGCAGCCCCTAGTTAATTGACTGCTGATTACTCCCTAAAAACTATCAGCAGCCCCCTGATTATTAAATAATAGTTATAACCAAACAGTCCTATTTGGGTCATTTACAAGTCTCGCCCAATTCACCTCTTAGCTGCAAACTAACGCTAATCCAGAAATATAGTAGTAATGAATTGAATACAACACCGACTTAGAGTTAAATTAGAAGAATCGTCATGTTCATGACACAAAGAAAAACTAGTATCCGAATCATGCTTCTAATCTATGAAATCTGAACAGAATAAGCAACTATTCATACACGTTCTTATGCAGATACGGGTTAGGCAAAACAAAGTCTAGATCCCGCAATTTAAAACACATTTCATCAGAACTGTGATGACCCGGCCCGTCGTCACGGGAATTACCACCCCGTTATGTTGTAATTACATAATTCATGCTTTTATATCAGTGTTAGAGTCTATCGGGGAAGTTAGGAGTGAATTGAAATGAAAATGAGGCATATAACCTTTTTGAAGGAAACTTGAATAAGGAAAGTCAACCCGGAGTTGGCTATGTAGTTAGAGAGCTCGGAACCGGATTCTGATGATTCGACTAGTTCCGGGGGATCATTTATTACTTAAGGAGAACAATCGGAATTGAATTCGGAGGTCCGGTGTAGTTTTAGGCTTGAATTGGCAAAGGTTGAAATTTGGCGAAAACCGGATGGTAGGTGATATTTTGATCCGGGGGTCGGAATGGAATTCCGACAATTTCTGTAGCTTCGTTATGTGATTTTGGATGTGTCTGCAAAATTTCAAATCATTCGAACGTCGTTTAGTCGGGTTTTTGATTGATTGCGTAATTCGGAATGTTTTAAGGAATTTAGGCTTGAATTCGATGTGAATTATGGGTTTTGATGTTATTAGACGTGTTTTTAGGATTGGAACAAGTTCGAATAAGGTATTAAGATGTGTTGGTGTGTTTGGATGAGGTCCCGGGGGCCTCGGGGTGTTTTCGGATGGTAAATCGGGAGAAAAACATGGAAATTCCAGGTTTGAAGAGTTCTGGTTCTGTTGTTTTCGCTCCTGCGGAAATGGGGGCGCAGGAGCGAGCCCGCAGGAGCGGAAAACGAGCGCAGAAGCGCTGGGGTTTGCTGAGGCGGATCCTGGTCTGCATGGGCGGCACCGCAGGTACGGAAGGAAAGACCGCAGAAGCGGTCTGGGCTCGTTAGGGGAGAATCCGCAGAAGCGGAAGACTTGTCGCCTAAGCGAGTCCGCAGGAGCGGACTCTGATGCGCAGAAGCGGTAAGGCTCGCAGGAGCGGAAGGGGTTTCGCAGGAGCGGTCTTGCAGGAGCGAGACCTGGGCCGCAGAAGCGAAGCTGGGCGGCTAGGAGTATTTCCGCAGAAGCGACCATTTGGTCGCAGAGGCGGATTTTTGGTCCGCAGAAGCGGAAATCGCGCCTGTGTTAAAAATAACAGAAAGGTTAAAATTTCATAAGTTGCAAAACATTTGGGGCTCGGTTCTTGAAGGCGAATTGGGCGATTTGGGCGACTTATTGCTGGGAGAACATCGGGTTATCATTGGAGGTAAGTTTTGTGGCTTAATTACATCATTTTAACATGAAATCCTTGGTTAAATCCCTGTAAATGGAAGATTAAAGGTGGGTTTGAGCCCTAGGCCTAAATTAAAGAAAAACACCGATTTGAGTGGGCAAATGGAGTCCGATTTTGGTAAATTTTATATGCCTAGACTCGTATCGAGACGAGGATTCCGAATATGTGATTTTTGTAATTTTTCGACAAGTGTACCAAAAGTCGGGTTTTGACAACTTGTGGGTTTTGATATAAATTGGGTTATTTCGAATGAATTTCGTGGAATTAGCGTATATTGATGCATTCTCTATGATTTTGAGCAGATTTGGCACCCGAGGAGATTGATTTGCGAGGCAAGCGCAAGGCGGATTGAAGCTTCTACCGGTTCGAGGTGAGTGGTAGTAGTAAATAATGTACTGAGGGTTTGAAACCCCGTACTAGCACTTCACAGTGTTATATTGAGATGAGACACGCGTTCTATGACGGGCGTGGTGACATTGTGATTGGGGGTTCGGACTTAGTCCTTCCGGCTAATAGAATACTGTGTTGTATGACTGTTACTGAGATTATAACTGTACAATTGGGCTAATAGCCATGTTTGGGGCCTTGTGCCGATCTGTAGAGCATTAGGGAACCTATAGAGCTAGGTGACCCTTATATCATGTTGGAAACATACACTCGGCCGTAGCTCTAGCTGTATAGCATAATATGAGCCCGTACTAGATGTGTACATTGAGAGAGATTATCTAGGGTGGAATTCCTTGTTCTAGCTGAGTGGGCCTGAAAGGCCAAGTCTATATTGACTGAGACAGGGTCTAGGACCCACTGTGATATGTTATATTGGGCCTAAGAGGCCAAGCACATATTGACTGGGATAGGGTCGAGGACCCATTATGAGGTATTCTATATATATACCTATATTGGATCGGGCTGCACGCCGCAGCAGTATATATATTGGATCGGACTGCACGCCGCAGTAATATACATGTAATATACATGTGGGACGGACTGCACGCCGCAGTATTATTGCGCTTGGGCTGTAGGAGCCCCTTCGGAGTCTGAGTCTGCACACATTATCAGTGAGCACTGGTGTATATTATGGGATCGGGCTGCGCGCCGCAGCAGTATAAATATATATACATATATATATTGGATCGGACTGCACGCCGCGGTAATACATGTGTGGATCGGGCTGCACGCCGCAGTATAATAGTGCTTGGGCCTAGGGAGCCCCTCCGAAGTCTGTATACACCCCCAGTGAGCGTCGTCGATGTTAAATGGAGCGGGCTGCGCGCCGCAGCGGTATATGTATTGGAGCGGGCTGCACGCCGCAGCATTATACTTAATCATATCCTATTATCTACTTAAATACTTATACATTATAGACATAGGTATATGTCTTTATATGTTGAGATGGCCGTACATCGTAGGGGTACGAGTGAGGGTTGGATGAGTGTAGAATCTTGTAGAGATAAACTTGGATTGGAGATTTGAGTATTTCTATAGTGATGACGTACCTGTGAGGGTCGCCTTAGAACTGCTAAGTGATAGCACAGGAGTTCTTACCTTCAGTTATTATTTATTATTGTTACTCACTGAGTTGAAATATACTCACCCCACTCCCCTGCACTTTCTGTGCAGATCCACAGGTGCCCGAGAGCAGTTGAGACATTGTAGCTGTTGATCCTTGTCTACTATTGCGGAGATTACGAGGTAGCTGTCAGCGTCCGCAGAGCCTATTTTATCCTTTTTTATCATCTTGTTGATTTCCTACTTGCCTAGACTTGATTGTATTAGGATGCTATCCTGTAGAGGCTTAGTCTCGTGACACCACGATATGTTTGGGACCGTATTTTGTATGTTTTACGTTTCGGTTATCACCTGATATGATCATTTACTGTTTAAGTTTAATTTGATTAATAACTGGCTGGTTTAAGGGATAATATGGTCGGGCTTGCCTAGCATTGTGTTGGGCGCCATCACGACCAGGGTTTGGGTCGTGACAAGTTGGTATCAGAGCCTAGGTTAACAGGTCTCGCGAGTCATGAGCTGGTTGGTAGAGTCTCGTGGATCGGTGCGGGGACGCCTGTACTTATCCTCGGAAGGCTGCAAACCTTTTTAGGAAAAGTTTCAATTCTTGGAATTCTTGTCGTGCGATTACTTTTGACTTGAACTGAACTTTGACATTCTATTCTCTCGCAGATGGCGAGAACTCGATCATCCGGACGTGGAGGACGACCACCACTACCACCTGCTAGAGGCCGTGGACGCGGTCGTGGTCGTGGCGGAGTTAGGGCAGCTGAGGCGGTGCCAGCTGACCCACAGCCCCCAGTTGCAGAGGTGCCAGCAGCACCAGATCAGGCACCAGCTGTGCCCATTGTTATTCCGGGTCTACAGGAGACCCTGGCTCAGATACTAGCAGTCTGCACTAGCCTAGCACAGGCGGTATCAGTTACTTCTGCAGCAGCTGCATCGGGGATCGGGGGTGGTCATCAGACCCCCGCAGTACGCACTCCAGAGCCAGCAGTGCAGGGCTTACAGACACCAGAGGCTCCTCCAGTTCAGCCTGTGGAACCGGTTCAGCCAGCAGATCAGATTCAGGGGGACAGGGTCCCAACTATGACAGACGATAAGCAGCGTCGTCTCGAGAGGTTCACGAGGTTATCTCCTCCAGTGTTCACTGGTGCTCCGGGCGAGGACGCCCGAGGTTTTCTGGATAAGTGCCGTCGGATGCTTCGTACGGCAGGGATATTGGAGTCCAGTGGGGTATCTTTCACTACCTTTCAGTTTCAGGGACCGGCCTTCGCTTGGTGGGAGGCTTATGAGCGCCGCAGGCCGGCAGGGGCAGCACCACTATCATGGCCGGAGTTCTCCACTATGTTCTTGGAGAAATGGGTGCCTCGATCTCAGAGAGAGGAGTTGCATAGGCAGTTCGAGAGTCTCCGTCAAGGAGACATGTCAGTGTCAGAGTGTGAGATCAGGTTTACAAAGTTGTCTAGATATGCACCGTGGTTGGTTCATTCCGACAGAGAGAGGATTGGGCGCTTCGTGGACGGCCTCATTTATCCCATTCGTATTCTAATTACTCGGGAGAGGGTTTTGAGTCGTACATTCGAGGATGCTGTGGATATTGCTCGCGACATAGAGACAGATCGTCGTAGGGAGCGGGATGAGAGGGAGGCCAAGAGGCCTCGAGGAGCGGCTAGTTCTAGTGGCACTCAGACTAGAGGCCAGATTCAGTAGAGCCGAGGTCGTTCTTTCAGATCTTTGCAGTCGAGTCGCTCCGATCGTCGCAGATGGTCACCTAGACAGGGTTATCAGGGTTCGCACCAGAGCCAGCCATCTCTCGGTGCCATGCCAGCTCAGAGTTCTTCACAGGCCCCATCCGCTCAGGGTTCATCTCGGCCTAGTTCATCAGCTGGCCACTCCAGCGCCAGAGGTCCTTATCAGTCTCAGTCCCCAGCATCGGGGAGTTGCTACGAGTGCGGAGAGTTTGGGCACCACCGTAGGGAGTGTCCCCGTCTTGTTTCCAGATCTTATCAGCAGAGGGGGCAGCCCTCGTCATCTGGTCCTTCTACTTCAGCACCCGCCTCGCCAGCTAGGGGTGAGGGTCAGACAGCTAGGGGTCGCTCTCGAGGGGAGGCCGATCAGGCGGACAGGCTAGATGCTATGCTTTTCAGGGCCGATCTGAGGCTGTTACTTCTGATGCTGTCATTACAGGTATTATTTCAATCTGCCACGGAGATGCCTCGGTATTGTTTGATCCCGGTTCTACTTATTCTTATGTGTCTACATATTTTGCTCCTCATTTGGGCACGACCCGAGGGAGTCTTGAGCTGCCAGTGCATGTATCTACCCCGGTAGGGGATACTATTGTTGTGGACCACGTATACCGGTCCTGTTTGGTCACTATTGGAGGTCCGGAGACCCGAGTAGACCTGTTGCTTCTCAGCATGATTGATTTTGATGTTATATTGGGCATGGACTGGCTATCTCCATGTCATGCTATTCTGGACTGTCATGCTAAGACAGTCACTTTGGCTATGCCGGGCATTCAGAGGATCGAGTGGCGAGGCACGACTGAGTATGTACCTAGCAGGGTAATATCTTTCCTCGAGGCCCAACGAATGGTTGGGAAGGGATGTCTCTCTTATTTAGCATTTGTGTGGGAGGTCGAGGCCCAGACTCCCAGTATTGATTATGTTCCCATTGTGCGAGACTTTCCTGATGTGTTTCCCTCAGACCTGCCGGGCATGCCGACGGACAGGGATATTGATTTTGGTATCGATTTGGTGCCAGGCACTCAGCCTATTTCCATTCCTCCGTATCGGATGGCACCAGCTGAGTTGAAGGAATTGAAGGAGCAGCTCCGGGAACTCCTAGATAAGGGGTTCATTCGGCCGAGTGTGTCGCCGTGGGGTGCACCGGTCCTGTTTGTTAAGAAGAAGGATGGATCTATGAGGATGTGTATTGACTATAGGCAGCTAAACAAAGTAACAGTGAAGAATAAGTATCCTCTTCCTCGTATTGATGATTTATTTGATCAGCTCCAGGGAGCTAGGGTGTTCTCGAAGATTGATCTTCGTTTAGGCTACCATCAGCTGAAGATTAGAGAGTCTGACATTATGAAGACTGCATTCCGGACCGGATATGGTCACTATGAATTCCTTGTGATGTCTTTTGGGCTGACCAACGCCCCAGCAGCATTTATGCATCTGATGAACAGTGTATTCGGGCCGTATCTTGATTCATTTGTGATCGTATTCATTGATGACATACTTGTCTACTCTCGTAGCCAGGAGGAGCATGCTCGGCACTTGAGTATTGTGTTGCAGAGATTGAGAGAGGAGAAGTTGTATGCCAAGTTCTCCAAATGTGAGTTCTGGCTTGAGTCCGTGGCATTCTTAGGGCACGTGGTGTCCTGTGATGGTATTCAGGTAGATCCGAGGAAGGTCGAGGCGGTGCAGAGTTGGCCCAGACTGACCTCAGTTACTGAGATCCGTAGCTTTCTGGGATTGGCAGGGTATTATCGCCGATTCGTTCAGGGATTCTCTTCTATTGCTTCACCCTTGACTAGATTGACTCAGAGAGGTGTTCCTTTCTTATGGTCCGAAGAGTACGAGGAGAGCTTTCAGAAGCTCAAGACAGCACTGACCACAGCACCAGTCTTGATTCTACCGACAGCTTCAGATTCTTATACTGTGTATTGTGATGCCTCAGGAGTTGGCATTGGTTGTGTGTTGATGCAGGAGGGTAGGGTCATTGCTTATGCTTCTCGTCAGTTGAAGCCCCACGAGAAGAACTACCCTGTTCATGATTTGGAGCTAGCAACCATAGTTCATGCTTTGAAGATTTGGAGGCATTACCTGTATGGTGTCTCCTGTGAGGTGTTCACGGATCATCGCAGCCTTCAGCACTTATTCAGACAGAAGGACCTTAATTTGAGACAGCGGAGGTGGTTGGAGTTGCTTAAGGACTATGATATCACTATTTTGTATCATCCGGGAAAGGCCAATGTGGTGGCCGATGCCTTGAGTCGGAAGGCGGTTAGCATGGGCAGCTTAGCTTTCATCCCAGTTGGGGAGAGGCCATTTGCTTATGATGTTCGGGCCCTAGCCAATCGGCTAGTGAGATTAGATATTTCGGAGCCGAGTCGGGTGTTGGCTTGTGTTGTTTCTCGATCTTCCTTATATGATCGCATTAGGGAGCGACAGTGTGATGACCCACATTTGCTTGTCCTTAAGGACAGAGTGCAGCATAATGATGTTAGGGATGTGACTATCGACAGTGATGGTGTTCTGAGGATGCAGGGCCGTATATGCGTGCCCAATGTTGATGGTTTGCGGGAGTTGATACTTGAGGAGGCACACGGTTCGCGGTACTCTATTCACCCAGGTGCCGCAAAGATGTACCAAGACTTGAGACAGCACTACTGGTGGAGGAGAATGAAGATCGATATTGTTAGGCATATAGCTAAGTGCCTCAATTGCCAGCAGGTCAAATATGAGCATCAGAGACCGGGCGGTGTTCTTCAGCGTATGGTTATTCCCGAGTGGAAATGGGAGAGGATCACCATGGATTTTGTTACTGGGCTTCCTCGGACAGCGAGGAAGTTTGATTCTGTATGGGTGATTGTTGATCGGTTGACTAAGTCCGCACATTTCATCCCGGTTAGTACTACTTACTCATCGGAGCGGTTGGCATCGATCTTTATTCGGGAGATTGTCGGGTTGCATGGGGTCCCGGTGTCTATTATATCTGATAGAGGCACTCAGTTCACTTCTCAGTTTTGGAGAGCATTTCGGCGAGAGATGGGTACGCGGGTTGAGTTGAGCACCGCATTTCACCCCCGGACAGACGGGCAGTCCTGAGCGCACTATTCAGATCCTGGAGGATATGTTGCGGGCATGTGTGATTAACTTTGGTGGTTCATGGGATGAGTTCTTACCACTTGCTGAGTTTGCCTACAACAACAGCTACCAGTCGAGTATTCGGATGGCCCCGTACGAGGCATTGTATGGTAGACGGTGTAGATCTCCCGTCGGATGGTTTGTGCATGGTGAGGATAGATTGATAGGGACTGAGTTAGTTCAGGATGCTCTGGATAGAGCAAAGTTGATCCAGGAGAGGCTTCGCACGGCACAGTCTCGCCAGAAGAGTTATGCAGACCGTAGGGTTCGAGAGTTGTCTTTCATGGTTGGTGATAGAGTATGGCTGAAGGTTTCACCCATGAAGGGTGTCATGAGGTTTGGGAGGAAAGGGAAGTTGAGTCCCAGGTATATTGGTCCTTTTGAGATACTCAGGAGAGTTGGAGAGGTGGCATATGAGTTAGCCTTGCCACCCAGCTTATCCAGCGTTCATCCAGTATTCCATGTGTTTATGCTCCGGAAGTACATCGGAGATCCGTCCCATGTATTAGACTTCAGTACCATTCAGCTTGATGGTGATCTATCCTATGATGTGGAGCCTATTGCTATTTTGGGTCGCCAAGTAAGGAAGTTGAGGTCGAAGGAGATTGCATCGGTTAAGGTTCAGTGGAGAGGTCGACCCGTGGAGGAGGCTACTTGGGAGGTTGAGCAGGAGATGCGGAGCAGATACCCTCAGCTATTCGAGACTTCAGGTATGTTTCTTGACCCGCTCGAGGACAAGCATTTGTTTAAGTTGGGGAGAATGTGACGACCCGGCCCGTCGTCACGGGAATTACCACCCCGTTATGTTGTAATTACATAATTCATGCTTTTATATCAGTGTTAGAGTCTATCGAGGAAGTTAGGAGTGAATTGAAATGAAAATGAGGCATATAACCTTTTTGAAGGAAACTTGAATAAGGAAAGTCAACCCGGAGTTGACTATGTAGTTAGAGAGCTCGGAACCGGATTCTGATGATTCGACTAGATCCGGGGGATCATTTATTACTTAAGGAGAACAATCGGAATTGAATTCGGAGGTCCGGTGTAGTTTTAGGCTTGAATTGGCAAAGGTTGAAATTTGGCGAAAACCGGATGGTAGGTGATATTTTGATCCGGGGGTCGGAATGGAATTCCGACAATTTCTGTAGCTTCGTTATGTGATTTTGGATGTGTCTGCAAAATTTTAGATCATTCGGACGTCGTTTAGTCGGGTTTTTGATTGATTGCGTAATTCGGAATGTTTTAAGGAATTTAGGCTTGAATTCGATGTGAATTATGGGTTTTGATGTTATTAGACGTGTTTTTAGGATTGGAACAAGTTCGAATAAGGTATTAAGATGTGTTGGTGTGTTTGGATGGGGTCCCGGGGGCCTCGGGGTGTTTTCGGATGGTAAATCGGGAGAAAAACATGGAAATTCCAGGTTTGAAGAGTTCCGGTTCTGTTGTTTTCGCTCCTGCGGAAATGGGGGCGCAGGAGCGAGCCCGCAAGAGCGGAAAACGAGCGCAGAAGCGCTGGGGTTCGCTGAGGCGGATCCTGGTCCGCATGGGCGGCACCGTAGGTATGGAAGGAAAGACCGCAGAAGCGGTCAGGGCTCGTTAGGGGAGAATTCGCAGAAGCGGAAGACTTGTCGCCTAAGCGAGTCCGCAGGAGGAGCGGACTCTGATGCGCAGAAGCGGTAAGGCTCGGAGGAGCGGAAGGGGGTTTCGCAGGAGCGGTCTCGCAGGAGCGAGACCTGGGCCGCAGAAGCGAAGCTGGGCGGCTAGGAGTATTTCCGCAGAAGCGACCATTTGGTCGCAGAGGCGGCCTCGCAGAGGCGGATTTTGGTCCGCAGAAGCGGAAATCGCGCCTGTGTTAAAAATAACAGAAAGGTTAAAATTTCATAAGTTGCAAAACATTTGGGGCTCGGTTCTTGAAGGCGAATTGGGCGATTTGGGCGAGTTATTGCTGGGAGAACATCGGGTTATCGTTGGAGGTAAGTTTTGTGGCTTAATTACATCATTTTAACATGAAATCCTTGGTTAAATCCCTGTAAATGGAAGATTAAAGGTGGGTTTGAGACCTAGGCCTAAATTAAAGAAAAACACCGATTTGAGTGGGCAAATGGAGTCCGATTTTGGTAAATTTTATATGCCTAGACTCGTATCGAGACGAGGATTCCGAATATGTGATTTTTGTAATTTTTCGACAAGTGTACCAAAAGTCGGGTTTTGACAACTTGTGGGTTTTGATATAAATTGGGTTATTTCGAATGAATTTTGTGGAATTAGCGTATATTGATGCATTCTCTATGATTTTGAGCAGATTTGGCACCCGAGGAGATTGATTTGCGAGGCAAGCGCAAGGCGGATTGAAGCTTCTACCGGTTCGAGGTGAGTGGTAGTAGTAAATAATGTACTGAGGGTTTGAAACCCCGTACTAGCACTTCACAGTGCTATATTGAGATGAGACACGCGTTCTATGACGGGCGTGGTGACATTGTGATTGGGGGTTCGGACTTAGTCCTTCCCGGCTAATAGAATACTGTGTTGTACGACTGTTACTGAGATTATAACTGTACAATAGGGCTAAAAGCCATGTTTGGGGCCTTATGCCGATCTGTAGAGCATTAGGGAACCTATAGAGCTAGGTGACCCTTATATCATGTTGGAAACATACACTCAGCCGTAGCTCTAGCTGTAAAGCATAATATGAGCCCGTACTAGATGTGTACATTAAGAGAGATTATCTAGGGTGGAATTCCCTATTCTAGCTGAGTGGGCCTGAAAGGCCAAGTCTATATTGACTGAGACAGGGTCTAGGACCCACTGTGATATGTTATATTGGGCCTGAGAGGCCAAGCACATATTGACTAGGATAGGGTCGAGGACCCATTATGAGGTATTCTATATATATACCTATATTGGATCGGGCTGCACGCCGGAGCAGTATATATATTGGATCGGACTGCACGCCGCAGTAATATATATGTAATATACATGTGGGACGGACTGCACGCCGCAGTATTATTGCGCTTGGGCTGTAGGAGCCCCTTCGGAGTCTGAGTCTGCACACATTCTCAGTGAGCACTGGTGTATATTATGGGATCGGGCTGCGCGCCGCAGCAGTATAAATATATATACATATATATAGTGGATCGGACTGCACGCCGCAGTAATACATGTGTGGATCGGGCTGCACGCCGCAGTATGATAGTGCTTGGGCCTAGGGAGCCCTCCGAAGTCTGTATACACCCCCAGTGAGCGCCGTCGACGTTAAATGGAGCGGGCTGCGCGCCGCAGCGGTATATGTATTGGAGCGGGCTGCAAGCCGCAGCATTATACTTAATCATATCCTATTATCTACTTAAATACTTATACATTATAGACATAGGTATATGTCTTTATATGTTGAGATGGCCGTACACCGTAGGGGTACGAGTGAGGGTTGGATGAGTGTAGAATCTTGTAGAGATAAACTTGGATTGGAGATTTGAGTATTTCTATAGTGATGACGTACCTGTGAGGGTCGCCTTAGAACTGCTAAGTGATAGCACAGGAGTTCTTACCTTCAGGTTATTATTTATTATTGTTACTCACTGAGTTGAAATATACTCACCCCACTCCCCTGCACTTTCTGTGCAGATCCACAGGTGCCCGAGAGCGGTTGAGACATTGTAGCTGCTGATCCTTGTCTACTATTGCGGAGATTACGAGGTAGCTGCCAGCGTCCGCAGAGCCTATTTTCTCATTCTTTATCATCTTGTTGATTTCCTACTTGCCTAGACTTGATTGTATTAGGATGCTATCCTGTAGAGGCTCAGTCTCGTGACACCACGATATGTTTGGGATCGTATTTTGTATGTTTTACGTTTTGGTTATCACCTGATATGATCATTTACTGTTTAAGTTTAATTTGATTAATAACTGGCTGGTTTAAGGGATAATATGGTCGTGCTTGCCTAGCATTGTGTTGGGCGCCATCACGACCAGGGTTTGGGTCGTGACAAGAACAACCCTAACAAATTGCGTGATTAAGCAATCTTGCTTATTCCAGCTCTGGAGAAGTATCAAACTGCAAGTTAACTCAGTTGATGACTTTAACATACTACAGAATACACCTGATAAGAGAAAAGAAACATAGTACAGAATGCTTGCATGAAGCAGCGTGAACTTCTGGACTGTGAAGAGCCGACCTTCGTTCTACAAAAATGAACCAGTTCGTCGCCGTGTCAGTCAAGTTTTGGTTGTTAACCGCTGGTCAAGGTCTGGCGGTGAAGACGAAGGAGAGAAGCCATGGAAGTCGAGGTCGCTGATGGTTGTTTGGGACGGCGAGGATCTGGTTCTCACCTGGTTTTTTCGGTGACAGGCTGGGGCGACGGGATTTTTGCCAGAGTTGTAGATGGTCATTGGTGTGGGGTAGTTTGAAGGGTGGAGATGGGGGTGAGGGTGACGGCGGCTGTGGTGACAGTGGTCGCCGGAGATGGCGGAAAAGCGGGGGTCGTTTGGAGTCGCTGGTTACCGGCGGCTATGGAGGAGAGTGGTCGACTGGGGTGCGTCGAGAAGAGGAAAAGGGGGGGAGCGGAAGAAGCAGAAGCGGCGGCCATGGATGTGGGCGGCGGAGCTGCTGTTTGGAGAAGATGAAGTGAGGGGTCTAGGTTGGGGCGGCGGCTGTTGGGAAGAGATGGAGAAGATATTGGTTTTAGGGTTTTGGGGTCTTTGGTACATTAAAAATGCAAGAATCGATCTGGGCCATTATATCTAGGATAACGAATGGTCAAGATTGGACCAAGGCAAACACATGCCACTTATTTCTCTAGGCTGGATCCGGGCTGATGATATTTGGACTGGGCTAGGGAATTTGGGTTATTGGCCCAATTTTGATTTCTTCTCAAATTATACACTAAATTAACCAAAAACAAACCAAATTAACCTTAAAAAAAATAATTAATCACAACTATATATTAAATCACACGATTTGGATATTAAGACTAATAATACTAATTTAAATTATACACTAAAATCAACTTAAAACACCAAATTACTTAATCAAATTCGACAATTAAACTTATGAACACATGAAATTAATTTCCAATTAAATTCTACAATTAATTTCATGAACAAACACATAATCAATAATATACAAGAATCAAGGGTCCAATTAAATTCAAAAACAAACTTAATAGAACTCAATAATTAATTGAACTACAAATTAAATCTAACAACACTACAATCAAAATAAATATCCAAGTGATTAACTACACATTCTTATGTTAAAAACTTAAACAAAATAAACAAATCAATTTCATGAATAATCTGGAATCATGATGAACAACAAATCAAGAATATAAACAGCCAACATACAATAATTTTGGATCCGAAAATACTAACAAAATATGGACAAGAACAAAAATTTGAAATCGACTAACCGGATTGAGACAACGATCAGTCGTCCAGATTTATTATATATATATATATATATATATATAAACGTATACACATATACACACATATATATATATATAAACGTAAACACATATACACAGAGAAGTAGAAAAAGAACAAAATGGCAACGAAAACGTAGTCGGGGAGGCGTGGCTCCCGGATTACTGCCTGGCGGTTGTTCCTGGGAAACATTCCGGCGGGTGTTATTGGAAGGTTGAAGAAGAAAGAAGAAAGAGTGGTTTGTGGCGGCTAGGGTTTGTGGAGTGTATAATGGCTGGTCTCTACTGAGACCAAAGCCTTATATACCCGGAGTCCTCAAGGCGATCTTGGCCGTTGGATCTTTGATGATCAACGATCAGGGTTCGGCTCAATCAAACGATGCCGTATTGACCCATATGAGGCCACAGGTCTCTTCCGTAGGATCATCTGGATTGGACGGTTGAGATCAAGTCTCTCATATTAATTAACCATTAAAAAATTCGTTAATAATCTAAACAGTTGGATCTGAGGAAATGAACGGCTGAGATTCTATCAATTTAAAAAATATCTGGACTGGATCTTTTTGGGCTAAAACATTGGGCCTCAAATCAGACTTAATCCTGGCCCAGTTCCGGATTTGCTTTTCTATATATATACTTTTTCTTTTTATTAATTAATAATACTAAAAAAATGCTACGACTAAATTATAAAACCTAGAATTATCTTAAAATACTAATTAACTCCTAATAATAATTATCACACAAAATTAAACATTAATAAAAATAAAATTACACGATTTGGACATTAAATGCTTAAAAATGCAAAGAACACATGTTTTTTCATGACTTTTCATTTTCCGAAAAAATAAACTTAATTGTAAACTTGAATTTATATACAAATGCAGCATTTTTTTGTATATTCTATTTATTTAAACAAGCAAATAGGCACAGATAAAAATGCAAATAATACAAGAAAATAACACAAAATTCACAAAAATTGCAAGAAAACTAAAAATTGTTTTATTTTGAATCTTTGGGAGTATTTCTCTCATAGGGCAAAAATCACGTGCTCACAGCTGCCCCTCTTTGCGCGTAAACACGAAGAGTTTCTGTGCAAAGACAAGTGAGCGGATACGAGCGATTTTTGCCCGTTTTGTGCACTCCGTGAGAAGCATTTTTTTTTCAAAATTTTGACCGAACCTTTGCTTCAAAAGGTTTCCTACATATCCCTGGCTAAAAGGGAATCGGGTCAATGTAGTTCGGAAAGTTTTGGTAGCTGGGACTACTAATGAAACTGCTATTTTTGCTGTTACTGTTGCTGCTGTTGCGGTTACCGCTTGCTGGCCTCCTTATTACACCGGGGGGGAATGTAAAATGTAGAAGTTATTCTAAGCTATGATTCTACAATTACAATTGTTCCTATCCTAGCTTTTGTTTGCTTCTCCTTATCTCTTTTTTCTTTGATTTTTTGAGATGCTGACTCTCCTTTTTTGTTGATTTTCTTTTCTTGCTTTCCTTTTTTTTTTTGATTTTCAATGATACTTCTTGTCCTCGAGTTGAAGCCTGCTCAAAACAAAACAAAAACAACAAACTTTTCTTCTGCCCCAGTGTGGGCTTTTAGCTAACACAAACCAAAGATTGCAGGAAGTAAATATGCATAAATGTATTCCCTTGTTAGATAGGTGGGCGCCTGACAGAAATTAAACGTGCATGAGATGCAATGCAGAAAAGTATTCCCTTGTTAGAAGATGGGCACCTGACAAAAATTAAACGTGCTATGCAATGCAGAAAAGTATTCCCTTGTTAGAAGGTGGGCGCCTAACAGAAATTAAACATGCAATGCAGAAAAGTATTCCCTTTGTTAGAAGGTGGGCGCCTAACAGAAATTAAACGTGCAATGCAGAAAAGTATTCCCTTTGTTAGAAGGTGGGCGCCTAACAGAAATTAAACGTGCAATGCAGAAAAGTATTCCCTTTGTTAGAAGGTGGGCGCCTAACAGAAATTAAACGTGCAATGCAGAAAAGTATTCCCTTTGTTAGAAGGTGGGCGCCTAACAGAAATTAAACGTGCAATGCAGAAAAGTATTCCCTTTGTTAGAAGGTGGGCGCCTAACAGAAATTAAACGTGCAATGCAGAAAAGTATTCCCTTTGTTAGAAGGTGGGCGCCTAACAGAAATTAAACGTGCAATGCAGAAAAGTATTCCCTTGTTAGAAGGTGGGCGCCTAACGAAAATTAAATCTAGCTTTTGCTTCTCTTTCTTTTTCTTGATTTTCTGTGATACCGACTCTCATTTTTTGTTGATTTTCTTTGATGTCGGCTCTCTTTTTTGTTGATTTTCTTTCTTGTTTTCCTCTTTTTTTAATTTTCAATGGTACTTCTTGTCCTCGAGCTGAAGCCTGCTCAAAACAAAACAAAACAACAAACTTTTTTCTTCTGCCCCAGTGTGGGCTTTTAGCGAACATAAAACCAAAAATTGCAGGAAGTAAGTATGCAGAAATGTATTCCCTTTGTTAGAAGGTGGGCGCCTAACGGAAATTAAACGTGCAATGCAGAAAAGTATTCCCTTTGTTAGAAGGTGGGCGCCTAACAGAAATTAAACGTGCTATGCGATGCACAAAAGTATTCCCGTATTCGAAGGTGGGCACCTAACAGAAATTAAACGTGCAATGCGATGCAGAAAAATATTCCCGTATTCGAAGGTGGGCACCTAACAGAATTTAAACGTGCAATGCAATGCAGAAAAGTATTCCCTTGTTAGAAGGTGGGCGCCTAACAGAAATTAAACGTGCAATGCAGAAAAGTATTCCCTTTGTTAGAAGGTGGGCGCCTAACAGAAATTAAACGTGCAATGCAGAAAAGTATTCCCTTTGTTAGAAGGTGGGCGCCTAACAGAAATTAAACGTGCAATGCAGAAAAGTATTCCCTTTGTTAGAAGGTGGGCGCCTAACAGAAATTAAACGTGCAATGCAGAAAAGTATTCCCTTTGTTAGAAGGTGGGCGCCTAACAGAAATTAAACGTGCAATGCAGAAAAGTATTCCCTTTGTTAGAAGGTGGGC
Source organism: Nicotiana noctiflora (assembly GCA_032618575.1). Taxonomy (NCBI): domain Eukaryota; kingdom Viridiplantae; phylum Streptophyta; class Magnoliopsida; order Solanales; family Solanaceae; genus Nicotiana; species Nicotiana noctiflora. Next base: position 61,965 of record JASVEL010011739.1, on the reverse strand, counting down.
GCCTAACAGAAATTAAACGTGCAATGCAATGCAGAAAAGTATTCCCTTGTTAGAAGGTGGGCGCCTAACAAAAATTAAACGTGCTATGCAATGCAGAAAAGTATTCCCTTGTTAGAAGGTGGGCGCCTAACAGAAATTAAACGTGATATGCAATGCATAAAAGTATTCCCTTGTTAGAAGGTGGGCGCCTAACAGAAATTAAACGTGCTATGCAATGCAAAAAAATATTCCCTTAGCCTGATGACTGGGGAGTGGATTTTAAAAGATGCTACCTTCCTCTTTTTGGTATTTTCTTTGACCAACTGTCTCTCACCTGTGAATTTCTCCACTTATTGGCAAACTTTCTATTTTTGGTGTTTTCTATTTTCCACATTGGTTACATTCACTTTAAGGTGATTAGTGACAATTTGTTCCTGCATGAATCATGAAACAAAATTTATTAGATATAAACTTCTGGCAACTGGCATCTGCCGTCCCTGCCTCTTATTGCCTTCCTCTTTTTTGCTTTTTCTCCTGCTGTGTGGCTTTCCAGCTGCCTATCTTTTGCGAACTCTTTTTGTATTTTCTTACTTTTCCTTTTTTGTTTTGTTTTCTTTTCCTTTGGCCATGTTTGCCAAATTTCTTTATTTTCTCCAACTCTTCTTTCTTTCTGATCCAGTGTTGTTTCAGCTTTCGTCATCGGGAGCTGGTAGTTAGCTCTCAAAGGATAAACAATGAAATGCAGAAAAATGAAAGAGAGTAAGGGTGTTTTGGGAGAGATGATAGAACTTATCTGGGCGTTTTGCTGGCTGATTCCGCTGATCATGCCATGTATTTAAACTCCGACCCAGTTCGTTCCAATCATTATTCTGACTCTGAATTGTCTTCAACCCAAACCGATACTATTTTTTGTTGCCTTTTCTCCTTTTCTGGTAGTCGTTACGATCGCCCTACGGTGCCTCGAAAGGTTTTCACCAATAGGACTCTCTCATTTATTCTCTCTCAACCTCACAATCGCCTCACAGTGCCGGTTAAGGTTTTCACTAACAAGACTCTCTCATTTTATTTCTCTCAAACTCACAACCGCCTTACAGTGCCGGTTAAGGTTTTCACCGATGAGACTCTCATTTTTTTTTATTTTTCATTTTTCCTTTTGTCTTTTGTTTTATATACCACGGATGTTATCCAATGTCTTTCTCTTCCTTCATTGCATCTGTTATTATCTCGAAATTGATCAAAAGGTTTTTCTTTGGACCGTAACGTGGCTTTTGGATGGGTTAAGAAAGAAAGGTATAAAGGCTCAAAATTTTACGAGGGTTCAAAAATATTTACAACTCTCATAATTATTCAACATAACTTCTGCCCCAGTTTCAATATCTCGGGAATTTTTGAATTTTTCTTTTTCGTGACTGAACCTCAGAGAGGCTGCCTACGTACCCTTTCGGGATCAAGTCAGACGTAGTTCATACTCGTCATTAGTTAATGAATTTCTTTTGACTTTTTCCCGATTTCTGTCTTTTTTTTCTTTTTTCTTTTTTTTCGTTTTTTTTCATTCATTCATCACTTTCCATTTTGTCAATTTTAATCTTCATTTTCCTTATCGCGCTATAAGCGATTCCGAGAGAGGGGTATGAAAGAATATATTCATTAAGGCTCAAAGGGGGTGTCAATGGATAAAGTGTTTGGATAGAGAATAAAATGCCTTCGTCATTTCAATTCCAAAATCACAAGAGAATACAAAACGTACAATTTGAAAAGGAGTCATACATAATATCTTTTGACTGCATCTGAATTGATAGCAGTCTCTACGCATTTCCCTTCAACATATGTCAAATATAGTGCTCCATTGGACAACACCCGCGATACCACAAATGGTCCCTGCCAATTTGGCGCAAACTTGCCCTTTGCCTCGGCCCAATGCGGTACGATACGCCTCAATACGAGTTGCCCAACTTCAAACTTCCGAGGACGTACCTTCTTATTGTATGCTCTGGCCATTCTTCATTGATACAACTGCCCATGGCAAACTACAGCCAATCTCTTTTCATCAATCAAACTCAGTTGTTCCAGCCGGGCTTTTACCCATTCATCGTCATCTATCTCAGCCTCGGCTATGATTCGTAATGACGGTATTTCTATTTCTGCGGGTATAACAGCCTCTGTTCCGTACACCAGTGTATAAGGTGTGGTTTCGATAGAAGTACGCACCGTCGTGCGGTATCCCATGAGAGCAAAGGGTAACTTTTCATGCCATTGCCTGGATCCCCTCCACCATTTTCCTGAGGATCTTCTTGATATTCTTATTTGCTGCTTCTAGTGCCCCATTTGCCTTTGGCCTATAAGGTGTGGAATTGCAGTGCGTGATCTTAAATCTCTCGCAAACTTCTGCCATGAGATGACTATTTAGATTGGCTCCATTATCTGTGATGATCACCTTGGGAATTCCGAACCGGCATATAATATTCTCATGCACAAAGTCCACCACCGCTTTCTTTGTCACTTTCTTGAATGTCTTCGCCTACACCCACTTGGTGAAATAATCGATTGCAACCAAAATGAATCTATGCCCATTGGAAGTTGCTGGATCTATCGGACCGATAACATCCATGCCCCAGGCGACAAAGGGCCAAGGTGCAGACATTGTATGCAATTCATAACGCGGGGAGTGGATCAGATCTCCATGTACCTGGCACTGGTGACATTTCCTCACATACCTGATACAATCACGCTCCGTAGTGAGCCAGTAATACCCAGCTCTCAAAATCTTCTTCGCTAGGACATATCCGCTCATGTGGGGTCCGCAGGCTCCAGCATGTACTTCAATCATAATCTCATCAGCTTGTTGTGCATCCACACATCTCAATAACCCCAGATCTGGTGTTCTCTTGTATATAACTCCTCCACTGAGAAAAAATCCATTAGCCAAGCGCCTGATAGTTCTTTTCTGATCTCCAGTGGCCTGCTCCGGGTATTTTCCGGCTTTCAGGTATTCCCTGATGTCATGATACCACGGTTCTCCATCCAATTCTTCTTCCACAGCAAAGAAGTAAGCATTTTGATCACAGACTTGGATCTGGAGTGGATCTATATAGGTCTTATCCGGATGATGCAGCATGGAGGACAGTGTGGCCAAAGCATCTGCAACCTCATTGTGCGTTCTTGGGATGTGCTTGAATTCTATGAACTGGAATCTTTTGGTACAACTCGTGCAAACAATACCAGTAAGGTATCAATTTCAAATCTCGTGTCTCCCATTCTCCCTGGATTTGGTGTACCAAAAGATTCGAGTCACCCATGACCAAAATCTCTTGAATACCCATGTCAATTGCCATCCTTAATCCCAAGATACACGCCTCATATTCGGCCATGTTGTTGGTACAAAAAAATCGAAGCTGAGCTGTGACGGGGTAGTGTTGACCCGTACCTGAAATGAGTACTCCTCCAATACCAACGCCCTTGCTGTTGACGGCTCCGTCGAAGTACATTCTCCATCCTGGCTTCTCATCTTGTTCCATTTCCTCGACATTCATTGCCTCCTCATCCGGAAAGTATGTCTTCAAAGGCTCATATTCATCATCCACTGGATTCTCTACTAAGTGGTCTGCAATTGCTTGCGCCTTCATTGCCGTGCGAGTCACATAGATAATGTCAAATTCTGTGAGCAGAATCTGCCACTTAGCGAGTCTCCCTGTAGGCATAGGCTTCTGAAATATGTACTTCAGAGGATCCAGTCGTGATATCAAGTATGTGGTATATGCTGACAAATAATGCTTCAATTTCTGAGCCACCCAGATCAACTCACAACAAGTTCTTTCTAGTTGAGTATATTTCACCTCGTAAGATGTGAACTTCTTACTGAGGTAATATATAGCTTGCTCTTTCTTGCCCGTATCGTCGTGTTGTCCTAGCACACAACCAAAGGAGTTGTCAAGCACTGTCAAGTACAAAATCAGAGGTCGCCCCGGCTCTGGAGGAACTAACACTGGAGGATTGGCCAAATATTCCTTGATCTTGTCGAAGGCTTCCTGACACTCGTCGGTCCATTTCACTGCCGCATCTTTCTTCAACAACTTGAAGATCGGCTCACACGTTGATGTCAATTGAGCAATGAATCGACTAATGTAATTCAACCTTCCCAATAAGCTCATTACCTCCTTCTTGTTCTTCGGCTGTGGTGACAGTGGTCGCCGGAGATGGCAGAAAAGCGGGGGTCGTTTGGAGTCGCTGGTTACCGGCGGCTATGAAGGAGAGTGGTCGACTGGGGTGCGTCGAGAAGAGGAAAAGGGGGGGAGCGGAAGAAGCAGAAGCGGCGGCCATGGATGTGGGCGGCGGAGCTGCTGTTTGGAGAAGATGAAGTGAGGGGTCTAGGTTGGGGCGGCGGCTGTTGGGAAGAGATGGAGAAGATATTGGTTTTAGGGTTTTGGGGTCTTTGGTACATTAAAAATGCAAGAATCGATCTGGGCCATTATATCTAGGATAACGAATGGTCAAGATTGGACCAAGGCAAACACATGCCACTTATTTCTCTGGGCTGGATCCGGGCTGATGATATTTGGACTGGGCTAGGGAATTTGGGTTATTGGCCCAATTTTGATTTCTTCTCAAATTATACACTAAATTAACCAAAAACAAACCAAATTAACCTTAAAAAAAATAATTAATCACAACTATATATTAAATCACACGATTTGGATATTAAGACTAATAATACTAATTTAAATTATACACTAAAATCAACTTAAAACACCAAATTACTTAATCAAATTCGACAATTAAACTTATGAACACATGAAATTAATTTCCAATTAAATTCTACAATTAATTTCATGAACAAACACATAATCAATAATATACAAGAATCAAGGGTCCAATTAAATTCAAAAACAAACTTAATAGAACTCAATAATTAATTGAACTACAAATTAAATCTAACAACACTACAATCAAAATAAATATCCAAGTGATTAACTACACATTCTTATGTTAAAAACTTAAACAAAATAAACAAATCAATTTCATGAATAATCTGGAATCATGATGAACAACAAATCAAGAATATAAACAGCCAACATACAATAATTTTGGATCTGAAAATACTAACAAAATATGGACAAGAACAAAAATTTGAAATCGACTAACCGGATTGAGACAACGATCAATCGTCTAGCTTCATTATATATATATATATATATATATATATATATATATATATATATATATATATATATATATATATATATATATATATATATATATATATATATATATATATATATATATATATATATATATATATATATATATATATATATATATAAACGTAAACACATATACACAGAGAAGTAGAAAAAGAACAAAATGGCAACGAAAACGTAGTCGGGGAGGCGTGGCTCCCGGATTACTGCCTGGCGGTTGTTCCTGGGAAACATTCCGGCGGGTGTTATTGGAAGGTTGAAGAAGAAAGAAGAAAGAGTGGTTTGTGGCGGCTAGGGTTTGTGGAGTGTATAATGGCTGGTCTCTACTGAGACCAAAGCCTTATATACCCGGAGTCCTCAAGGCGATCTTGGCCGTTGGATCTTTGATGATCAACGATCAGGGTTCGGCTCAATCAAACGATGCCGTATTGACCCATATGAGGCCACAGGTCTCTTCCGTAGGATCATCTGGATTGGACGGTTGAGATCAAGTCTCTCATATTAATTAACCATTAAAAAATTCGTTAATAATCTAAACAGTTGGATCTGAGGAAATGAACGGCTGAGATTCTATCAATTTAAAAAATATCTGGACCGGATCTTTTTGGGCTAAAACATTGGGCCTCAAATCAGACTTAATCCTGGCCCAGTTCCGGATTTGCTTTTCTATATATATACTTTTTCTTTTTATTAATTAATAATACCAAAAAAATGCTACGACTAAATTATAAAACCTAGAATTATCTTAAAATACTAATTAACTCCTAATAATAATTATCACACAAAATTAAACATTAATAAAAATAAAATTACACGATTTGGACATTAAATGCTTAAAAATGCAAAGAACACATGTTTTTTCATGACTTTTCATTTTCTGAAAAAATAAACTTAATTGTAAACTTGAATTTATATACAAATGCAGCATTTTTTTGTATATTCTATTTATTTAAACAAGCAAATAGGCACAGATAAAAATGCAAATAATACAAGAAAATAACACAAAATTCACAAAAATTGCAAGAAAACTAAAAATTGTTTTATTTTGAATCTTTGGGAGTATTTCTCTCATAGGGCAAAAATCACGTGCTCACAGCTGCCCCTCTTTGCGCGTAAACACGAAGAGTTTCTGTGCAAAGACAAGTGAGCGGATACGAGCGATTTTTGCCCATTTTGTGCACTCCGTGAGAAGCATTTGTTTTTCAAAATTTTGACCGAACCTTTGCTTCAAAAGGTTTCCTACATATCCCTGGCTAAAAGGGAATCATGTCAATGTAGTTCGAAAAATTTTGGTAGCTGGGACTACCAATGAAACTGCGATTTTTTGCTGTTACTGTTGCTGCTGTTGCGGTTACTGCTTGCTGGCCTCCTTATTACACCGGGGGGAATGTAAAATGAAGAAGTTATTCTAAGCTATGATTCTACAATTACAATTGTTCCTATCCTAGCTTTTGTTTGCTTCTCCTTATCTCTTTTTTCTTTGATTTTTTGAGATGCTGACTCTCCTTTTTTGTTGATTTTCTTTTCTTGCTTCCCCCTTTTTTTTGATTTTCAATGATACTTCTTGTCCTCGAGCTGAAGCCTGCTCAAAACAAAACAAAAACAACAAACTTTTCTTCTGCCCCAGTGTGGGCTTTTAGCTAACACAAACCAAAGATTGCAGGAAGTAAATATGCAGAAATGTATTCCCTTGTTAGATAGGTGGGCGCCTGACAGAAATTAAACGTGCATGAGATGCAATGCAGAAAAGTATTCCCTTGTTAGAAGATGGGCACCTGACAAAAATTAAACGTGCTATGCAATGCAGAAAAGTATTCCCTTGTTAGAAGGTGGGCGCCTAACAGAAATTAAACATGCAATGCAGAAAAGTATTCCCTTTGTTAGAAGGTGGGCGCCTAACAGAAATTAAACGTGCAATGCAGAAAAGTATTCCCTTTGTTAGAAGGTGGGCGCCTAACAGAAATTAAACGTGCAATGCAGAAAAGTATTCCCTTTGTTAGAAGGTGGGCGCCTAACAGAAATTAAACGTGCAATGCAGAAAAGTATTCCCTTTGTTAGAAGGTGGGCGCCTAATAGAAATTACACGATGCAGAAAAGTATTCCCTTTGTTAGAAGGTGGGCGCCTAAACAGAAATTAAACGTGCAATGCAAAAAATTATTCCCTTTGTTAGAAGGTGGGCGCCTAACAGAAATTAAACGTGCAATGCAGAAAAGTATTCCCTTGTTAGAAGGTGGGCGCCTAACGAAATTAAACGTGCAATGCAGAAAAGTATTCCCTTTGTTTGAAGGTGGGCGCCTAACAAAAATTAAACGTGCAATGCAGAGAAAAGTATTCCCTTTGTTAGAAGGTGGGCGCCCAACAGAAATTAAACGTGCAATGGAGAAAAGTATTCCCTTTGTTAGAAGGTGGGCGCCTAACAGAAATTAAACGTGCAATGCAGAAAAGTATTCCCTTTGTTAGAAGGTGGGCGCCTAACAGAAATTAAACGTGCAATGCAGAAAAGTATTCCCTTTGTTAGAAGGTGGGCGCCTAACAGAAATTAAACGTGCAATGCAGAAAAGTATTCCCTTTGTTAGAAGGTGGGCGCCTAACAGAAATTAAACGTGCAATGCAGAAAAGTATTCCCTTTGTTAGAAGGTGGGCGCCTAACAGAAATTAAACGTGCAATGCAGAAAAGTATTCCCTTTGTTAGAAGGTGGGCGCCTAACAGAAATTAAACGTGCAATGCAGAAAAGTATTCCCTTTGTTAGAAGGTGGGCGCCTAACAGAAATTAAACGTGCAATGCAGAAAAGTATTCCCTTTGTTAGAAGGTGGGCGCCTAACAGAAATTAAACGTGCAATGCAGAAAAGTATTCCCTTTGTTAGAAGGTGGGCGCCTAACAGAAATTAAACGTGCAATGCAGAAAAGTATTCCCTTTGTTAGAAGGTGGGCGCCTAACAGAAATTAAACGTGCAATGCAGAAAAGTATTCCCTTTGTTAGAAGGTGGGCGCCTAACAGAAATTAAACGTGCAATGCAGAAAAGTATTCCCTTTGTTAGAAGCTGGGCGCCTAACAGAAATTAAACGTGCAATCCAAAAAAGTATTCCCTTTGTTAGAAGGTGGGTGCCTAACAGAAATTAAACGTGCAATGCAGAAAAGTATTCCCTTGTTGGAAGGTGGGCGCCTAACAGAAATTAAACGTGCAATGCAATGCAGAAAAGTATTCCCTTGTTAGAAGGTGGGCGCCTAACAAAAATTAAACGTGCTATGCAATGCAGAAAAGTATTCCCTTGTTAGAAGGTGGGCGCCTAACAGAAATTAAACGTGCTATGCAATGCATAAAAGTATTCCCTTGTTAGAAGGTGGGCGCCTAACAGAAATTAAACGTGCTATGCAATGCAAAAAAATATTCCCTTAGCCTGATGACTGGGGAGTGGATTTTAAAAGATGCTACCTTCCTCTTTTTGGTATTTTCTTTGACCAACTGTCTCTCACCTGTGAATTTCTCCACTTATTGGCAAACTTTCTATTTTTGGTGTTTTCTATTTTCCACATTGGTTACATTCACTTTAAGGTGATTAGTGACAATTTGTTCCTGCATGAATCATGAAACAAAATTTATTAGATATAAACTGCTGGCAACTGGCATCTGCCGTCCCTGCCTCTTATTGCCTTCCTCTTTTTTGCTTTTTCTCCTGCTGTGTGGCTTTCCAGCTGCCTATCTTTTGCAAACTCTTTTTGTATTTTCTTACTTTTCCTTTTTTGTTTTGTTTTCTTTTCCTTTGGCCATGTTTGCCAAATTTCTTTATTTTCTCCAACTCTTCTTTCTTTCTGATCCAGTGTTGTTTCAGCTTTCGTCATCAGGAGCTGGTAGTTAGCTCTCAAAGGATAAACAATGAAATGCAGAAAAATGAAAGAGAGTAAAGGTGTTTTGGGAGAGATGATAGAACTTATCTGGGCGTTTTGCTGGCTGATTCCGCTGACCATGCCATGTATTTAAACTCCGACCCAGTTCGTTCCAATCATTATTCTGACTCTGAATTGTCTTCAACCCAAACCGATACTATTTTTTATTGCCTTTTCTCCTTTTCTGGTAGTCGTTACGATCGCCCTACGGTGCCTCGAAAGGTTTTCACCAATAGGACTCTCTCATTTATTCTCTCTCAACCTCACAATCGCCTCACAGTACCGGTTAAGGTTTTCACTAACAAGACTCTCTCATTTTATTTCTCTCAAACTCACAACCGCCTTACAGTGCCGGTTAAGGTTTTCACCGATGAGACTCTCATTTTTTTTTATTTTTCATTTTTCCTTTTGTCTTTTGTTTTCTATACCACGGATGTTATCCAATGTCTTTCTCTTCCTTCATTGCATCTGTTATTATCTCGAAATTGATCAAAAGGTTTTTCTTTGGACCGTAACGTGGCTTTTGGATGGGTTAAGAAAGAAAGGTATAAAGGCTCAAAATTTTACGAGGGTTCAAAAATATTTACAACTCTCGGAATTATTCAACATAATTTCTGCCCCAGTTTCAATATCTGGGGAATTTTTGGATTTTTCTTTTTCGTGACTGAACCTCAGAGAGGCTGCCTACGTACCCTTTCGGGATCAAGTCAGACGTAGTTCATACTCGTCATTAGTTAATGAATTTCTTTTGACTTTTTCCCGATTTCTGTCTTTTTTTTTCTTTTTTCTTTTTTTTTTCTTTTTTTTTCATTCATTCATCACTTTCCATTTTGTCAATTTTAATCTTCATTTTCCTTATCGCGCTATAAGTGATTCCGAGAGAGGGGTATGAAATAATATATTCATTAAGGCTCAAAGGGGGTGTCAATGGATAAAGTGTTTGGATAGAGAATAAAATGCCTTCGTCATTTCAATTCCAAAATCACAACAGAATACAAAACGTACAATTTGAAAAGGAGTCATACATAATATCTTTTGACTGCATCTGAATTGATAGCAGTCTCTACGCATTTCCCTTCAACATATGTCAAATATAGTGCTCCATTGGACAACACCCGCGATACCACAAATGGTCCCTGCCAATTTGGCGCAAACTTGCCCTTTGCCTCGGCCCAATGCGGTACGATACGCCTCAATACGAGTTGCCCAACTTCAAACTTCCGAGGACGTACCTTCTTATTGTATGCTCTGGCCATTCTTCATTGATACAACTGCCCATGGCAAACTACAGCCAATCTCTTTTCATCAATCAAACTCAGTTGTTCCAGCCGGGCTTTTACCCATTCTTCGTCATCTATTCCAGCTTCAGCTATGATCCGTAATGACGGTATTTCTATTTCTGTGGGTATAACAGCCTCTATTCCATACACCAGTGAATAAGGCGTGGTTCCGATAGACGTACGCACTGTCGTGCGGTAACCCATAAGAGCAAAGGGTAACTTTTCATGCCATTGCCCGGATCCCTCCACCATTTTCCTGAGGATCTTCTTGATATTCTTATTTGCCGCTTCTACTGCCCCATTCGCCTTTGGCCTATAAGGTATGGAATTGCGGTGCGTGATCTTAAATCTCTCGCAAACTTCCGCCATGAGATGACTATTTAGATTGGCTCCATTATCTGTGATGATCACCTTGGGAATTCCGAACCGGCATATAATATTCTCATGCACAAAGTCCACCACCGCTTTCTTTGTCACTTCCTTGAATGTCTTCGCCTACACCCACTTGGTGAAATAATCGATTGCAACCAAAATGAATCTATGCCCATTGGAAGTTGCTGGATCTATCGGACCGATAACATCCATGCCCCAGGCGACAAAGGGCCAAGGTGCAGACATTGTATGCAATTCATAACGCGGGGAGTGGATCAGATCTCCCATGTACCTGGCACTGGTGACATTTCCTCACATACCTGATACAATCATGCTCCATAGTGAGCCAGTAATACCCAGCTCTCAAAATCTTCTTCGCTAGGACATATCCGCTCATGTGGGGTCCGCAGGCTCCAACATGTACTTCAATCATAATCTCATCAGCTTGTTGCGCATCCACACACCTCAATAACCCCAGATCTGGTGTTCTCTTGTATATAACTCCTCCACTGAGAAAAAATCCATCAGCCAAGCGCCTGATAGTTCTTTTTTGATCTCCAGTGGCCTGCTCCGGGTATTTTCCATCTTTCAGGTATTCCCTGACATCATGATTCCACGGTTCTCCATCCAATTCTTCTTCCACAGCAAAGCAGTAAGCATTTTGATCACGGACTTGGATCCAGAGTGGATCTATATAGGTCTTGTCTGGATGATGCAGCATGGAGGACAGTGTGGCCAAAGCATCTGCAACCTCATTGTGCATTCTTGGGATGTGCTTGAATTCTATGAACTGGAATCTTTTGGTAAAACTCGTGCAAACAATACCAGTAAGGTATCAATTTCAAATCCCGTGTCTCCCATTCTCCCTGGATTTGGTGTACCAAAAGATTCGAGTCACCCATGACCAAAATCTCTTGAATACCCATGTCAATTGCCATCCTTAATCCCAAGATACACGCCTCATATTCGGCCATGTTGTTGGTACAAAAAAATCGAAGCTGAGCTGTGACGGGGTAGTGTTGACCCGTACCTGAAATGAGTACTGCTCCAATACCAACGCCCTTGCTGTTGACGGCTCCGTCGAAGTACATTCTCCATCCTGGCTTCTCATCTTGTTCCATTTCCTCGACATTCATTGCCTCCTTATCCGGAAAGTATGTCTTCAAAGGCTCATATTCATCATCCACTGGATTCTCTACTAAGTGGTCTGCAATTGCTTGCGCCTTCATTGCCGTGCGAGTCACATAGATAATGTCAAATTCTGTGAGCAGAATCTGCCACTTAGCGAGTCTCCCTGTAGGCATAGGCTTCTGAAATATGTACTTCAGAGGATCCAGTCGTGATATCAAGTATGTGGTATATGCTGACAAATAATGCTTCAATTTCTGAGCCACCCAGATCAACGCACAACAAGTTCTTTCTAGTTGAGTATATTTCACCTCGTAAGATGTGAACTTCTTACTGAGGTAATATATAGCTTGCTCTTTCTTGCCCGTATCGTCGTGTTGTCCTAGCACACAACCAAAGGAGTTGTCAAGCACTGTCAAGTACAAAATCAGAGGTCGCCCCGGCTCTGGAGGAACTAACACTGGAGGATTGGCCAAATATTCCTTGATCTTATCGAAGGCTTCCTGACACTCGTCGGTCCATTTCACTACTGCATCTTTCTTCAACAACTTGAAGATCGGCTCGCATGTTGATGTCAACTGAGCGATGAACCGGCTAATGTAATTCAACCTCCCCAATAAGCTCATTACCTCCTTCTTGTTCTTCGACGGAGGTAGACTTTGGATGGCCTTGATCTTTGATGGATCTAGTTCAATACCTCGCCGACTCACTATAAACCCCAACAACTTCCCTGAAGGTACTCCGAAGGCGCACTTCGCAGGATTGAGCTTTAGATTGTACCTCCGGAGTCTTTGGAAAAACTTTCTCAAATCCCTCACATGATCAGGTTGCTTTTTGGACTTTATGATGACATCGTCCACATACACTTCGATTTCCTGGTGCATCATATCATGGAACATCGTGGTCATTGCCCCCATATAAGTTGCCCCGGCATTCTTCAATCCAAACGGCATTACTCTGTAACAATACATTCCCCAAGGTGTAATGAAAGTAGTTTTCTCCGCGTCTTCTTCGTCCATCAAGATCTGGTGATAACCTGCATAACAATCTACAAATGAACCAATCTCATGCTTGGCACAATTGTCGATCAATATGTGGATGTTTGGTAATGGGAAATCATCTTTTGGACTAGCTTTGTTGAGGTCTCTGTAGTCCACACACACTCTGGTTTTTCCATCTTTCTTTGGGATCGGCATGACGTTCGCCAACTAGGTGGGGTATTTAGTGACTCGTATGACCTTCGCCTCAAACTGCTTATTCACCTCTTCTTTTATCTTTACACTAATGTCCGTTTTGAATTTCCGCAACTTTTGCTTTACTGGCCGGCATTCAGAGTAGATAGGCAACTTATGTACCACTAAATTAGTGCTAAGTCCGGGCATGTCATCATAGGACCAGGCAAAAATGTCCTTAAACTCATGCAACAACCTTATCAATTCTTCCCTGAGGGGTGTCTCCAAATGAACACTATTCTTTGTTTCCCGGACATTATTTTCACTCCCCAAATTGATAGATTCTGTATCACTGAAATTCGGTTTGGGCTTTTCCTCATATTGTTTCATGTCCTTACTTATTTCCTCCAGGGCTTCCTCATCTTCACAATCTATCTCACTATCCTCCTCAATTTCTTGTATGGTAATGCGACTGTCAGAACTAGGTCAAGAATCCTTCATGCATGACATGGCATCAGAATCAGCACATACAGAACTGTACAAAAGAAAAAAAAATAAAGAAAAATAAGGCAAAAATGAAGAAAAGGAAAACTGCATTTCATTGATAAAAGATGAACAAAGTTCGGGATACATTTTGATTTTTCTTTTCATGAGGGGGGTGGGAGAACTACAAAAAGTAACAATTATTTTTCTGGGAAAGCGATGATGAAATTTTCAGAGCTAACTACCACGACTCCTTCTTGATAGGGAAAGGAGTGGCTTCCCAATTGTTCAGCATGACGCCAGATCCCACGAACTGCACATCCATTTTGCTAGTCCCTTCCCCCACCTCAACCATATTCACATCCCCAAATATCTTCTCAAACCTCAGAAGTTCTTCATCAGGGTCGGGTCTCGATGTACCTTGACACAGCAGATGTCCGATATTTAGTTCCAGGCTTGGTGAAGGTATCGAATAGTTTGGGTATAGGCTTAGGCAAGGTCCAGTTCTTTTTGGTCTTGGAGGCTCTCTGGATGTCGGCATAGGTGGGTTTGAACCCTAAGCCGAAAGTACCTTTGTTCTCTAGCAGTTGAACCGGTTGAGTGACCCCTTGCAATGCTTTTCCCAATCCCTTTCCTGGTGCAAACCCGTTCTTAAGCATCTCCCGGGCCACCATTACAGTAGTAGGTGCTACCGTAGGGATCGGCAGTTTCTCTCCTTCAGCAATTCTGTTCACTGCTATGGTATCTGTCACTTGGTAGACCCAAGGACCCCTATCTCCATCGACATCATCAAATAGCATCACAACACTGCAGATATTTTCTTCTCCATGCACCACAATTTCCTGTTGCTCCCATTCGAATTTGACCATCTGGTGTAAAGACGACGGCACTGCCTTGGCCGCGTGGATCCAGGGTCGACCTAGCAAAAAATTATAAGACACAGCAATGTCCAGCACCTGGAATTCCATAGTAAAATCCACAGGACCAATGGTCACCTCCAGGACAATGTCTCCCAACGTGTTCTTACCTCCACCATCAAATCCTCTCACACTTATACTGTTCCTCCGAATTATATCTGGACTGATATTCAGCTTTCCCAGAGTTGACAATGGGCAAATGTTATCGCTTGAGTCGTTATCTATCAACACTCTGGTTACCACCGACTCCTCGCTTTTTACCGTAAGGTAAAGCGCCCTATTGTGCTCGGTTCCCTCAACATGCAATTCCTTATCTGAGAACGTGATCTTATTAGACTCGAAGATCTTACTGGTAATATTTTCAAGGTGACAGACTGAGATCTTTTCTGGGACATGAGCCTCGTTCAATATCTTCATCAGAGCCTTCCTGTGTTCTTCCGAGTGTATTAACAACGAGAGCAAAGAGATTTGTGCAGGAGTCTTTCTCAGCTGTTCGACTATGGAATAATCCTGCGACTTTATCTTTTTGAGGAATTCCTCCGCCTCTTCTTCGGACACAGGCTTCTTCAACTGATTCTCTTTCACTGTTTTCATTCTTCTTAACTCTTCTGGGGCAAAACACCTCCCAGACCGAGTCAGACCGTGAGTTTCATTGATTTCTCCAGATACCTCTTTCCCTTTATAGATCACTGCTACCTTGTTGTAATTCCAAGGTACAGTCTTCGTGTTTACTACCGGCATCTGCACCACCAGTCTTATGATCACCGGTTCCACATTTGCGCCTTTCACTGTTAATATCGGCTTCACGCCTGGTACTACAACCTTCAAATTCTCCACCACTACTGGCCTTTTTACTGGTTCCTCAACAATCACTTTTTCTTTCTCGGCTTCCTTTTCCGTTCTGCTACTGGCCTTAATCATCATAACAGACTGAGACGGCTTCCTACTGCTCTCATCGTGCGCCAATTCTATCATATGCGTTTCATAGTGAACTGGCAGTGGGTTCTGTGTGATGTTTGGAGCTTCTGGAGCTTACACTTCAATTCTCCGA
The DNA here is from genome assembly GCA_032618575.1 of Nicotiana noctiflora. Lineage (NCBI taxonomy): Eukaryota > Viridiplantae > Streptophyta > Magnoliopsida > Solanales > Solanaceae > Nicotiana > Nicotiana noctiflora. The sequence continues at coordinate 46,499 of JASVEL010011739.1, read as the reverse complement.
CTATCAATAAGATCCTGGATAGCATTCTTCAGATGCCAACACTTTTCAGTATCGTGTCCTGGTGCTCCTGAACAGTACTCACACCTGATAGATTGATCAATATTTTTCGGAGGTGGGTTTGGAAGTTTAGACTCAATCGGGCTCAACATCCCCAATTCTTTTAATCTGTGATAGAGGCCGGTATATGACCCCCCCAACGGGGTGAATGTTTTCTTTGTCTTATTCCTCCATTCTGGGTCAGGCCTGGGTCTGTTTGGGTTTCTGTAGGTTCTAGAAGCAGGGTATGTGTTTTGTGTGTGGTAAACATTATGTGGGGCTTGGGCTCTCCATACATGTGGCGGTGGTGGTGAGTAGGTTTGGGCTTATGGGTGGTGGTAGTGCGGGACAGTTGGTGGGTAAGATGGTGGCGGTGGGTTATATGCGGTTGGTGTGTTGTATGGGGTTGGTGGGTTATATGAGGTTGGTGTGTTGTATGGGGTTGGTGGGTTATATGAGGTTGGCGGGTTGTATGGAGTGGATGGGTTTGGTGGGTATGGATGGTATGGTCTTGGTGGGTGATGATGTTGGTTACGGTTCCAAGGCCTGCTTTCCACAACTGCTATCTCTTCTTTTTTCTTATTTCCAATTGCTCCTCCATTCCCAGTCTGTATTGTTTGATTCGTGGCCTTAATTGCTGAAAAACTCATGATCTTGTTCGTTTTCAAACCTTCCTCAACAAAACTCCCCAACTTCACAACCTCATTGAAACTTTTTCCAATTGCTGACACTAAATGACCATAATAAGTAGGCTCCAAAGCCTGTAGGAAACAATCTACCATTTCTCCTTCCTTCATCGGCGGATCTACTCTTGCCGCTTGTTCTCTCCACCTGAAACCAAACTCCCTGAAGCTTTCTCCTGGCTTTTTCTCCATGTTTGTGAGCGATAGCCTATCTGGTATGATTTCTAGATTGTATTGAAAATGGTTTTGCAAAGGCTTGCGCGAGATCGTCCAAGACGAACCACCTGGTGTGATCCTGACGAGTATACCACTCCAAAGCAGGACCGCTTAGACTCTGGCTAAAATACGCCATCAACAGCTCATCCCTGCTTCCTGCACCTCTCATTTTACTGTAATATCCCCTGAGGTAGGCCACCGGGTCTCCATGTCCACTATACATATCAAACTTCGGCAACTTAAATCTAACGGGAAGTTGCACTTCAGGAAACAGACACAAATCCTTGTATGCCACGCTTACTTGCCCTCCCAATCCTTGCATATTGCGAAAGGCGTTTTCCAAACTTTTCACCTTCCTAGCCATCTCTTCTTGCCCTGCATTCTTAGCTGTTTTCTCTTCGCTTGTCTCCATCCGCGGAGTGTGAGATTCGTGTTGTCGTAAAGTTGGTTCGGGTGGGTAGTAATGGGGATCTTGTATGTGGAACATTGGTTCACTAGATGATTTGTGCAGGGCAGCAGGTGGAGGTGCCACGTACACTGGAGCAACTTGGGGTGGATGAGGTGGTACTTGTTTTGCTGGAGGTGGTGGTACTTGGGAAGTGGAAGCATAATAGTGGTGATAATCAGGGTATGTGGAGGATGAATTCATCGTAGGTGGTTCGGGATTGGGGTTAGCTGGAGGGATGTATGTGGGATTGGCATGGTAAGTTGGCAAGGGTTGACCCCTTGACCAAGCCTGATACATTTCGGACATCTGCTGTTTTAATTTGTACATTTCCTCCTTCATCCTCGCTACGTCCACAATTTCTTCATCTTGGGCGGGATCCATGACAGTTGCCTCAATCTCTTGCGACACAGCTTTCGTCATTTTCTTATATCTCGTGTTGTAAGAGTGAGTAGCCAGAATGCTAGTTGCCACTAAAATCTGGAGCTCACAAACATCAACACCCATTAGTTGTTAGCGCATGAGGAGATAAGATGCAACGACTTTAAAAATAAACACATTTTCCTCGAGTCGTCATGCATCATCCCGGCCTTATTTGAACCAATCATCTCTTTTTTTTTTTCTTCCACTTTTCTCTCTCTTTCTCTTTTTTTCATTTTCATTTCATAATTGCGTTCCTATTTATTTGCCTATCGTAATTAAAAGAAATAACATAAAGCAAAAGGATTGACAACAACACTTGATTTTCATTGATAGTTCAAAAACATTGGTTTACAAGATGACGTTGTAATGCTAATGCCAAGAAAAATAAAATGCATGCCCTATGAATACATTAATTCTCCTAGTGCCCGCGAGACATCGTTCGGCCTTGCCGCGGGCCTATATGCTAATCCCCTTTGGAGCCTATCCAGGTCAGACATGACTTGTTGCACAAAGAACTTCACCGCTGATACAAAGGTTCCTCGGGACATATCTTCACACAGCTGACTCTTCCGGGTGATGTATTGGGCAATGCGAACAATCTTCTCTCGAATAATTCCTTTTTCCTGAAGCAAACGGCTTATCTGTTCAGTGCGAGCATCCAAGGTATGTTGGTTATCTTTCTGTATTTGCTGCAGCTCCAACTCTAGTCGAGCCATAGTTGTGTAACAATGCTCTCTCTCTTCTTCAAGATCCTTGATAATCTTGTTACTTTTAACCGTGGCTGAAACCATTTTCTTTCTGAGCCGAGCTACCTCAAATTCGTGCTTATCTTGTAATTACTGAACCAACTTGGCCCTTTCCTCAGCATCTCTGGTTATTTGCTTCCGAGCCCTGACTAATTCCTTTTCCGTCTTGTCCAAGTCAAAGCTGTAGTCATTCACTTTGCGCCGGAGAGTCTCAATCAACTTCTCGTCCCGGGCTAAGCGAATCGGGGTCTCGGATGCAATTTTCATTTGAGCAATCTGAGCCTTTAACATTTCGTTTTCTTTCTTCAGCTGCTTTTTCTCTCCTTCATCAGATGCTGCCTGTAAACCACTTTCAAACTAGAGATTTCTCAATTGTTCCTCTAACGAGCTAATTTTGGCCTTGTATTCTTTTTCTTTGGCCGCCCAATTCTGATTTTCCTTAGACTGCTCTACCAAATCTTGCAGGTGAGGTCTTTTCGAAAGCCATTCATGCTCAACACCCCGTCGGTACCATGTGGAGTATCCAGACGATACTTCTCCCCGAGCTCTATTTTGCACACAAGTATCCACTTTCAGGTTTTGGCACTCATTCCAAATTTGCCGGATCTTTGCTTCCGGGAATTGCCCATTCGGACCAATTTCTATAGCTTGCGAACTGAGGTCCCCGTCTCTCGGAACAACTTGACATCTACCCAACTGTCGCAGGGCCCTGTACGGAGCGTAAGGTTGGATGCTTTTTAAACCCATGATCAAAAATGGCGACCCTTCTGTTGGCATATATATTACCTCGTCAAGAGGTAGCCAATCGTATGTCCAATCAATCTGGCCATCAGTTAATGATCGAAGATGCGAAACCCAATCCTTTACTCCCTCTGGCAGTTTGACTTCTTTTGTACTCGTACAGAATTCTTCCAAACATGTTCGTCCAGTTGGATCATAACTTGAGAACGAAGGATGATGGCATAGATGTTCAATCAACCAAATCTGCAAAATCAAATTGCACCCTTCAAAGAAGTTGGCTCCAGCTTTGTATGTAGTCAGAGCGCGGTAGATGTCAGCTACAATCATTGGAGCTAGAGTACAATTGTCTTGTACTATTAATGTGCTCGCTACCCCTGCCACCTTTATGCTGATGTGCCCATCTTTTCTCGAAAATATGACAATTCCGAGAAATGCCACTAAGAAAGCGAATCTTCGATGCTCCTCCCATTTTGCTTGGTTGGACTTGCTGCATAACTTGTTCGTGGAGTCGTTGAAACCCCCGATGTATCCATACCTACTATAGATGAAGTTCAGGGAGCAAAACCCGTTGGCTAAATCTTCGTTGTGGACATTCCTGGCAATTTTCAAAGAATCCAGAAAACGATGCACCGTTACCGTTCTTGGAGATACCGGGTATTTTCCTTTTAAGGGGACCTCATTCTTCCCTATATAGAAAGAAATTTCCTCCAGAGTAGGAGTGAGTTCAAAATCCGGGAGATGTAATACATTGTGTGCCGGATCCCAATATGTAACCAATGCTCTAATCACATCGCCTCGGGGAATTATGTCCAATAGTCCCGTAAGATCTTTCAAGTAACCCTTGACCCAGTCCTGATTTTCCGTTCCCATGTCTTGCCACCACAGTTTCAGCTCCAAAGGGATTTTATTCATTAAGGAGAAATGTTCATTCAACATTGTGCTCGTCCTGCACATTTATTAAGGCGATTTTATTTAGAAAAAAGAAAAATCTTTTTCAATGCAAGTTTTCATTTTTTTGAAAGAATCATGGCTCTCGAAGTGGCCACTTTTGCCAAAGTAGTCTTCCGGCGTCCTTTCGGGACATTCGGCCGTTTCCAAAAATAGCAATCACTTCGATTATTTGAAAAGAAAAATCTTTTTGGTCTTTTTCCAAAAGTGTGGTTGGACCCGTTTAAGGGTTGCCTACGTATCCCACCTAATGGCGAGAATCAAACCTGCGTAGTTCGGTCAGATTAATTGACCAATTTATTTCAGCAACAAAACCATTTTTTCAATTTTTTTGGATTTTCGGATACCCATTTTCACTAACTCTTATTTCTCTCTTTTTTTTTTCTTCTTTTCAACAATTTTTCTACCCTCGGGATTTTCGCCGGTCCGCATAATGATCAAGGATAATTAAAAATGCAACACATAATATGCTCGGTCTTAATTACCGGGTCACCTGTCCTAGACGGACCCAACCCCTATGTTGAGTCCCCTAAGTCAGATATGATGCAAATAAACGTCCTAGACCTAGGTTCAATATCCCGAAGTTTTCATATGGTGCTAGACCGTGTACCCGAGCGGACAACTCGGATCGAGGAGGGGGCTACGTACCGGTGACCCGCGGAGTCAATCGGCTTTGTAACTTGTCCGGTCTCTTTTTCTTATTGGGTATGACACAAATAGAAAGGGGAGTCTCAACCAATAAGCACATCCCCGGAGATAAGAAGAGAAGGGTTTTCGGCACAGTTTTTATATATACAATTCACGCAATATCAAAGCGGTAAACATGTAGCACATTAATCAAAATATATAAGGAAATCAGATATAAGCAAAAACAGCAATTTTCACTGAGCTCGAATTCTTAAACCCTGAACCGAAGTTCTGGTCCCCAGCAGAGTCGCCAGAGCTGTCACACCTCCTTTTTACCGCGCACATACATACGTACATAAACGTAATGGTGCCACTGTTTAATACTACACCCCGAGAAGGGATATAATAATAATCGGTGAAGGAGTTTTTCCACTTAAAGGACAGTCGGAACGGGATCAATTTATTTAATTATTCAGAGTCGCCACTTGGGAAAATAATGGTGTCCCAAGTCACCGATTTAATCCCGAACCGAGGAAATTTATGACTCTGTAATATAGTCTGCGAAACTAGAAACCCAGATAAGGAATTCTATTAACCCGGGAGAAGGTGTTAGGCATTCCCGGATTCCGTGGTTTTAGCACGGTCGCTCAACTGCAATTTTTGTTTCTATCTGATTTCTTTATATATTTTAACTAGGTGCTTTTAATGTTCCTCTTTTCGATTTTAGAAGAATTACGACGACACGAAAATACATTTCGAGTCACACCGCAACCGGTACGCTTGTGACTTTAATGCGTTTCAGTTTCGCTGGGAGTAAGATTTGGGTCACATAAATGCGCACCCGTTTTTAGGAAAGTAATTTTATTAAAGTCATGCCTAAAAAGACTATCGTGTTGTTAACTTTGGGAAAGACCGTGAAATTCGCTAAACGGCCCATCCCGAATCTCTAAGTATTTTATTAAAAGAGAAAACAAATCTAATTAATTACGAGTCAATAATATGTAACACACTAATTGCTAGATTAACCGACATTGATGGAAGAGAAATTACTTTTAAAACAATTTTTTCGAATAAAATATATATAAAAAAATCAATTTCGAAATTACCATATAAAAAAAATCAATTTCGAAATTACCAATAAAATAAAATAAAATTTCGAAATTATAAGTAAAATAAAATAAAATTTCGAAATTACAAATAAAATAAAATAAAATTTCGAATTTTGTAAATAAAAGATAAAATTTGACGACTAAATATTCGAAAGAAACTGAACATAACTAGATTAAAACTTATATTGTCATATGAAAACATTAAAAAAATAATTCCTAAAATGGCTACATTTTTATGGATTTGTAAAAAAAACAAGAGGAAACGAATCTTCTTTATTAAACAATGTGATTAGAATTATAACTTAATGAACGTATTAAAATAGGTGCAACTGACAAATTATAATTAAATTAACACAAAAGAAAATTATGTCATGCCTTACTAAAATCGAGTTATAGATAAAATATGGCATGTATAAGTAATATATTAAAATAAACCAACTATCCCATGCTGAACAAAATAATTAAATTTCTAATCGAATTTTTACAATTAATTTAGCAAACTTCTATTAATTAAAACTCCGTCTCGTGTCATATTTTTATAAATAAGCATTACTAAAATCTGAAATGACAAATAACATAAAAAGATATATATCAAAATAAACTAACCATTTTTTAATTAAATTGAATTAATCATTTTTCAAAACTAAAGAAATTAATCGCAAATGGACGTCATTAACTAGATTAAACACTAGCTTACATATTGCCTAATAAAATTTGATACAAAGGAATCATATAATAAATATATATATATATATATATATATATATATATATATATATATATATATATATATATATATATATATATATATATATATATATATATATATATATATATATATATATATATATATATATATATATATATATATATATATATATATATATATATATATATATATATATATATATATATATATATATATATATATATATATATATATATATATATATATATATATATATATATATATATATAAATTGCAATTATACGAAATATTTTACTAATAACAGTTAAAAGCTGCGAATGAATTAATTGAAACTTACTATTAATCTCGCTTTTAATAAATTATAAAAAACTAAAGTTAATTAGTAAACCGCATCCTATTTTTATTATTAAGAAAATTTTAATTGAAATTGCGCAAACACATATTCCAAATTAATAAAGAGGTTTACAATTATATTACGTGAAACGTATATATAATCATAATATTAATCTAAATCGGTCGTAAAACAAAACTATGAATATTTATCGATTTGTTAGATCTAAATTACTGAACAAATTAATTAAATTACTACTATTAACACTACATATTATGGCTATTAACTCATACTTGATTCGCTAAATTTATAATAAAGGAGAAAAACTTAACGAGGTACAAAAGTCAAATAATTATATAAAGTGCATCCTTAATCTTAAACACAAAACATAAAATAAACTACTCAGAATTTAACACGAATATTATTAATACATAATCAAATGCCAGGTCCAAACTTTGACTATGCTTTGACTGATGTCCATGGGAATACCTGAACAGGAAGAGGAGAGGAAAATAATCAATATGAGCAATAATTCCAACAGTGCAACAATAGCAACCAGCAAACCCAGTAACAGATTTTAAAACCAGTTAAAAATTTCTAATAGCAACAAGCATCAGCACCAAAAACAGGCAATTAAAATAATTCTCTAACTCTCAAATTCTCACTGTCTTTTTTTTTAGTATTCAAGACCTCTCAAGTGTATATGTTATTGTTTTTCTCACTATCTTCTCTTTTCTTTTCTATCCGTATCTTCTCTTCCTTCTTTTTTTTCGGCGCCCCCGTTAGAAGTCTGTTCTCTCCCTTCTTATAGAATGAAAAACAGAACCCACACCCCCCCCCCCTTTTTAATTAAAAATTCTAAATCTGTCCAATTCCGACCCCTTAAAGTCCAACTAGACCCATTTTATTTCAACCCTACAATATCTACCCTATTAATTAACAATAAAAATGTACCCCCTACCTAAGTAGCAACCTCCTAACAACAGCCCCTAGTTAATTGATTGCTGATTACTCCCTAAAAACTATCAGCAGCCCCCTGATTATTAAATAATAGCTATAACCAAACAGTCCTATTTGGGTCATTTACAAGTCTCGCCCAATTCACCTCTTAGCCGCAAACTAACGCTAATCCACAAATATAGCAGTAATGAATTGAATACAACACCGACTTAGAGTTAAATTAGAAGAATCGTCATGTTCATGACACAAAGAAAAACTAGTATCCGAATCATGCTTCTAATCTATGAAATCTGAACAGAATAAGCAACTATTCATACACGTTCTTATGCAGATACGGGTTAGGCAAAACAAAGTCTAGATCCCGCAATGTAAAACACATTTCATCAGAACAACCCTAACAAATTGTGTGATTAAGCAATCTTGCTTATTCCAGCTCTGGAGAAGTATCAAACTGCAAGTTAACTCAGTTGATAACTTTAACATACTACAGAATACACCTGATAAGAGAAAAGAAACATAGTACAGAATGCTTGCATGAAGCAGCGTGAACTTCTGGACTGTGAAGAGCCGGCCTTCGTTCTACAAAAATGAACCAGTTTGTCGCCGTGTCAGTCAAGTTTTGGTTGTTAACCGCTGGTCAAGGTCTGGCGGTGAAGACGAAGGAGAGAAGCCATGGAAGTCGAGGTCGCTGGTGGTTGTTTGGGACGGCGAGGATCTGGTTCTCGCCTGGTTTTTCCGGTGACAGGCTGGGGCGACGGGATTTTTGCCGGAGTTGTAGATGGTCGTTGGTGTGGGGTAGTTTGAAGGGTGGAGATGGGGGTGAGGGTGACGGCGGCTGTGGTGACAGTGGTCGCCGGAAATGGCGGAAAAGCGGGGGTCGTTTGGAGTCGTTGGTTACCGGCGGCTATGGAGGAGAGTGGTTGACTGGGGTGCGCCGAGAAGAGGAAAAGGAGGGGGGAGCGGAAGAAGCAGAAGCGGCGGCCATGGATGTGGGCGGCGGAGCTGCTGTTTGGAGAAGATGAAGTGGGGGGTCTAGGTTGGGGCGGCGGCTGTTGGGAAGAGATGGAGAAGATATTGGTTTTAGGGTTTTGGGGTCTTTGGTACATTAAAAATGCAAGAATCGATCTGGGCCATTAGATCTAGGATAACGAATGGTCAAGATTGGACCAAGGCAAACACATGCCACTTATTTCTCTGGGCTGGATCCGGGCTGATGATATTTGGACTGGGCTAGGGAATTTGGGTTATTGGCCCAATTTTGATTTCTTCTCAAATTATACACTAAATTAACCAAAAACAAACCAAATTAACCTTAAAAAAAATAATTAATCACAACTATATATTAAATCACACGATTTGGATATTAAGACTAATAATACTAATTTAAATTATACACTAAAATCAACTTAAAACACCAAATTACTTAATCAAATTCGACAATTAAACTTATGAACACATGAAATTACTTTCCAATTAAATTCTACAATTAATTTCATGAACAAACACATAATCAATAATATACAAGAATCAAGGGTCCAATTAAATTCAAAAACAAACTTAATAGAACTCAATAATTAATTGAACTACAAATTAAATCTAACAACACTACAATCAAAATAAATATCCAAGTGATTAACTACACATTCTTATGTTAAAAACTTAAACAAAATAAACAAATCAAAACTTATACACAGAGAAGTAGAAAAAGAACAAAATGGCAACGAAAACGTAGTCGGGGAGGCGTGGCTCCCGGATTACTGCCTGGCGGTTGTTCTTGGGAAACATTCCGGCGGGTGTTATTGGAAGGTTGAAGAAGAAAGAAGAAAGAGTGGTTTGTGGAGGCTAGGGTTTGTGGAGTGTATAATGGCTGGTCTCTACTGAGACCAAAGCCTTATATACCCGGAGTCCTCAAGGCGATCTTGGCCGTTGGATCTTTGATGATCAACGATCAGGGTTCGGCTCAATCAAACGATGTCATATTGACCCATATGAGGCCACAGGTCTCTTCCGTAGGATCATCTGGATTGGACGGTTGAGATCAAGTCTCTCATATTAATTAACCATTAAAAAATCCGTTAATAATCTCAACCGTTGGATCTGAGGAAATGAACGGCTGAGATTCTATCAATTTAAAAAATATCTGGACCGGATCTTTTTGGGCTAAAACATTGGGCCTCAAATCAGACTTAATCCTGGCCCAGTTCCGGATTTGCTTTTCTATATATATACTTTTTCTTTTTATTAATTAATAATACTAAAAAAATGCTACGACTAAATTATAAAACCTAGAATTATCTTAAAATACTAATTAACTCCTAATAATAATTATCACACAAAATTAAACATTAATAAAAATAAAATTACACGATTTGGACATTAAATGCTTAAAAATGCAAAGAACACATGTTTTTTCATGACTTTTCATTTTCCGAAAAAAAAACTTAATTGTAAACTTGAATTTATATACAAATGCAACATTTTTTTATATATTCTATTTATTTAAACAAGCAAATAGGCACAGATAAAAATGCAAATAATACAAGAAAATAACACAAAATTCACAACAATTGCAAGAAAACTAAAAATTGTTTTATTTTGAATCTTTGGGAGTATTTCTCTCATAGGGCAAAAATCACGTGCTCAGAGTTGTTCCAGCACAATTTCTTGATTTATTTCACACATGGCCTTTTTCACCTTCTTTTGACTCCAAAATTGCTCTTTTAGCCTTCCTCAACTCTTGTGAACCTATAACACACTAAAAACACTAATAAGAGCATTTTGTCATCATATATATTATCAAAACAACATTAAAATATGATTATTTAGGGTATAAATATAGTCAAATTCATCTATTATCAGTCGTTCAAAATATCTCAGTTTCAAAGCAATTGAAATTTAGCCACTTTTCATGTAAAGATAAATCTGAGCGAAAACACTGTTCAAAGCCCGGAAAATACACCAGTATATTATATTGGAGTTTCAACATAAGTATACTTGAACTTCAGCATATTATATTGGAGTTCCATGATAAGTATGCTGAAACTCTAGTATAATATGATGGAGTTCCAACATAAGTATACTAGAACTCCAGCATAATATACTGGAGTTCTAGCAAAGTATACTGGTGCACTGAACTCGAGTATATTATGCTGGACCAGTCACTGTTGCTGCAAAATAATAGCTATTTTTCATTAACGTGGTAAATGCTGGCTATTTTTAAATGATCAGTTCGAAAACTGGCTAGACCGTGTTAATTTTACTCTAATATTTGAGTTATATTATTTTTGAAGATCGGACTTAATAATTGCTAAAAAGTCTATCTCTCTAATGGATAGAGTTCTGGTTTAGACAAAATCTAATGAGGAAGTTTTTCTCATAGGTAGTCCAAATGTAAACGTAATTTGAATTGAACAATATAAAAGTTGTATCTGGATTCTTTTGAACTTTGAATGTTTTACGGGTCAAACGTGACATATAAGTCAAATTAGTAGCTGCAATACCCCTCGTTCATAGTGACCTTCAGTTGGTTCCTGGCCGTCAAAAGTTGACAACATACACCCTCGACGAAGAATATTCTCAAAAGAGTAAAGAAGTTATGATGAAAATAAAAAAAATAAGACAATATACTGAGTAAAATTGAATAATAATAATAATAATAATAATAGCAGTAGCAGCAGCAGTAGCAGTAATAATATCCCAAAAAAAAAAAAAATCACTCAATTACCTACCAATGTTTCACTCTAGACCTTATGCTCTCATACATTTTACAAAGCTCCTTCTCAACATTTCCCATCCTCACCAATCCACCCCACCCTCTCTAAAATTTTTTTTTTTTTTAAATTTCAGTTTTTTCCGTTACCATCCACCCTACTTTTTTTTTTTTTACTTTTTTTTTTTGTTTTACTGCCCCCAGCCCCTGTCTCTCCACCCCCCACACAAAAAAATTGTAAATATATTTTTCAATTTTAATTTTATTATTTATCGATTTAAATGCTCAAAATTTTACAAGTTCCAAAATTATGAGTTCAATGGTTTATGTGTTTGGAAGTTTACGGGTTCGAAATTTCACGGTTTTGAAAGTTTAGCGGTTCGAAAGTTTATGAAATTTGTGGGTCCGGAAGGTTGTTGATTTGAAAGTTTATGGCTTCATATTTATTATATCTAAATTATTTATGAATACTCTTGAGAAGTCATTTTCCTTAATTTGCGTACCAAACACCGGGAAATAAATAAAATTACTACTTATTTTCCAAGAAAATATTTTCTTAGAAAATATTTTTCGTTATACCAAACACACCCTAAGGATAAAAAGATCATATTCATCCCATCATAATTTATGGTGATAAAGTTACAGTGTGTAATTCAGTGTAATTACAATATCTAAAGATGTTTAGTCTATTTTAATATATTAATTTCATCCTATGGAATGTCGAAAATGCTTTAAGGCTATTTTTTTATTAGCCAGAAAAAGAAAAACACTCAATACTAACGCAAGTTAAAAATAGGGGGAAAAAATGTTATACTAGGGGAGGGGGAAGGGAATAAATTTTTGCGGAGTAATGGCCTAAACCGCCTCGGCCCCTTGCCATCTGTAGACCTTTTTTTCCATTTGAAATTTAGATAGTTCTTTAAAAAATACTACCATGCATAATTTGGTAAAAATCGAATTATCGAATCGAAATCACAATTTTAGTTTTTGATATTTGGTATAGTATTTGATTCAAGTTTTTTAAAAAATGGTATTAGGTATGATATTAAATATTTTAAAATAAAATATTGAAATACAAATACTCTACCAAAGTAAATATTATATTACATGATTCACATATTATTAATTATACATAAATATAAAAATCTAAAATATTTTCCTTCATTATCTAAGTTCATTAATTAACTCTAAGTAAGTAACAAGACATTTCTAATGATCAAAATTTAATCATTTATGTAAAGTTTTCTCTATATTGGTGATACTTGCTGATTTTTGGACAAAACTTTTGTCAACAAACATTATCAATTTTGTACTTTTGAATACTTTAATTAAGAATATTGCAATATATGGCTCTATGCGGTAGTTTGTATTCACAGCGAATAAATCAAAATTTCCGAACCAAATAAATCGAAATCGGGAGGACAAGAATCGAATCATACCGCATTTAATTAGGTACGACATTGGTATAAGACTTTGAAAAATGAAATACCAAAATACTTAACCGAAATATTTAAACAACGTACTAACCTTGAGTCATGACATGTCAATATAAGATCTTGATTTAACCCCTAGGCCTATGGACATCTTTTTGGACAATAGACAGATTGTAAATTCGCTATAAACATAAATTTTTAATAATCACGAAATTTTTAGTTGTTTGCAGCTTTAAAACTCAATAGATAATGAACTCTCAATTCTTTGTTCAAGTAAATGAATTATCATTTTCTTTCTTTTTGTTGATAAAAATGTACTGCTTTTAACTGCGAAGCTTGGTGGATAATTGATCATCCCTCTATTTTTCTTACTTATATACTATCCTTAATTCATAACAAGATTCGAACTCGCGACTCATGGGGCTCTAGGAATCACCCGTGGCAAAGTCAGTAATTTCCTCAAGAGTGTTCCAACTCAAAGAAGTGAAAAAAATTCTCTGATAAAGAGTGCTCAATATATGTTATATACCTCTAAAACCTAATATTTTATCTATATAGGCAGTGTAAACCTTCCAATGAAACATGCAAACACAGAAAAGATTGATACTAATCAAGCAGAAAATCCAGTAATACACATTACTTTGGTGATTAAAAAGGAAATTTAGTTTTAAAAGAAGTTGCAGCAAAAAAGGCATGCCAGGAGATAAAGAGAGAGAGTCCAATTTAAGAACTGTCTAAGCTTTGGTCGACGGAGTTACCACGTTACCTATGCTGAGCGGAAGCACTAGAAAACCCCAACTCGTCAAAGTGTATGCATACTAGCCCTGACACCACCGTCATGGAAAAAGAAATTCAAGGTCTAGTACATTAGTTATCAGTTGAAGTAACTAGCATTAACAACTTTAACCTTTCAGCATTTGAAAGTAAGATTTAGTAATGTTGAGCTAGCCAAACATACCCTTCTCAGACTTAAGAGTTGTATCTATACTTGAGTCGAGGCGAATGGAATATGCAGTAATGCACATATTGGACTATGAAATTCTCCACAAAGAGGCGAGTCAAGACAGAGGGCGTCCAATTTAAGTATCAGTAATGGTTACTGATCAGTTAAAAGTCACTAGCATTAGCTACAAGATTCATCTGTCAACATTCCAAAGTAAGATTTGTAGCGCTGAGCCAAACCAAACATACCAAGTGTACCTCCGGTGTGAAGCATCATCACTTTCGCATTTCCCTCCTGACCAAGTTGAGTTGCCAATTCCCAAGCAGCCAAAGTGTAAACCGGGTCGACAAGAATACCTGTCTCTTGTGCAATCTTTTGACATATTTCAACTTCCCCCTTCAGTATATTGCCAAATCTGTAAGACAACAAGGAGAAGAAAAAGCTCTATTAAAGATTCAATTCCACTTTGTGCAATTCTAGAATGATGAATAGTTGTTATGAACTAAGAGACGGAACCAGCATTTCAATTTTATGGGTTCTGGATTTTAGAACGACAACTTCAAGTGCTAATAACCTAAGTTGCACGGACTCTTCAGTTTTGGTGCCGTCCCCGTCCCGATACGAGACTTGGACGGGTGCTGGAGCGGCAAACGTTCCGGAGACGGTCAACCGACTTCGGACACTTTGACCGGAGCCATCGGCAAATATGGGAGAAAAATTGAGATTTTGATTTCTCAAAATCAAAAATTGAACAGATTTAAGTTGTGGAAATGACATACCTTCAATGTTGTAGTATTCTTGTCTCATATTTGCTGCTTTGAGTGTCGGAGAAACCAAAAATTCAAAGTGTTACGTTCTGATTTTGTACTTCATGTAGACCTAGCAGATGTAGATGGAACTTTACCCTAACTTGACTATGCCTTGTCGCCTTTTATTAGTTTACTTTAGTTCAAATGTTTTATTATTTTTGGTAAAAAGGTGATTTTCTACTTAGTGTATTGAACTATTGATTAGTCATGTAATTTACTAATCATTAATAACTAAATTGTGGATGAAATGAATGTCTTTGTTTATGTCTTAAATTTTAGATTTCTAATTTCACATAATATCTCTCAATATTTACAATATTTTTATAGCTCTATTTTTTATTATTTTGAATTTTCATAACCGTATCCCGGCACCCGTATCCAAATCCGGATTCGCACCCCCGAATCTTGAAATTTAGATTTTACCGAATCCGATACTCGGAACCGTCCCCGTATAGGACACCCGCACCCGAGTCCGAGCAACTTAGCTAATAACTGAGTTCTAAATTTAATATTAGTCTATATTTAATGAATTTCTTAACACATACACTATTAGAGCAAAAGCTATCGGGTTATACCGAACACGTATTCAGGCTTCTAGCTCCTCCCTTGGTCATGATGTATGATGTAAACATGGATTAAAATCTTGGATTCGAGTCGACGCATTGTCCTAGACACCAAATACGTGGGAATTTCTTAGGGACTAGGTTCAGGAACATCAGCTATTACTGCCTCAAAGACAAGATGACGGGGAACAACAAAAAGCAAGAGTTATTCTTATATCAAAGAAGAAGACTACAGAAGTATTGATTACTTTCTTAGAGAGCTGCGTTCGACCCAGTGCACAAGTCCAGGTTCCAGTCCACTCAGTGCTTGCTCACCAAGATGAAGAGTAAAGCATCTATGGAATGCAGAAATTAAACTTTCCTCCTTTCTCTGGTATCCGTCAATCGTGTCAGCCAGCATAACTGCAGTGACCTCCCATGGGAGACTAATAATAAGTGTGTTAGTTTGACAGACATTGGCCATTATGAAGATGGAGATAACGCAATGCGTCGAAGATAAATAGAAGAACCTCACCCTAAGCACACTGCTCCGATCCCTAAACCAACAGCAGTTGTCCCTGTTCCAGCATCTATAATGACTTTTAATGGTTGATCTTTCCCAAATAAATGGTCCTGAGACAAGTACTCAACAAGGCGCACAACACCTGCAGGAAGTTTAGACATATATAACTGTATAAAGGAAACGCACTAGTAGCTGAATCTTCAAATGCAATCAGACGCAAAGTACTAAGGAAATAAAAGGTTAGATAATTAGGTAATGGATAAGGTACTCCTTGTTCTTTGAGAACAAACTTGTGAAAAATAGCACCCAGGTGTGGCTTAGGGATCAATAAAGTGGATTGAGAATATGAGGTTTCAGGTTCAAAACCTAGCGGAGACAAAAAACTTTAGGTGATTTCTTCCCATATGTTCAAGCCTTAATGGACAGAGCTACCTGATACTTGTTGTTAGTAGGAGGTAGCAAGTATCCCCTGGAATTAGCCGAGGTGTGCACAAGCTGGCTCGGACACCATGATTATGCAAAGAATAATTTTGAGATGCTCAAAGAGAGTGACCCTTCAACAACAAGAATAGAGACAGACTGTTGAAATATTCCTTTTAAGATTTCATCAGCGATTACTTCTTTTCCACAAGCCACATGTATAGCACGTTTTTAAACTGTGTTTGTTGTCAAACTGCATTAATGGCCAACATGTAACAAGGTCACTTATTAACTCTCACCACAATAAACAAAGAAATTACCTAGCAATGCGGCAGCATCTCCAGCGCCTTCATTAACAACAACTACCTTCTTACTCCTTTTCGTAAGAGCATCCACGTGTGAAGAGTGTTCACCGAATACATTAGAGGATAACGAAGCCTCTAAATCGGCAAGCGAGAAAACTAAGCCATCATTTCCTGCAACAAGATGTGCATGCTTTAAGAGCATCTCCTCCCTCTTAGCATATACAGATCTTGGAACATATCTAACGTTTCCATATAATGTTGAAATTAGATTGTAACCCGTCAGAGTTGCTGGCTGTTCTCCACGGAGAAGTAAATGTGACTTTAATCCCCTTTCAGCACATGACACAGCTGCATTACAAGTAAACAAAATGCTTAAACTACAGTATTATCTCTATCCAGGAACAACACAAGTAAAATTTGAAAAAGAAGAAGGAATGAAATTAACAAATGTGGCAGTTAACCTGTTTCATGACGTACCGACAGCTGCAGCATGCGCACTTTGGCAACCTCCGCATGTGACCTACAATTTCAAAAATGTCACAATGAGATGCAAATTTCTTTTCCACATTCCTTAAGCTCGAAGACACTACTTATTGTGGTGCTTCTAGATCACGGAGAGAGCAAAGACAAAGCTTTCTGACCTTCCACATTCATGTTTGTTCTGCTCGAGTGGGCGAATAAATAAGAGAACGTACAACATAAACTAGAGCGAACGTAAGTAGTCGACGGGGAAAGATATTACGAGACTTCACTAGCTTTAGTTACCTTTTGGACATAGTATTGTCCCTCTAAAAAATATCACAAACTTAAATGAAGAATAAGATCTCCACTGTGAATAACATTTCTAGTTAATTTAGAGAAACTATTAACAGCTATAGAGTTAACGTAGGTAAATGTAATATGTCCATCTATGTAATCTTCAGAATCCATGTTTACATGCATTACAAGAATCTATAAATCACTAAATTAAAAACTTGAGTGGATTGAGTTAGGTATAGTCTAAAATGAAGCCTTGTCATTTTTTTGGCTCCCCTTTTATCAACATGATGAACAGGCATGTTTTCTTTTTGTTTTTCCTTCTCGATATCCCTTTTCAAACTTAATGAACTGCCTTTACGTTTCGTACACCCTTTAACTTAGACTACTCAAACCTTCGAAATCAATATGCTTTTACCACACGGGGAAATACAAAATACAAGAACCACCAAGCTTTTTAATGAACTTCAATTCCATGTTTATGACTTGCCAAATATTAACACTAAGCAATGTACACAATAAGAAGATATAGCAATTTAGAAAAGCTAGAGGCATCAAGTCTTACAACATCTGTCACAGAACTGTCTTCCAAGAGAGGAAGTAGTGCGTCCAGTTTCCTCGCCTTATTACCATTCACCAAAGGATGCAACAAATCATCTCTTACAACATAAAACGAAGGTTCTTGGCGATTTTTTCCCATCATGTTATCACCCAGAGATGGTTGTGGATTATTCAGAAAGGAAAGATTCCAAAGATTTTCACCCTGCTGAAGACCGAATTTTGATATCGTTATTTGGTTAATTTTTGTATCTGGGATTCTCAATGCCCATTTCCTCTTAAGTAATTTCGACACAAACTCCTCCTTAGGAAAATTGAATTTCAAAGCTTCCTGGAAATCAAATCCAGGCATTATTCGAGATTCTTCAACCCTGAAATCTCATGTCTAATTGAAATACATCAATTATCTGTATTTTAAAGCAAAAGCAAACCAATTTCACCAAAATAATCAGAGATTTAACATAATATCATGAAGTTATCTAGTCAAGACGTCCACTGAAGCTACAGTTCTATGAGATAGACAGTTTTACTCTAATTCTACATAAATCAATCAACTATGCTTCAATCTCAAATCAGCTCGGGTAGCTATATGAATCATCAGTATTCATGCCGCTCTATTTGGGTTCATTTATTCGAAAGATTCCTCTCATAAATTAGACTAATTTTATGCTGACCATTAACTCGCCAATCATCCTCCTTTATCCGGAGTTTGGAACTGGCAATACTTTGCGAAACTCATATAGATGGTTTATTCAAGATTTCTCAACCCTGAATTCCCATGACTCATAGAACTACATCAATTATCTGGATGTTAAAGCAAAATGTAAACTGAATGTTTCGATTTTCGGTGAACTATTAGAACATTGTCCCTCAAATCAGTTAGTGTTTGACAAAGAACTTGGCAATTTAACAAGCAATAACACGAATCAAAGTTCTTAAAATAGTTACAACTAGTAATAGAATGTAGATAAATAACTTATGCTACAAGCTACATCATATAAAATACCCAAGATTTTATAGTGTTATAGTGAACATCAATCCAATATCTAGCTCAAATTAGCCTCAAGAACTATCAACACTCTTGGAACATGTTTCTTAGTTAAAGTTTTTACAGTTCTTGACGCAGTTGTACTCTAATTACTAAATAACCAAGAAAAAGTTTGAATCTTTACATCAATAATGGGGTAAAAAGGACAAAATAGCAATGCTTTAGACCATTTGGAGATTACCCACAATGTCTGAATGTAAAAGATGAAACTATGGGCTATTGCAATCCGAGGCGGATCCAAGATTTGAACTCTATGAGTTCAACTTTTAAGGTTTTTAGTATTGAACCTATTATATTTTTTATGTTATGGATTCAGACCCGCTATGTATTGCAATTTAGTGAACTTTTACAATAAATATATACTCCGCGTAGAAAGTACTGGGTTCAACTGAACGTGATACTATAACACTACATACGCCTCTCTGCAATTGAAAATTTGTGCTTTTCAATTGAAATATTTAAGACTTAATCATGCGCAGTAAGTTAATATCCAAGATCAAAACTTATTAAGGTGAACATCAAGCCTTAAGAACTATCACGCATAAATTTTATAAGCGGTGTCGAAATTTATAAAAGAATTAAAATATAACTTTGATTATCATATTTTTAGACAAGAAATAAGCTAGTTGAGGTTTGAACTTTTGACCTCTTAGAGAAAAATCAAACAGATTACCAACACACCAAGACACAATTTATAACAAGTGGTGTCATTTGTTTCTACTTATATATTTCTGTACAGTATAAATACAAATATTTAATAAATTTTTTGGACGAAGCGGTGTGGCGTGACACCATATCGATGTAAATCCACCCCTAGTTCCACCGATATGTGCTACCTCCCACTAGCACAATTATCGAGTCACTCTAGGCAAACGGCATAGCTAGTAAACTTAATACAGTTGTACTCTAATTTCTGCGTTTGCTCGAACACCACTTTAAGAAAACTGTGTTAAAAGTTGTAAAGCTTTAATTAACAAATATGTTTCAGCTATTCCACTGGATAGCTTCTACCTCACACCAGCACAGACATCAAGTAACTCTATCCACCAAAGCTTAGGCAAATGGCATAGAGGGTAAATTGAAGGCAAGAAAAAGTTTGAATCTTTACATCAATAATGGGGTAAAGAGGAAAAAAGGCAAACCTTGAGACCATTTGGAGATGACCCACAATGAAGTGTGAATGTAAAAGCTGAAACCATGGCATTTCTTGGCTGCTGCAACTGAAACTTTGCGGTTTTCAGCATTTTTTGGTGGGTCTTGCTGTTCAATTTTCAAGAATCATCTGTCTCTGCTTGCAAATTCCAATGAGGAGTCATATTGCCAGAGAAATACTCCCTTCGCCAGAGCTATATCTGCTTGCCTATTTCGATTTGTTTGTACCGTTTGCACAGCAAAAAGTATCAAAATGGTCCTTAATACATAGGAGTTACATTATTTTGGTCCTTAATGTTCATGCTTGACAGATATAGTCCTTGATATATGCATAAAGGTGATACATTTGGTCCAATATCTTAAATCTAACATAGTTTTAGGCCTCGTTTGTTTTTTTTTAAGATTAAGACGTCTGAATCTGAATACACATCTAAATCTCAACATGTGTATTAAGATGTGTATTAAGATTAACACATCTGAATATATCAAGATGTGTATTATGATATGAATATTAAATAATTAAGATTGTTTGACTTTTAACATCTGAATGCATAAAATTTATCTTCATTTGAAAATTAATAAACATAAAATTCAAATAAAATATTAACTAATATAATATTCTATTAATAAAATATATAGTTTTTAAATTATGACATTTTGTTGACGCTGATGGCTAATAGGTGAATCCGACTAGAGGCGAAAGTTGGTAGTAGGTTTAGTTGATGATGGTGTTTCATGCTAGTAGCTAGTAGTGATCGGTGATGGTGACGATTATGATTGAGAATGATAGTGGGTGGTGATAGTCAGTAATAGCAGGTGGTGGTAGTAGTTGTGACTAAGGAAGATGGTGGTAGGTTATAATAATGGGCAGTGCCGGTTGTGGCTGTTGATGGTGATGGGTGGTCAATTATGGTAATTAATGTGGATGAGTGTTAATTGTGAATGAGAATAATGGTGGTCAGAGTGGCGAGGATAGTGGGTGGTGATGGTCGATAATAGCGGGGGATATGATTGAAGATGATGGTGGCATGATGGCGGTGGAGATGGTGGTGATGGTAGTAGTTGAGTATGGTGGTGGAGGTGGCATGGTGGTAGTTGATAATGGTAGGCGGTGGCGGCAATTAATAATGAATATGTGATAACATCTTAATGAAATTAAGTCTTTATTATAGATCTTAATCATACAAATTTATTCAGACCCTGATGATAGGCTACAAGTATGTATTTTAGTCGATTATTACACTCTAATTTACTGCACTTTAGTGGAGTTTGCGCTTTAATCGCTAGTGTTTTGAGCTAACAGTGTGTTTTATGCCTTATAGGTGTAATTTCGAGCTATATAGATGTTATGAAATAAATTTAAGTGATTTGAAGCTTTGAAGTCTGAGTAAAAGCTCAAGGAATTAAGTCGGGGTCGTGTTTGGGAGTCAAATTTGATAGTTGAGAATAAACGAAAGACTCGATGAGGCATATTGCGCAGTCTAGTAAATTAGACATAGCTTTTTGCTTAGAGCTCCGTTTTGTCTCCACAATATATGGTTGGAAAGATAACTCAAAGGGATACAACTTACATATTTTATATTTTCCAAATTCCTAACGTAACAGGGTGAAAAACCGCGGTATAACCGTGGTAGAAGATGGTCGCGGACAATTGAAGAATTAGAGGGCATGTTTGGTCGCGGTTCCACCGCGACCGCGGCAAAACCGCGATAGGAGGCGGAAATTTCAGGGACTTATGTGCAAAATACGGGATTTTAAGCCCTAAACCCTATATTAAACTACGGAAGCCGGCTAAGAAGAGGAAGGGACATATTTTGGATGAAAATTAGACCTAAGGAGGCAAGAGACACTATTTTAGGGTTAGACAAGACCCTTGGAGGCAAGAACACATTGGGAGCAAGACGGAGAATTCTTCTAAGAGTTTCCCTTCCTCTTCCTATTTTTCATTATTGATTATGACTTTTAGTATTATAGTTTTACATACTATTATAAATAGCTAATTTGTTATCTAGAGTTTTGATAGAACTTTTTATAGGATAAATTCTTGTTATGTTTTTATATAATTGAGCCATAGCTTTTTTCTATTTGTACAACTACGTTTATATTCTTGTTGTTTGAAGAGCTCTCAATTAGCTTTGCCTATTTAGTATGCATAACTCAGGAGAGAGTTCATATTTAGGTAATTGTTGAACAACACCACTCCCAAAGTATATAAGGGATCAATAACCGAGGGTTTAAAGGTGGGATTAGGGATAACGAAGCCTTGGGTGCGATCTGAAGTGAGTTGTGTTAAAAGCCATCTAGCATAGCTCGGGAGAGTGCATCTAGTAAATTATCGTAATTACTCGAGAGAGATTTACGGTAAAAAGAGTGCTCATGATTGGTAGATAATACTTAGGCGAAATTATAGAAGACATAGCGGGAAGGATTCCGATAATTGGGGAAATCATAACTCTAGACCTCCTTAATCTTGTCTCTAACCCTTAGCATATTTAGTTGTTAATTCAGTAGTTTAATTTGTTAGTTAATTAGTTAAACACTAGAACCTAAATATCTATAAGTTAGGAATTGTTCAAGCTTATCTTCTTGGTGATAGTGAACAACTGTAGCTAAACCTTAGTTCTCTGTGGGATTCGACTCAGCACTTGTAAACTGGATTATAGTTGTAACGACCGTATTGTCCTTTTTATAAGGCTTAGTTGGGTGTGATCAAATTTTGGCGTCGTTGCCGGGGAACTAACGGTGTAGTTGTAGGTGTACATATTGCTAGGTTTCAAGTTTGAACTTTTATTTTATTATTTGATTTTTTATTATTATTTTTTATTTTATTTTTTGTATTTTTTTTTTCATTTTTGTTTTACTTGTTGATTTTTTAAAAAAAACAAAAAAATGAAAGTTTTGATGTTGGTAATTCTACTTTTAATCCTCTTTATGCATATTGTGATGAAAGCACCCTTGGCAAAATTATCAAAATATTTCCGATAGCGAGTTTTGTGCACCAACTCAATCTTATGTGTGGAATGTATGTGCTATATGTGGTGGTCAAGATGGTCACTTTCATGGTTGTACTTATATTTTTTATCTTCCCCCAACCCCTTATTATGATGATTCTACGTTTTCTTGTGAGGATAACAGGAACAAAGAACCTAGGGAAGTTGACCTAAAGAAGATCGAAGATATGTTAAAGTACATTATAGAACAATAAAGTAAAATACAGTTGTAGATAGAAAGGCAAAATGAAACTATTCGCAACTTAGAAGCTCAAGTGAGACAACTAGTTGAAGCTTTTAATGCTCAATATGTCAATATTATGGATAGTAGCTAGGAGCAATTTGTAGTATAGACGGAAATTGAGGTGCTGAATTTTAATATACCCTAAATAATCACACATTAATATTGTTTTGATAATATATATGATGACAAAATGCTCTTATCAGTATTTTTCGTGTGTTATAGGTACACAATAGTTGAGGAAGGCTAAAAGAGCAATTTTGGAGTCAAAAGGAGATGAAAAAGGCCATTTGTGCAAAAATCATGGAAACTACACTTGAACAACCCTAAAGAATCCGAGATATTGTTTGACCGTGGTTCCACCGCGATCGCGGTAGAACCGCGGTAGATCAAGTCTGCTGAAGTTTGTGAGATTCAGAAAGGGGTGTTGGCCGCAGTTCCACCGCGACAGAAGGCGGAAACTTTAGGGGCCAAAGTGTAAAAATGGGATTTTTAATACCTAAACCCTATATATATCATTAGGATTCGCCCAAAGGAGGCAAGTTTTGTATTATTGACTACTTTTGCAAGGCAACTAGTGTGAGAGAATTCTCTTAACATCTCTCTTACTTTTATTTTTAATTCTTGATTATGAAATCTATTCTATCTTTTGCTTCATATTTATGAGTAGCTAATTTCTTATCTAAGGTTGTGATGGAACCTATTGGTTGATGAACTTCTAGCTTATTTGAATCAAATTATTAGTTAAATTTCTATTTGTTCAACTTCGTTTTTGTTGTAGTTAATTGATAGGATCCTCAATTAGTTGTGCCTATTTAGTATGCATAACTTCGAAAATAGTGCATATTTAGGTTATTGTTGAACAACACCATATCTAGATTATTAGAGGAATATATAATTGCGGGTTTAAAGGTGGGATTAGGAATAACAAAACCTTGGGTGCAATCTAAAGTGAACTGTGATAATTAAAGCAAGCTAGGCTAGCTCAGAAGAGTGCAATAGTAAATTATTGCAATTACTCGGGAGAATTACAGTAGAATTATTGTTCATGATTGATAAGGAGGTATTGATAAATTTGTATGAGCATAAACAGAAGGGATTCCATCTATAGGGGAAATCATCGCCTTAGTCTTTCTCATTCTTGTTTACAACACATTTAGTTATTATTTCAGTTAATTAGTTCTTTGCAAAAAGTAGTTATTAGAAACCACTCAAAGAGATATTCAAATATTTGGGAAGCTGATTCGGAAGTTTAGGTTTTGAAAATTGTAGTTGGTAGGTTAACTCTTTGAGGATTCGACCTCGTGTGTAATACTTGAGTATATTTGTTGCGACCGCATTGTCCTTTTTATAAGGAATAGTTGGGAGTGATCAAATTTTTGCACCGTTGCTGGGGAGTTAACGGAATTATCAATTGCCATTAGCAGAACTACAAGATTCTTGTTGTAGTCTGATTTCTCTCTACACACTTTAGATTGAAAATTTTGACGATTGTTGAATTGGTTGCTCAGGTGCATGCCTAGAAAATCTACAAGGACTGGAGAACTACTTGAAGGACTCTCAGACCCAGAGCAAACATTTCGGGCACTAAACAGGGCAAACAAACAACTTCAACAATCTCAACAGACACTGAAACTAGACATTGACGTGGGTGACGTAAATGATCCTAACCAACAAGCTGGGTTGGATGTATGGGAAGAGGCGTAGGAGGCGCCTGAGGGTGCACTGTTTGATTGGGCACAACCAACTGCTGGTAACTTGGCAACTGCCATTATTGTGCCCGCCATTCAAGTTAAATCGTTCCAGACCACTAACAATATGCTATACTTGTTGCAAAACAAAGGACTATTTTCTGGGACTCAGGTTGAAGATCCACAACAATATCTGAAGAATTTCCTCTCTATATGCAAGACGCAGAGACAACCCAATGTGACACCGGAAGCAATCAGGCTATTGTTGTTTCCATTCTCAGTTACAGGAGCTGCACAGGTATGGGTTAACTCACTTCCCATCAACTCTATAGAAACATGGGATGATTTAGTCAAACATTCCACAACAAGTTCCATCCACCTAACAAAACAGCTCAACAAATTGACGAGATTGTAAGCTTCAAGCAGAAACCTATGGAGACATTGCATGAGACTTGGGGCAGATTTAAGGGTAAGCTAGTTGTGTGTCCTCACCATGGGGTTCCAGAACAGATGTTGGGTCAAAGGTTTTATGTGGGGCTCTCGGATAACATGAAGAATATAGTAGATGCCTCAGTAGGTGGGGCTTTTCGAGCAAGACCTGGAGAGAAGGCCAGAATTTGCTAGACAAGATGGCTCAGAACTCAGGGTGGACAACCAGGAATGCTCCTATCACTCCAGTGGTACACTCTGTACCTCTGGACCCTTCCAACACTATGGCGGAAAACATGGCTACTCTTTTGATGCAGATGAGCATCCTGACAAAAAGGGTTGAAGAATCTGGGGTTAATGTAAGGCCCCGTAAAATTTTTGTGCATAAAACCTAGTAGATGTGGTGTCATGGTCCGAATGATGTGTTAGGAATGCGTAGAATTCTTCGCGGCTCGCAAGCTCGCCGCGGTTCGGACCCTTGGTAGTGATTTAAGTTTCAAAAATGTAGAGAAATAATTTTTCCGAAAAAGTGTCAAATATGCGGTCAAGAATGCGACCGCAGAATCAACATGCGGACCGCATTCTGACCGCAAATCGTTCCAGAGAGTTGCCCAAAATCGTGTCAAAAGTGCGGTCGATATGCGATCGCATGTCAAATCTGCGGTGCACTTTTGCGACCGCGGAATCAACATGCGGTCCGCATAGTGACCGCATTCCTTAACAGAACCTGCATAACTTTGAGGCCATTTTTGCGGTCACTTTGCGGACCGCATGTGGATTCTGCGGTCGCATAGTGAATAATGACTATGATGGCCTATATGGCACCTTGTGGAAAACAAACGAAACACTTGAGAATTGGTTTATTGTGGAAATAGATGAAGCACTTGAATTGTGGAAATATTGTAACATGGTTGTGATATTGAATTGGGAAAAAAATTGAGAACATGAACCAATGTGTAAGTTGCTATTTGAACTTGTTGAAATTGTGTGCAGTACCTTATCTGCTGTTTGAAATGTTGTGTTTTCAACTGTAAGGCGGGGTCGTGTTGCGCACCGCAACGTGGTGAAATAAGGTGTGGGTTGGGGTGATAAGGGTGGCCGAGGTAATAAGGGTGGTCAGGGGCAATAAGGATGGAAAGCGATCGAAATCGCTAGTAAAAATTGATACATAAATCAATAATGTGAAATTGTGAAAGGAGACAGCAGGAGAGTTTGCACCCTGTGGGGCACTGATTGCCCCTTTGTTTGACTACTTGTTCTTTACGTGATTGATTGGTTATTGTTAAATTGGTTGATTGTAGAAAGTGCTTTGTGTGAGCATTATTTGAAATGAGGAAAATGTGGAAACATGGTTGGCTCTGGCTTAATTAATTGTTGATGTAATTTAATGGCTTGAGTTTACTTGGGACAAAGTTTGTCCATACATACCGGTACAATTCAAGTGTACTGACGTCCCTTTTGCCGGGGGCGCTACATTCGTGTCATGATTGTAGGTGGATCAGTAGCAGGCACTTCAGCTCATCGGCAGTAGTATCTTTCATCCTCCACTGCCCGTTTTTGGTGAGCCCTTTTCTTCCTCGGGGCCTTGTGTGGTTCATGCCACTTCGGTTTAGATTTCATTTTGGTTTTGTAAGGTATAGCCGGAGCCTTGTTACCGGCAAGTATTGTATTTCCCTTTTTGTATCCTAGAGGCTTTGTAGACATGTAAACTGTGGGACTCCAGTCTTATGTATTTATATGGTGTTATGTCGGGCGTTGTAAAAAATTGAAATCTTGTTAATGAATCACTCGTATTGTTTTATTTGTTTAATGTGAAATCAATTATGGTTAGTAATATATTTGGTTAATGAGAAACAATCAACACAGGGGTAACGCGTGGGAATGAAAGGCACCCAGGTCCGCTTGACTGGGGCAACCCGGTCAGGCGCCGGTCATGTTCCTCGATTTGGGGCGTGACAAACTTGGTATCAGAGCTTAAGGTTTTAAAGTGTCCTAGGATGTCTCGGAGCCGTGTCTAGTAGTGCCCTTCTTATAGGTGTGTTGTCGACCACATCATATAAGTAGGGGGCTACACGGGCATTTAGGAATTTACCTACTTCTTTGTTAATCTATATCGTGCGGTAAAGTGCAATGTGGAGATATCCGTGTCTAATTCGTGCCTTGTTCCCAAATTTTCAGAATATGGCACCTAAGAAGAAGGCTAGACTCGGCCTTAGGGCCAATGCCGGCCCAAGTGCAGCTGTTAATCATGTACCCGATGCCGTGGGAGAGAATGACCCACCAGTCCCGAATTTGCCTGGCCCATCTGTTCAAAACCCAAGTGTCCCTATTCCAGCCGCGGCAGAGGATGCCACCATTCCTCCTGCCGGTGTTCCTGACTCAGATACAGTTCCCGCTTCGGGCTCTGGTATCTCTAATGAAGAACTTAGGGGAGCCATCCATATGTTAACACAGTTAGTGGCCGCACAGGCCCAGAGATCCCATGATGCCCCTGCATCCTCCAGCGGACAGGGAGATTCTTTTGGCTCCAGAGTCCATCAATTCTTGCGATTGGCCCCTCCAGAATTTTCAGGCACCGATCCAGAGGCCGACCCACAGGAATTCCTTGATGAGATATACAAGACCCTCAGAGTGATGAAGGCTACAGATATAGAGGGGGTAGAGTTGGCCTCTTACAGGCCGAAGGGAGCGGCACGTTCATGGTTCGAAATGTGGGAGGATTCCCGTGAGGAAGGGAGCCCTCCGGCCGGATGGGATGAGTTCGTGGATGCATTTATGGACCACTTCTTACCTGCTGAGGCAATGGCAGCCCGTGCCACTGAGTTCGAGGTTCTCAAGCAGGGCAGTATGAGTGTTTGGGAGTATCACATGGAGTTCGTAAGGTTGTCCAAGTACGCTCCACATTTAGTGTCGACCATGGATGCCCGGGTTCGACGGTTTGTTCAGGGCCTTAGCCCTTTGGTGGTGAATGAGGCCGCCACAGCAGCTTTGCACTCGGACATGAACTATGGGAGGATTGTGGGGTTTGCTCGATGCCACAGAGGCCAGGAAATTGAAGATTCGTGCGGGAAAGAGAAAGTAGCAACGGGCCCGGTCAACGGGTCGTTCGGGGAGATCACTTCCGGGGAAGGGGTCATTAGGGCCATCCCGGTCATATGCTCGGTCCTCCGCGAGTGCACCGCCATCCGTGCACGATCATCAGCAGGCAGTTACTCGAGACCCGGTTCGGACAGCAGGAGGTCTCGTCGGTCTGGTCATCCTGGGGTGAGATCCCGGCAGCAGGGGAGACCTACATGCCCCGAGTGTGGGAGATTTCATACAGAAACTTGCTACCTCGACCTTCCAGTGTGTTTCGGGTGCGGGGTGAGAGGTCACATTCAGCGGGATTGCCGTGCACCCCGTCAGGGTATAGGTAGGGGATCCGCTCAGTCATCCGGTTCTTCAGCTGCTACATCATCGGCGCGTACTCCAGCAGCAGCAGGGCGTGGTGCAGCTAGGGGTGGAGCTCAGGGTAGGGGTGGACCTAGCCGATTCTATGCATTGAGTGGTCACCAAAATGCCGAGGCTTCTCCAGATGTTGTTACAGGTATCATGTCTGTTCAGACTATTGATTGCTATGCCCTTATTGATCCGGGGTCCTCCTTGTCTTATGTTACTCCATTTATTGCTTCAAGTTTTGGGATAGAACCCGAACAGCTTCATGAGCCGTTCTCTGTGTCGACACCTATTGGTGATTCTATTACAACCTCACGAGTCTATAGGAATTGTGTTGTTACGGTGGGTGGTCGTGATACCACAGCCGATCTTATTGAGCTTGGGATGGTAGATTTTGATGTAATTATGGGGATGGATTGGCTCTATTCGTGCTTTTCCAAACTTGACTGTCGAACGAGAGTTATGAGGCTCGAGTTCCCTAACGAGCCAGTCATTGAATGGAGAGGAAATGGTGTAGTGCCAAGGGGTAGGTTTATTTCCTACCTTAAGGCTTCGAAGATGATTAAGAAGGGGTGTATCTATCACCTGGTTCGGGTAACGGACACCACCTCGGATGTGCCTATCCTCGAGTCCGTGCCAATTGTGAATGAATTTCCTGAAGTGTTTCCAGATGAGCTTCCAGGCATCCCGCCGGATAGGGAGATTGATTTCGGGATCGATGTAATGCCGGATACTCAGCCAATATCCATTCCACCATACAGAATGGCGCCAGCAGAGTTAAGGGAGTTAAAGGAGCAGCTGAGGGATTTATTAGAGAAAGGGTTCATACGACCGAGTGTGTCGCCATGGGGTGCTCCGGTTCTCTTTGTCAGAAAGAAGGATGGGTCACTTCGAATATGTATTGATTATCGGCAGCTTAACAAAGTCACCATTAAGAATAAATATCCATTGCCTCGAGTGGATGATCCGTTTGACCAATTGCAGGGAGCGAGGTTCTTCTCAAAGATTGATTTACGGTCCGGGTACCACCAGTTGAAAATCAGGGAGCAGGATATTCCTAAAACCGCCTTCAGAACTCGTTATGGTCACTTTGAGTTTTTGGTCATGTCTTTTGGGCTAACCAATGCCCCAGCAGCTTTCATGGACCTTATGAATCGGGTTTTCAAGCCATTCCTAGATTCCTTTGTGATTGTATTCATTGACGACATTCTCATCTACTCTCGGAGCAGGGAAGATCATGCCGTTCACCTCAGAGCAGCGTTGCAGACCCTTCTTCAGCACATCAATTGTATGCCAAGTTCTCAAAATGTGAGTTTTGGTTGGAGTCCGTAGCTTTTCTAGGGCATGTTATTTCCAGTGAGGGAATTATGGTGGATCCTCGGAAGATTGCGGCAGTGAAAGATTGGCCTAGACCCACGACCCCGACAGAGATTCGCAGCTTTTTGGGTCTGGCACGGTACTATCGGAGGTTTGTAGAGGGATTCTCAACCCTCGCCTCCCCATTGACTAAATTGACGCAGAAAGCGGTTAAGTTCCAGTGGTCCGAAGCATGTGAGAAAAGTTTCCAAGAATTGAAGTCAAGATTGACTTCGGCACCAGTATTGGCCTTGCCAGAAGGCACAGAGGGATTTGTAATCTATTGTGATGCCTCCAGAGTAGGTTTGGGATGTGTATTGATGCAGCACGGAAAGGTTATAGCTTATGCTTCCAGACAACTCAAGAACCATGAGAAGAATTATCCGACGCATGATTTGGAACTTGCAGCTGTTGTGTGTTTGCTTTGAAAATATGGCGGCACTATCTTTATGGAGTTCATGTAGATGTGTTTTCAGACCACAAGAGCCTCCAGTATTTGTTCAAGCAGAAGGAGCTAAATCTGAGACAACGGCGGTGGTTAGAATTACTCAAGGACTATGATATGGACATATTGTACCATCCAGGGAAGGCAAATGTGGTAGCCGACGCTCTTAGTCAAAAATCCATGGGTAGTTTGGCTCATTTGGGTGTGGATCAGAGACCCCTGGCTCGAGAGGTTTACCAATTAGCCAGTTTGGGGGTTCGTATCTCGGCGTCAGACGAGGGGGATATCTTGGTGCATAATGGAGCAGAATCATCATTGGTCGCGGAAATCAAGGAAAAACAGTTCATGGATCCAGCATTGGTTCGGATGAAGGAAGCAGTCATGAACTACAAAACCTCAGCATTTGTACTCAGCAGCGAAGATGGTGTATTGCGGTGTCAAGATAGGCTATGTGTTCCGGATGTGGACGAGCTTCGGGAAAGAGTGATGGCAGAGGCTCATACTTCCAGGTATTCTGTGCACCCTGGTTCAACGAAAATGTATCACGATCTCAAGGAGAATTATTGGTGGAACGGTATGAAAAGGGATGTAGCAGGCTTTGTAGCTAAATGTCCGAACTGTCAACAAGTGAAGGCCGAGCATCAACGACCTGGTGGATTAACTCAGCTTATAGAAATACCAAGGTGGAAATGGGAGATGATCAATATGGATTTCGTGGTGGGGTTACCTCGCACTCAGTGTAAGTTTGACTCAATATGGGTGATAGTGGATCGACTCACCAAATCAGCTCACTTCCTGCCTGTCAAGTCCACTGATACCGCGGAGCAATATGCAAGATTGTACATCAAAGAGATAGTAAGGCTTCATGGGACTCCACTTTCTATCATCTCAGATCGTGGGGCTCAGTTCACCGCTAACTTTTGGAAGAAGTTTCAGCAAGGTTTGGGAACTCAGGTGAATCTCAGCACAGCTTTCCATCCACAGACCGATGGACAGGCCGAGCGGACCATTCAGACGCTTGAAGATATGTTGCGGGCTTGTGTCTTAGATTTTAAAGGTAATTGGGATGAACACTTGCCACTGATAGAATTTGCTTATAATAACAGCTATCATGCTAGCATTCAAATGGCCCCGTTTGAGGCATTGTACGGGAGAAGATGTAGATCGCCAATCGGGTGGTTTGAGGTAGGTGAAGCGGAATTGCTAGGGCCGGATATGGTGTACGAAGCTATGGAAAAGGTCAAGGTTATTCAGGAGAGAATGAAAACAGCACAGAGTCGTCAAAAGTCCTATGCAGACGTTCGTCGAAGGGATTTGGAGTTTCAAGTC
This sequence comes from Nicotiana noctiflora, assembly GCA_032618575.1. NCBI lineage: Eukaryota > Viridiplantae > Streptophyta > Magnoliopsida > Solanales > Solanaceae > Nicotiana > Nicotiana noctiflora. Next base: position 14,411 of record JASVEL010011739.1, on the reverse strand, counting down.
GATGATTGGGTGTTCTTGAGGGTATCTCCTATGAGGGGAGTCATGCGATTCGGGAAGAAAGGAAAATTGAGTCCTAGGTATGTCGGGCCATATCGGATCGTTCAAAGGATTGGTCAAGTTGCTTATAGGCTAGAGTTGCCTCCCGAGATGTCATCAGTGCACCCGGTATTCCACGTGTCCATGTTGAAGAAAGTGATTGGAGATCCATCCACCATCATGCCAATCGAAGCTATAGAGGTTAATGAAGATTTGTCATATGAAGAAGTTCCAGTTGCCATTCTTGATAGGCAAGTCCGTAAGTTGAGAAATAAGGAAGTTGCCTCTGTTAAAGTATTGTGGCGAAGTCAACAAGTTGAGGAGGCCACGTGGGAAGCAGAAAAAGAGATGAAAGAAAAGTACCCCCATTTGTTTGATCAAGCCTAGAAGAAATTAGGTGACCCTCCTACTCCTAGTAACTGTCATCTGGCCTAAGTTGTTTCCCTCTTAGTATTAGTAAAGTCTCCTTTATTTGTAATGAGTTAGATGTGTTGTTACCTTGGGTCACTTGAACCGTTCTTGATAAATGAAAGCCTTATAAAGATTTACGTGTTTAATAAACAACTAATAGTAAGTGTAGATTGGTAATGGTTTGTTAAGTGTACATGGTGTGTTAAAATGGTTAAATAAGGTGAAAATTCATTGAAGTGACTAGTTATGTGCAATTGTAACAATGTGATAGAATATGTGCATTCGTTGAGATAAGAAAGTGTATACCAGTTGTGAAAGGTGTTGTATTTGTGTATTGTTGTTTGGTAATGTGTTTCGGGGGCCCTCTGACAGGTGGATATGTCCATAATACAAAGGAAACTCTGGCAAAATTTTTCTAAAATATAAGAGTTAGTCAAAATTTTGATGGTTGCATATCATGTCTTTCAAAACCAACTCATTTATTTCAAAATCCTCATTCGAGGACGAATGATCTTAGGGGGGAGGATGTAAGGCCCCGTAAAATTTTTGTGCATAAAACCTAGTAGATGTGGTGTCATGGTCCGAATGATGTGTTAGGAATGCGTAGAATTCTTCGCGGCTCGCAAGCTCGCCGCGGTTCGGACCCTTGGTAGTGATTTAAGTTTCAAAAATGTAGAGAAATAATTTTTCCGAAAAAGTGTCAAATATGCGGTCAAGAATGCGACCGCAAACCTGACATGCGGACCGCATTCTGACCGCAAATCGTTCCAGAGAGTTGCCCAAAATCGTGTCAAAAGTGCGGTCGATATGCGATCGCATGTCAAATCTGCGGTGCACTTTTGCGACCGCAGAATCAACATGCGGTCCGCATAGTGACCGCATTCCTTAACAGAACCTGCGTAATTTTTTGAGCCATTCTGCGGTCACTATGCGGACCGCATGTTGATTCTGCGGTCGCATAGTGACCGCATATTTGACCCCGGCCCGGATTTTTGTAACATTTTGACCCGATCTCTTCTTTAATATAACACCTTTCTTCTTCATTTTATCATATCACCTCACTAAAATTAGAGAGAGAAGAGAGGGTTTTTAGAGAGAGAAATCTTTCATCTTCAAAGATTGTTCCAACTATTTAATTCCAAGGGATCCTAGGGCAAGGATTCAACTTCCCCAATATTTTCAAGGTAAAAACCCTAACTATTTTCTTTGATTTTCAGGTTTTAATTGGGTAAAGAGAGGTTTGCATATAATAGCTTTTAAAAATAGAATTTTTACACTCATGCATGATTATTGAACTTGATTTCTAGTAAAAGAAGTGAGTAGAAGTAAGAGTCTTCAAGAACAAGGTTGGCAAGAGTAAGATAGCTTGGGTAAGCATAAAGTACGAAGTTAACGGAAGAAAACTCATCACCAGGTATGTATGGCTAATTTTGATTCTTGTGAAATCGCCTATATGTGTGAAGTTTGTTTGTTTCATGTTAAATTGACAAATTGTGTGAAATTCTTGATGTTGTTGTTGGATATTCAAAGTTTGTTGTTGGGCTATGAGTGATGTAAAATGAGAGTTTAAATTGGCAAAAGAATTGTGAATAATGACTATGATGGCCTATATGGCACCTTGTGGAAAACAAACGAAACACTTGAGAATTGGTTTATTGTGGAAATAGATGAAGCACTTGAATTGTGGAAATATTGTAACATGGTTGTGATATTGAATTGGGAAAAAAATTGAGAACATGAACCAATGTGTAAGTTGCTATTTGAACTTGTTGAAATTGTGTGTAGTACCTTATCTGCTGTTTGAAATTGTTGTGTTTTCAACTGTAAGGCGGGGTCGTGTTGCGCGCCGCAACGTGGTGAAATAAGGTGTGGGTTGGGGTGATAAGGGTGGCCGAGGTAATAAGGGTGGTCGGGGGCAATAAGGATGGAAAGCGATCGAAATCGCTATTGAAAATTGATACATAAATCAATAATGTGAAATTGTGAAAGGAGACAGCAGGAGAGTTTGCAACCTGTGGGGCACCGATTGCCCCTTTGTTTGACTACTTGTGCTTTACGTGATTGATTGGTTATTGTTAAATTGGTTGATTGTAGAAAGTGCTTTGTGTGAGAATTATTTGAAATGAGGAAAATGTGGAAACATGGTTGGCTGGCTTAATTAATTGTTGATGTAATTTAATGGCTTGAGTTTACTTGGGACAAAGTTTGTCCATACATACCAATACAATTCAAGTGTACTGACGTCCCTTTTGCCGGGGACGCTACATTCGTGTTATGATTGTAGGTGGATCAGTAGCAGGCACTTCAGCTCATCGGCAGGTAGTATCTTTCATCCTCCACTGCCCGTTTTTGGTGAGCCCCTTTCTTCCTCGGGGCCTTGTGTGGTTCATGCCACTTCGGTTTAGATTTCATTTTGGTTTTGTAAGGTATAGCCGGAGCCTTGTTACCGGCAAGTATTGTATTTCCTTTTTGTATCCTAGAGGCTCTGTAGACATGTAAACTGTGGGACTCCAGTCTTATGTATATATATGGTGTTATGTCGGGCGTTGTAAAAAATTGAAATCTTGTTAATGAATCACTCGTATTGTTTTATTTGTTTAATGTGAAATCAATTATGGTTAGTAATATATTTGGTTAATGAGAAACAGTCAACACAGGGGTAACGCGTGGGAATGAAAGGCACCCAGGTCCGCTTGACTGGGGCAACCCAGTCAGGCGCCGGTCATGTTCCTCGATTTGGGGCGTGACAGTTAAGCAGCAGGTACATATCGTAGATACCACCAATGGGGGTTTATGCACATCTTGCATTAGCCAACCCATAGGTAATCCATAGGCTGCAGACCAGGAACATCATCATCAGCATGAAGACATGAATTATGTGGCGAATTATGGAGGTCAGCGACAGGGAAACCAGAATTGGGGTCAGCAGGCTCCACAGCAATACAGACCCCTCAGCCACAATACAACGCAGGAGGTATGAGGCCACCCAACAATATGGCTCCATATCCTAGACCTCAGGCTTTCAACAATCAGCAGCATGGGTATCATCCACCTCCACCACAACACGAGGGTAGACATAAAGATGGGTTCGCAATGCTAGAAGCTATGATGCAGCAGGTTATTGGGTCCAATGCCAAAATCAATGAAAGATTAGATGCACATGATGTGGCTATTAAGAATATCGAGGTGCAAGTGGGCCAGATTGCTATGACACTAAACAATCGTCCTCACGGGACATTATCCGCAGACACTCAAACCAACCCAAAAGATCAAGTCCCAAAGCAGCTGATGGCAGTAAGCCTAAAATATGGTAGAGATCTTGATGCTGATCAGGAGAGAACAAGAGGCAACTTGCAGGCTGAGACACTCATTCCAGTACCCATTGAACTGGATGAGTCCACAGGGTTGACAGAAGTTACAGTCCAGCCAACAACTTGTCACGACCCAAACCACGGTCATGATGACACCCAACACATTGCTAGGAAAGCCCAACCATGTTTTCCCATATTATCAGCCAGTTATTAATTAATACTGATCGATTAAAGTTAATAACTTGTTTTCATAACAAAATAGCAAGTGCGGAAACAAAATACACAAAATACAGCCGAACAATCGCAGTGTCACAAGTCTGAGCCTCTAACATATGGAAATATCCTATACAATCCAGGTCTAGGCAGAATAGTAAAAGACATGATGATATGGAGGGAGAGATCGGGTCTTGCGGATGCCGACACCTACCTCGAAGTCTCCCCGGGATAACAATAATGTAGCAGCTGCGGTAGCTCAACTGCCCTCCTGAACACCTGTATCTGCACTAAAAGTGCAGGAGAGTGGGGTGAGTATATTTCAACTCAGTGAGTAATAATAAAAAATAACAACTGAAAGTAAGAACACCTATACTATCACTAAACAGTTCTAAGGGTAACCTCACAGGTAAGCCATCTCTATAGTGATAAGTCCAATTCCAGTCCACAACTGTCTCACAATGATCCCACACTAACCTAGTCCTTACTCATACTGTTGCGGCGTGCAGCCCGATCCGATATATATGTATATATATATATAGCGCTGCGGCGTGCAGCCCGATCCAATATATATAGTGCTGCGGAGTGCAGCCCGATCCAATATATATAGTGCTGCAGCGTGCAGCCTGATCCATTATATATAGTGCTGCGGCGTGCAGCCCGATCCAATATATATAGTGCTGCGACGTGCAGCCCGATCCAATATATATAGTGCTTCGGCGTGCAGCCCGATCCAATATATATAGTGCTGCGGCGTGTAGCCCGATCCAATATATATAGTGCTGCGGCGTGTAGCCCGATCCAATATATATATATATATATAGTGCTGCGACGTGCGGCTCGATCCAATATATATAGTGCTTCGGCGTGCAACCCGATCCAACATATATAATGCTGCGACGTGCAACCCGATCCAACATATATAATGCTGCGACGTGCAACCCGTTCTAATATATATAGTGCTGTGGCATGTAACCCGATCTAATATATATATAATACCTCATAGTGGGTCCTCGCTCCCATCTCAGTCAATCTAGACTTGGCCTCTCGGGCCACTCAGCTAGAACAGGGAATCCCACCCCAGGTAGTCTCTCTCAGAGTACACATCTAGTACAGGCTCATGATAAGCTATATAGCTATGAAAACGGCCGAGTGTATGTGTCCAACATGATATAAGGGTCACTTAGCTCTACAGACTTCCCTAATACTCTACAGAGCGACACAAGGCCCCAAACACGTCTACTAGCCCAATTACACAGATATAAGCTCAATCTCAATCATTATACACAGTAAACTATCAGTCGGGAAGGACCAAGTCCAAATCCCCGGTCACAATACCACCACACTCGTCACATGACACGTGTTTCATCTCAGCATAGCACTGTATAGTGCAAGTACGGGTTTCAAACCCTGAGTACATCATTTATTACCACCACTCACCTCGAACCGGCCAAAAGTCCTAGCTCGCCTTGCTCTTTCCTTGCAAATCGACCTCCTCGGGTGCCAAATCTAATCAAAACCAATAAGAATACATCAAAATTGGCTAATGAATCATAACCCAATCGAAAGGACTCGAAAAACACCCAAAAATATGAAGTTGCTAAATCCCGAGCCCCGGGCCCGCTTCTCGAAAAATTATGCAACTCATATTTTCAGAATCCTCGTCTCGCCACGAGTCCGTACATATAAAGTTCAGCAAAATCGGAGTTTATTTGACCCCTCAAATCACCAAATCTTATTTTCAAATCCTTAGGCCTAAATCCTCAACTTTTCTACAATTTTCATGTCCAATTCCATACATAATTGATGTACTTAACTCAAAATAGGTGGGGATAACTTACCTTCATATTGATAATGAAAATCCCCTCTTGAATCTCTCCAAAATCATCCAAACCAAATGAAATAAATGAAAGAAATAAACCAATTTCGTGTAACAAAGAATCTGCCCGTGCTTCGTCGAATTGTACCTTGTACTTGCGCTATACAAGTTGTACATCCTATTGCTCCAGCAGTCATTTTCCGTCGATCATAACTTCTATTACAGATGTCTAAATTATGAGTTCTTTAGCTTTCTGGAAACTAGACACGAAGGTCTACACCTTTCATGTTTTGCACTTTTTGTGATTCCTTATAGATTACAAGATATGAGCTCCCAAAGTAGCCTACTAGCGCTGAAAATCTGCTGCATTTCAGCAGCTTTTTCCAAAACCAAAAATGCCCGTTAGGCATCCGAAATCACTCCGAGGCCCTCGGGACCTCAACCAAAAACACAAACTCAACCTAATACTTCATTCAAACTTGCTCGGATCATAAAAACGCTACCTTAAACATCAAAAATTACCAAAATCCTAGAATTCGATTCAAACTTAAACTTAAACTTTCAAAATTCACATTCGATCAAAAACCCAACCAAATGATTTTCGAATGACCTAAAAATTTGCAGACATATCCAAAATCACCTAACGAAGGTACTGCAACTGTCGGAATTCCATTCCGACTCCCGGATCAAAATATCACCTATCGATCGGATTCCGCCAAAATTTCAACTTCGCCAAAATAGGCTAACTTCTTCACCGGACCTCCAAAATTACTTCCGATTGCGCTCCTAAGTCTTGAATCATCCCCCCGAAACTAACCAAATCATCGGAATTCAGTTCCGAGCCCTCTAACTCATAAGTCAATGTTGGATTGACTTTTCTAACTTAAGCTTTCCTTAAAGAGATTAATTGTCCCATTTCTTACCAAAATCGATCCGAATTGACTCAAAGTTTGCACACAAGTCACATTCGACATTACGGACTTGCACCAACTTTTGGAATCGCATTCCTACCCTGATATCAAAATTTTCACTTCCGGTCGAATTTTTCATAAAACTTCAAATTCCTATATTTAGCCAAATGACTTTAAAATGACCTCCGGACATCCGAATTCACTTCCGATCGCGTTCCCAACTCCAAAATAACCATACGGATCTATTCCCAGACTCGGAATCCCAAATGGACATCTATAACTCTAAAATGCCTTCCAACCCAAATTTATGAAATTCTTCTGAAATACTAACTTCCACCATATACGCCGAAATGCTCACGGGTTATCAAAAAACAAATCCGTACATACGCCCAAGTTCAAATTCATCAAACGAGCATGCTGGAACTTTCATATCCCAATTCCGAGGTCATTTAATCAAAATTCCAATCCTAGTTCATTTCTTCAACTTTAAGCTTTCAAAATGAGAATTTCCATTTAGATTTGACTCCAAACTTCCTGAATTTTAATTCTGACCATACACACAAGTCAATATATGTGAGATGAAGCTGTTCATGGCCTCAATCTACTGAATGACGCGCCGGAGCTCAAAACGACCGGTCGGGTCGTTACAATCTCGCCCACTTAAACATACGTTCGTCCTCGAACATGCCGAGAACTACAATGATGTAGTCTCAAATAACTTGTTTAACACATCACGCACCTTCCTGTACTACCACTACTTAGTTGAGCAGATTAGCTATATAATTCTGTAGATATAATTCTTTACTCAAGCGAATAAGCCATTAGGCCAAATTCCAACATCCTGAATTTCCTGCCAAGTCTGTTTCCATCATTCGACCACCATATCAATCTCCATAAGTTGTACCCAAACATTAATGCATAACTTTGTTGAATTCACACTTTGCATCACTTTACTCATATGACCACAGTAACATTATTTATTTACTGCAGTTGCCTACAATACCCAAATACCGATGGAAACCTCTTATTAGTTGAAGTGTTATTCCAACACTTTCATATACTGCCAATGATAAATAAAACACGCGCTAAACTGTAACAATTCCTCAGATCAACCATTTGTGAAGCCATTTCTCTTTTGACTGATATTACAATGGATTTTGGAGCCAAACCTCGATATTACCTTTCTATCTAGCTGAAATCACGTATGTTCGCACTCATTAATGACTCCAAACGATCATTTTGATTATAACACACCACACTGGTAATATGACACCTCCTCATTGGCCTAAGTCATGACGAGCACAACACAGGCTCCAATAAGAAATGATCTGAACACACTCGAATCATGACAACTGACTCGCACAAAGAGCCATAGTTCAAATTCTTTAATACCATCACAACACATAACCGAGATCTCGTCTCACATCATAGAATTAGAGTACCTAAATCCTCCTCGAAAGGTCATAACATCACGTGGCCTTGCCACAACTCATGATTCTATCCAAACACTATTACTACTGAAGCACCTCAAGTCACCATGCTCATAATGGTCAGCCACGCACATATTTATCTCTGAACTCAAACAATCAATCACACCCGCGGTGATACAATTAATATACGCTATAAATTCCTGAAAGGACACAACTGATGTGCTATTCACCGAGCGGTACCCAATACAGACTTTTCCTCAGAAGCCAGGAAATATTGTATACAAGGTAACATATAGGAAACTATTCTCCACATCACACTATTGTGGCGTACAACCCGCTCCAGTAACATACCCGTGGCGGCGTGCCACCCGATCCAGATACCATACCTGTGGCGGCGTGCCACCTGATCCAAATAATCCGTGGCGGCGTGCCACTCGATCCACGTATAAATCTCGCAAAAGGAAATGCACATCAAGTCAAGTTTCTCATTACCATCGACATATATAGCCTCAAGGTCGGCCACAAGAAACACATCCGACAAAGTTCCTCAATACCGGAACTGAATCAATGGCAGAAACCTCTGAACTGACATCCGCCACGAAGGCCCAACTGACAAAGCAATACCTACCAGCCGTCCGCTGGTCCTAGGGTACATCTACCCTGCTAGAACATAATTTGATGCACTCTGCTACGCAATTTGTGACATTTTCCGACATAGTCCATATCACATTAGTCTAGACAACCTGACTTATGACAACCAGTCTGCAATCATATATCATAATTCAAATTCATCATATCAAGTAAAGAGAGAGCCACTAGGGCTTCCAATTTCCAATAACTGCTAAATGTGCCGACACACATGATATACCACCACTGCGTAGGCAGATTACGAGAATTTCTAGTCTCCAACACATATATAGCGAATCGCTATGCCTGATTCCACACTCCACCGTACGAATACATAACGCACATCAAGCATCCACTCATACCACGAAAGTCATTCAAAAATTTCCCTATGCCGTCAACAACTCAATCATTACAGTCGATTCAACAAGAGAATACCACCACACCACTAGATATTATCAGTTTACATTACCTTGTCCCATTTGACCATATACCCTACTAAGGAAACTGCCAGCACGTAAGAGTTTTGTTGCACAATACCTGTAAGACTCGTTACTTCGAGCACATACTAGGAATTAATCGTATTCTTATCATACCATTTCGATTCATTATCAAGCTGTTCCATTTACCTAACTTCCTTTCTGATTCATCTTTAATTTAATATTAGCCTTTACTGTAGCACTACAATACCTCAACTCAGGTTTACCATATGAGACTCGCACATAAAACCACCCTGTCTAAGACCTATAGACCACCGAATACCCTATCAAATGTCTCCCAGAAATACCACATTCCAGAACACATTACTTGAAGAACTTCCTACGAATCTGAATTCGTTACCATTACCTTCCAAATACGGATACATAGAATCCCATAATGACATAACATAGCATAAGTCTTAATCTCTTCTAATGAAAACACAGTCCCTAGCCACATACACAAACTTAGTACACAAGACTGTCATATGCAAAACCTTGAACACAGTAATACAATTCTCGCGAGAGTCATTCACCCTTATTCAGCTGTAAATCACATGCCCTAAATGAACAGAACCACTTGTGCCTTGTTAGTACTCTGACACCACAAATATGATTTCATACGGATACAAATACCCTTTTTTTTCTATGCAGGGAGCATTCTTTATCAATAGTAGCTCAAAACATTCTAATATTCTTTCACATCTATGACGCACCATGTAGCCTTTACCAAAATTTCCAACGTACTTAGAGACAGAATCAACATAGCACACAACCGTGCAATCAGCTAGTCAATAGCAACCTCCCCAATTTAGCTCGAAGCCATATATCAAAGCACTTTTAACCACTCGTAGCATTCTTATTCAAATGACGCAACAATGTTATAGTCAGATTGAACTCAAGTCATTTACTAGCTTTGGCAGAGACTCGAATCATCATAAATCTTAACTATTCTACAATTCTTGCATTTATACACCCACAACAGTTAAGCCTACTCTTTAGGTGACAAAATCTTTTATAAGTCCCAAATTTTCCAGAAATTTCGACAGAGTTTCCTTTGTACTTTGGCCTATCCACCTGCTAGAGAATCACCAAACCATCCTAACAACATGTCCACAACTCGACAAGACACTACAAGGTATATCAACAACCTAAATCTCAATACTGCATGAATTATATTATCAAAATTCATACACTGACATGCATGGCACCTGATCGAATCATAATACATATCAAATACCTTTCAATTACACATAAGAATCAGTTCACCTAAGGGCACTCCGCAAGAGATAACCCACCTGCTTCGCCTCAATTTAGTATTTCAGCACACCTTCCACCATGATACACATCACATGGCTATCTAGCCGACATTCCCACAATTAGGGAAAATACTGAACATATAAGTTTATAACTCCAGCTCACAAAATCAAAACCTCGGTGCTCAAACCATAGACAAAGATCCGGCCTCAAGTCCTCCAGACTGGCCCAGCATGAACTCACGGAGGTTATATATCGCCCCTCGATTGGGGAATCACAAGCCATCAAGGCAAATATATTACTAAGCGCTTGAGTGCGCACATCAACGTGCAGAAGGAATTTCAAGAATCATACCTCAAGCTGAATCAAGTACGCACGATAAGAATTCTAAGAATGTGAAGTGTTTCCTAAAAGGTCTGTAGCCTCCCGAGGATACGTACAGACGTCTCCGTACCGATCTGCGAGACAATACTAAACTGGCTCATGACTCGCAAGACCTAGTAACCTAGGCTCTGATACCAACTTGTCACGACCCAAACCCCGGTCATGATGGCACCCAACACATTGCTAGGCAAGCCCGACCATGTTTTCCCATATTACCATCCAATTATTAATTAATACTGATCGATTAAAGTTAATAACTTGTTTTCATAACAAAACAGCAAGTGCGGAAACAAAATACACAAAATACAGCCCAACAATCGCGGTGTCACAAGTCTGAGCCTCTAACAGATGGAAATATCCTATACAATCCAAGTCTAGGCAGAATAGTAAAAGACATGATGATATGGAGGGAGAGAACGGGTCCTGCGGACGCCGGCAGGTATCTCGAAGTCTCCTCGGGATAATAATAATGTAGCAGCAACGGTAGCTCATCTGCCATCCTGAATACCTGTATCTGCACAGAAAGTGCAGGGTAGTGGGGTAAGTATATTTCAACTCAGTGAGTAATAATAATAAATAGCAACTGAAAATAAGAACACATGTACTATCACTAGACAGTTCTAAGGGTAACCTCGCAGGTAAGCCATCTCTATAGTGATAAGTCCAATTTCCAGTCCACAACTGTCTCACAATGATCCCACACCGACCTAGTCCTCACTCATACTACTGCAGCGTGCAACCCGATCCAAATATATATGTATATATACATATAATGCCGCGGCGTACAGCCCGATCCAACATATATTGCGATGCGGCGTGTAGCCCGATCCAATATATATAGCGCCGCAGTGTGCAGCCCGATCCATTTATATATAGTGCTGCGGCGTGCAGCCCGATCCAATATATATAGTGCTGCAGCGTGCAGCCCGATCCAATATGTATAGTGTTGCGGCGTGTAGCCCGATCCAATATATATAGTGCTGCGGCATGCAGCCTAATCCAATATATATATAGTGCTGCGGCGTGCGGCCTGATCCAATATATATAGTGTTGCGGCGTGCAGTCCGATCCAATATATATAGTGCTGCGCCATGCAGCCCGATCCAATATATATAGTGCTGCGGCGTGCAGCCCGATCCAATATATATAGTGCTGCGGCGTGCAGCCCGATCCAATATATATTTATAATACCTCATAGCGGGTCCTCGCTCCCATCTGGGTCAATCTAGACTTTGCTTCTCGGACCCACTCAGCTAGAACTGGGAATCCCACCCCAGGTAGTCTCTCTCAGAGTACACATTTAGTAGTGACACATTATATGCTATATAGCTATGAATACAACTGAGTGTATGTGTACAACATTATATAAGGGTCACTTAGCTCTACAGACATCCCTAATACTCTACAGATCGGCACAAGGCCCGAAACACGGTTACTAGCCAAATTATACAGATATAAGCTCAATCTCAGTCATTATACACAGTAAACTATCAGTCGGGAAGGACCAAGTCCAAATCCCCAGTCACAATACCACCACGCTCGTCACATGATGCGTGTGTCAACTCAGCATAGCATAGTATAGTGCAAGTACGGGGTTTCAAACCCTTAGTACATCATTTATTACCACCATTTACCTCGAACCGACCAAAAGTCCTAGCTCGCCTTGCGCTTTCCTCGCAAATCGACCTCCTCGGGTGCCAAATCTGATCAAAACCAATAAGAATACATCAAAATAGGCTAATGAATCATAACCCAATCGAAAGGACTCGAAAAACACCCAAAACACGAAGTTGTCAAAACCTGATCCCCGGGCCCGCTTCTCAAAAAATTATGAAACTCATATTTTTAGAATCCTCGTCTCGCCACGAGTTCGTACATGTAAAGTTCATCAATATCGGAGTTTATTTGACCCCTCAAATCACCAAATCTTATTTTCAAATCCCTAGGCCTAAATCCTCAATTTTTCTACAATTTTCATGCCCAATTCCATACATAATTGATGTACTTAACTCAAAATAGGTGGGGATAACTTACCTTCACATTGATGATTAAAATCTCCTCTTGAAGCTTTCCAAAATCATCCAAACCAAATGAAATAAATGAAATAAATAAACCAATTTCGTGTAATAAAGAATCTGCCCGTGCTTTGTCGAGTTGTCCCTAGCACCTGCCCTATACGAGTTGTACATCCTATTGCTCCAGCAGTCATTTTTCGTCGATCGTAACTTCTTTTACAGATGTCCATATTACAAGTTATTTAGCTTTCTGGAAACTAGACATAAAGGTCTTCAACTTTTTTGTTTTGCACTTTCTGGGGTTCCTTATAGATTACAAGATATGAGATCCCAAAGTAGCCTACTAGCGGTGAAAATCTGCTGCATTTCAGCAGCTTTTTCCAAAACCAAAAATGCCCGTTAGGCATCCGAAATCACCCCGAGGCCCTCGGAACCTCAACCAAAAACACAAACTCAACCTAATACTTCATTTAAACTTGATCGGATCATAAAAATGCTACCTTAAACATCAAAAATCACCAAAATCCTAGAATTCAATACAAATTTAAACTTAAACTTTCAAAATTCACATTCGATCAAAAACTTGACCAAACGATGTCCGAATGACGTGAAAATTTGCAGACATATCCAAAACCACCTAACAAAGCTACTGCAACTGTCGGAATTTCATTCCGACTCCCGGATCAAAATATCACCTATCGATCGGATTTCGCCAAAATTCCAACTTCGCCAAAATAGGCTAACTTCTTCACCGGACCTCCAAAATTACTTCCGATTGCGCTCCTAAGTCTTAAATCATCCCCCGAAACTAACCGAATCATTGAAATTCAGTTCCGAGCCCTCTAACTCATAAGTCAACTTTGGGTTGACTTTTCCAACTTAAGCTTTCCTTAAAGAGATTAATTGTCTCATTTCCTACCAAAATCGATCCGAATTGACTCAAAGTTTGCATACAAGTCACATTCGATATTATGGACTTGCACCAACTTTCAGAGTCGCATTCTGACCCCGATATCAAAATTTTCACTTCCGGTCGAATTTTCTCATAAAACTTCAAATTCCTATATTTAGCCAAATGACTTCAAAATGACCTCCGGACATCCGAATTCACTTCCGATCGCGTTCCCAACTACAAAATCACCATACAGATCTATTCCGAGACTCAGAATCCCAAACGGACATCTAAAACTCTAAAATGCCTTCCAACCCAAATTTATGAAATTCTTCTGAAATACTAACTTCCACCATATACGCCGAAATGCTCACGGGTTATCGCAAACCAAATCCGGACATATTCCCAAGTTTAAAATCATCATACAAGCATGCTAGAACTTTCAGATCCCAATTCCGAGGTCATTTACTCAAAATTCCAATCCTAGTTCATTTCTTCAATATTAAGCTTTCAAAATGAGAATTTCCATTTAGATTTGACTCCAAACTTCCTGAATTTTAATTTTGACCATAGACACAAGTCAATATACCTAAGATGAAGCTGTTCATGGCCTCAATCTGCTGAATGACGCG